>WNWU01000006.1:21568312-21608942 GCA_012654045.1 Ptyas mucosa
CCCCCCCCCCCCATTGTTTCCTAAGCCACCACACACAGCAACCACCTTCCAGTTAGGTTTGCGGGGAACCATCTTTAAATGCTTGAGCTGCTCTGTGTAGCCATGACAAGATTTGCAATTCTCTACGTTTATTTACACACCATCACCCCAACTAGACATCACATTGCAGTGGTTTGGTCACAGCTGACCCCAGGGTAGTCCCTGTCTTTGCCGATCCAATTTGATCATGCTCTCCAATTGAACTGCAGTTGTACAAGCACAGGATGTATGCCCACGACTCCACACCACAATAAAATTAGCAAAAGCTTGTCAGGGTATATTTTCTACTTTTACTATGACAGACGCTGGACAAATATGTCTGCTTTTCAGAAATCCACAGAGATTTGTCGTCTCCTGAATTGCTTATGGTTCTGTCATGTTTGCTGCTTAGCATTATTCCTATACTGATAAAAAAACCCTGCAGTGTTTGATTTCAGGGAAATATTAAATATGCCATGTGTTTTTCAGATGCGTTACCCTGCATTGAATGGATGATGCTAAACGGTTTCCTTTTCTGTTTTTAATTGACTTGCTTTATAACTACATCTTTTTCAGAGTTAGCAGCCACTAAAGATTAATATAAACATAATACAAAGGCATCCTATTCGGAAAGCAAAGGATTAAAAAGAAAAGGTCTTATTTGCAAGAAAGAATAGAAATTTAAGTTTCAAAAGCTAGAAGTAAATGCAGGCTGTTACTTTCCACATGTATGGGAAAAAACAAGACACTTTAGAAAGTAAACTTAGGTTTTTTTAAAAGAGAGAGAGAGAACTCTGTCTTTTTATTGACTGGCAGAAATAAATAAATATTTTCACTTCCTAGTAAACAATTAATAATTAATATGTTTTGTGTATTAATTTGTGTATTAATACATTTTCTAATTCTTCTCCCCACCCCTGGCAGTATAATTTCGATTCAATATTCTTAGTAGTCCCAGCATCAAAGAGTTTCAAAAGCTCTGGGATCACTTCCTATTCCCTGGAAGACAGAAAGAAACCCAAAACCTAGTTAAATAAATTGTGCATTTATTCCTTTCCTTTTATGCACCATGATCTACATGTGGTCATTAATTATAAAGAGACTATTATAGCACCATATTTTCATTCAATATGATGTCCCGGTATATATCAAAGAAGTCCCATAATTAAAACAGAAGGGCCAAAATGACAATTAAAATTACACTCTATATGGGGAAAGAAAGTACAGTTCTGCCATTTTTCACCCTGTCACTCTCTGGCCGATGGAAGATTCCAGTCACGTCTCGGTTAAAGCCGCCTAAATGCTTCCTCACCAATGCTACCTCAAAAGCATTATCAGCACCTAAGCAAAAGCCTATGCAAGTATAATTTAATACCAAGCCCCGGTTTGCAAGTAATAGCGTATAAAGTGATATTTAAGTGGTGTTTTAAGCACACTTTGGATGGCTACAGCCGCTTTTTACTGGTAAATGCATTTCCCTTTGAGTAGTGATTATGAGTCCTGGGTGAAGGTCTGCCTGTAAGCCTTACTTCCAGCTGCCAATCTTGGCTTCACCGGGAAGAAAAAGCCACATCATCGCACCTTCTTCCTCCCCTCGGAGGCTGTCATAGCCAGAGCCCCAGCACTGCAAAACAATTTCTGCCTCACCCTTTCCTGCTTCTGCCTCTTCAACCAGAGACCTCTGCCTTGTGTACCCACTTACATCCTCACCAAGCAGCTCCCCAGCTGCACGCCACTTCCACGCGCCTGTCTGCCTCGCCTCGCCTCGCCTCCCCGCCCCAATTTTAATACTTAGCTTGGTAAACATCTGCCTTAATGGGATGCAAAGCTTTTTCTGGGAGGGGAAAAGGGGGTAGCAATATGTATTTGCCACAATTTATTGTCTATAAAAGTCGCAGCAAGTGAATGATGACGGCTCAACTCTCTCGCCGGGTGCCTGGGTGCCTGGGTGCGTCCCTTCTAATAACTTTCAACCAAGCACTCGCCATATGAAGCATGCAATGGAGACACAGAAGGGGTTTTGTATAATAAAAGGGTGACATGGTCATTTTTCCCCAGTTTTGCATTACACAGGCACACTCATGCATGGTGCTTTTTAAATTCTTATTATATGTGAGGTCAGAGGGTCGAATGTCAGAAAGTACTGTTAATTTCACGGGGTTAGGGGAAAGTAAATTCAGAGGGAATACAGATCACTTAGCACAGAGAAGCAGTTCCTCTGAAGTTTGGTTTTTACATTTGTTAGCCGTATCCGTCAGCTGACGAACCATTGAGGCCACGGTGACATCGTGGTCCCTCTTATAATAGCCTGACATGCTGCGGGTGGGGAAAAGCACGGTTCCCGGAGCCCCTCCAGAGGGGCCAGCAAGAGGCTCCCCTGGAAGCAGTGAAGCACTCCAACTTCACACAACTGGAACTGAACAAAGCGGGTTGCCATTTGGGCCGTGAGGTTTAAATTATAGAGAAAGCAGTCAAGAGGCCTTAAAGTTCAATCTGACAAGAAATGTAAAATATATTTCTGTCTTCATTCTCTGGGAAGCGAGCATCTTGCGGTGGCTAGACAGAGAGGCTTTTTTCCCCCTCTTTTTTTTTTTTTTAAAGGGGTACTGAATGTAAAAATCAAGGATCAGATCATAAATGTTAAATCTCCAAAGGAGGTTTGATTCTGTTGCCAATAAAGCCTCTGAATATTAACACCTGAGGATCGGAGGAGGGGGGGAGCTGGGAAAGGAAACACAGAAGCGTTGTAAACATTGTTCTGATTGCGGCACTAATAATGTGGGAAAGAGGCATAAAGAGCAACGTTATTTCTATGAGGAAAGTCTATTCACCACAAGCCGCCTAAACCATCTCCTTTTCAAAGACGCACAACAGGGATCACATGTTTGGTATTTTTCAGCAGCTTTCGCAAGAGTTGAAATGGAAATGCCTGACTGGAATTGAGGGTGTGTGTTTGTGTGTAAAAGAAAGAATTTGCTTGCCAGAAGAATCCAGAAATAGAGAAAGAAGCCTGATTTCCCCCCCCCCCCTCAAAGAAAGAAAATATTATCTCTACAATTATGCAACTGAGCGGGCTGCCACGGCCAGCTGGGCCCAGGTTTGGTTGGGCGATTTCAGTGTTATGTGTTTGTCTTCCGTCCTGCATGGGGCCTGAATCAAAACCTCCAATTGGGCTCAGCTGCCCCTTTATAATTAAATTTTAATGACTTAGGCTGAATGTTTGGGGTTTGGCGCACATTTAGTAGTTTTAGCATTTAAATGGTCTTGAATAGCCTCTGAAAGGAGGCAGCATTGCCTTAACCTACTGGGGAGGGGTTATTTCCTCGGGGTGGTTTTGTTTGCCACGTGACTTTCAGCATCACGAAGGGTCGAGCCAGCCTTTAGGAAGAGATGGCTGGACCTCTGCCACATTCAAAGATCTTCAGAATAAAACCAAACATTCTTTATGGAGGCAAGCTCCAAATGAACGGTCAAATTTTGCAGCCTAGCACACCTCTCCAGCCTTCTAGTTTTCATCTCCCGCCTCTGGAGCTGCTGTGAACTTTGTCGCTGTCACACAGTCGCTGTGAACCTTCCCAACTTGGAGCTCCCAAGGGTGCCTGTTGCAAGATGAGATGCAACGCTTACACAGGACAGACCTTCTTGACACACTCCATGGAAAGAACAGTGGAGATTAATTCAGATATGGGCATCCAAAAAATGAAGCATCTCTTGAACATCTCCTTTCCAAACTCCTTAGTGGAAGAACAAGTGCTGATGTTCTTCAAAGGAGCATGCCAAAAGCTTCAGATCAATTACTCCTTCTAGAGAGGTGATCTTACGATGCATTTTAAATGTTTCTGTTCAGGAAAGAAGCCATTCAAGTTAAACAAGCAGCACACATGAACATGGAAAACGGATCCCAGAGGACATAGTTTTTCCTATTTAAAAATATAATTTAATCCTTCCTTTCCCCCAACAGCAATCCTGCTTAACTTTTCAATGTGGGACACAACCCAAGAGCCTTGGATAGTACAGTGGTCTAAAGCACCCTGTTATTAACATCAGCTGCCTGCAATTATTGCAGGTTCGAATCTCACCAAGGCTCAAGGTTGACTCAGCCTTCCATCCTTTCTAAGGTAGGTAAATTGAGGACCCAGTTTGTGGGGGCAATAAGCTGACTTTGTATAAATATACAAAAGTATGAAGGCTATTGCTTAGTGCATTGTAAGCCGCCCTGAGTCTCCGGAGAAGGGCGGCATATAAATCAAATTACAAATAATAAAAAAAATTCCATTAATGCGAGACCTTGCTAAAATGGTGGCTCATAACCTGTTTTTCAGAGGAGAGCAGCTAAGGGATGGAAGAAACCTTCTCTCTTCTGCAGTCTGAAGGCTTTTCCTGGCCTGCTGGAATAGGGAGAGAAAGGGTGCTTGTTTCTGAGCAGAGAAAGTTCACACCCTAACTTGTAACCATAGCCTGTATCCTGAATTTCATAGAAAGTAAGGATGCAACAATGTCCTCCATTCTACTAGAAGCTATATTTGTTCTACTTTTTAGGTTCTGGGCTTTGTTCTTTTGTTTTTCCATCTGGATGGTGCGTTCATAGGACGACTTTGTGATATGCAGAGTTCTTTCTAATGATTGATACAAGTTCCATGGCCCATAGTTTGGACATCAAGACCTTATCATCTTTGAAAAAACTTGTGAGCTTTGATGCTAGGGAATTGTCCATGTCAAAGAAAGCTCAAACCACCGAATGTTCTTCTACCTGTACCCTTTTACAAAAGTAAAATAATGGGCTATGTAGTACAGCTGAACTCAGTTTACCCCAACCAGGCACCTTCAGTTCTACTGGGACAAATAAGGATTCTTGACTTTCTCTTCCACCCTAGTTTTTATTCTAATGTGGATTTACTAAAAACAGAAGTCTTCTTCAGACTTGAAGTATTCCACATTATCCTTTTCAGTGCTGTGACCCATTATAAATGACCCTTGCTTACTTTACATGTGAATGCATCTGTGCTGCACATACTTATATCTAAAGATTTATTTTAACAGTATTTGTCACATATAGCAGTGGCCTTGTATAATTAAGAACTTGCCCTTCAGATTGCCTTTTCCTCCAACTATCTGGTTGCCTGAAGTTTAATCCTTCATTACCAGCTAAAACAAAATCACCAATTAGGCACATGAATACATCCGAATTAATCTCATTAAGGTGATGGCACCAAATAAATTGGAACTATTTTTGTGCTTTTACTGTGTTCCTATGGCTTTATCAGGCCCTATGGCCATATACAAAGACCTTACAGCTTAGTCATTTAGAGTCATTCGCTTGTGGACTAAATGTGGCATTACCATCGATGGCTGAAAATTGCTTTCAGCTTTTAAACTGCACTGACTAGTCTGTAGTTAATCTTAGATCATTCACTCGCAAAATTAAATGAGCCAGAACGATGGTCTCTCTTTCTTCTTCCCCCTCCTTTTTTTTTTTGTAAAATAATACATCACAAAACACTTATTTGCCCTACCCAAAAGAGATTTCAAATTCATTTAAACTCTCATAAATCAGAACTGGGAATTTTTAATTGTGTTTCCTAGCACAGACATAAACTCTCTTTCCTGAGCAAATCATTGCTAACAATTTACATATGGAATATAGTATCTTGCCTAACAAATGATGTACACCTCTATTCTCCTGTGATGTATGTGGGAACCACATGATACTTGTTATTGCGAATCAAAGCCAAACTGCTTGGACTCATTTACATAAATCAACCTGAAGACTTTTTTTTCCTAATATACATGCCGTTAACACTATATAGTCTTTTTTGTAGTGCTCATAAAAAAGGCATAAACTTAAGAATTAAAACTCTTTTACAGCTTCCTAGGCCATCTCAGCAAGGACATTTGGACAGATATTGAATAGCAGGTAGCAGTAGCCTAGGTCACACTATTAATTATATTCTCTAAAAAATAACTCAATTAATTCATTATTCTTGTGATATTACAGTTAGTGGAAATTAACTTATGTATTTGTTTATTAAAATTTAACCCTCCTTTACTACTTTGTAAAGGACAAACATACCTAATACTCCTTCCTCCTTCTACACAACAACCCTGTGAAGTGGATCGAGCTGAGAGTCACTGACCCAAAATCACCCGGCTTGTTATATGACTAACTTGCTAAATGAAACTAAATAGTAAGTAACTTGCTAAAATGATAGTGAGTAGGGAAGAAGGATGAATTGATTCCAAGTTTACCTTCAACTTTAAAAGATAAAAACCCAAACTAAAACCTTTTAGAGAAGGAGCCTTGTGATCCATCATGACAACAAAAGAATGTTCCCTAAAGAAAAGACCTCCCCAAAATCTACTTTCAACTGTTCTATAATTTTTTTTATCACGTGTAATTTTTCTCTCTCTATTCCTGTTGGATTGGTCTTTCATCAGGCAACTTCAGTCATTCAAGGAAAAAACAGAAAACCATAGAAACATAAGAGATGACTTCATCTCCAAATGTCACCAGGATATTCAGCACAGTGAAAACATGTTGTGGGTTGGTTCAGTGGTTCTATGGAGGCCCACTGTGTATTGGGGTCACATCTTGGAAATGAGAAGCACGCTCCCTGGTCACATAAGCTACACAGTTGATGACAGATCAGGGGTGTGTGTGTGTGTGTGCGTGTGTGCATGTGTGGTCTTGTTTTCAGGAATGGAGCATTAGCCCAGTCAAAAATTACTTCATTTCTTAATCGCAAGCAAAGCTGCCAAATGCTCAGAGTCATATTCTTTTAAACAATGCTTAAAAACTAGCAGTCTCTTCTTGAACCTCAGTTTATTAGTAAATTCCACCACCTGATATCAGCTTCTCTGAAATCAGCAGGAATAATAATCCAGTAAACAGAGAAGGCTGCAATACAGAATTTGTCAAAAAAGAAGAAACTCCCCCCACATGCTAATCTTCCACAAAAGGAGGTAAATAGGATATTGCTTTCTCTCTTTATGAAGTGATAACATGGCTTATTTCCAGTGTTAATTGGAAAAGAATGCTAATTGCCATTATAGGCATAATGATGCCAGTTACAAGTACAAAACCTGAGTATAAGAGTGCAGAATCAAGTGCAAGAGCAGAGAATCCAGAGGGAAAGACTTGAATGTTTTTGCAAAATTCCATCTAAAACTTTATTCCTTTAATCTGCCTGGTTAAACAACCCAATTAATTGTTCCTTAAAGGAAGCTTCAGATAAATTCATTTGTTTTCAACTCTTCAAGAAGTTATTCAGAATACATTTTGTAATGGCTTAGTCTACTCATCCAAATGTAACTTTCTCCACCTTAGCCCCTTCCTGGGATCTTGTTCCTCTGATATAATGAAACATCTTGAAAACTAATCTTCATCAAAGCATATCATGCATTTGGTGACTTTCTTCTATATGGTTGTGTGAGGAATGAACGTTTTGCTTAGTTATACTGTTCAGGTAGGAAACACACACACACACACACACACACACACACAGAAAGCGAGAGAGAGGAAGAAGTGGGGAGAGGGAGAGGGGGAGAGAGAGAGGGAGAGGGAGGAGAGGGAGAGGGAGGAGATTTCATTCATTCTTTAAAACAAAAGTAACTTTCCAACTATGTCATTAAAAACTTATCTGTTAGTTGTTCACAATAGAGAGGGAGAGGAAAGTCCCCTATTTTGTTTATTCTGTACAATATTTTCCCCTCTCTATCTTTCCCTTCCTCTCTCTCTCTCTCTCTCTCTCTCTTTTAATAGCCTGAACCAAATAATTTCTCATTTTTACAGGCTTCACTTCCCTTTTCTCACAGTGAATAAATTGCAACTTATTTCCATGAAATTCACAGATGACACAGATCTTTATTTTGCATAAAGGCATAAAGAAGTGTCTAATATCTTCAATATTCATCTGCTAAGTGGACATTTGCATCGGTTTGGAAGAGGGAGGGGAAGAAAGAGAGCCACCACCCTCCCGCAGTGACAGCTGTACAAAGGGATGACATCTGACAGCTGTGACAATGCTGAAGGCAGACTCCGATGACTCGTTGCATCCATGATCCAATTACAGCACACATCCCTCTGACAGACCCAGCAGCTTGACTTCAGCATTTGGAAGGACAGTATTGATCTCTTGTCAGAGACCAGTTGCCTGCCTGCAATTGTGCATTGCTGAACTTTGAAAAGCTACAGCACCCTCTTAAATGATAGGGGCAGGCAGGTTAGAGGATGCAGGTACAATGAGAGGGGCAAAGGCTATCTGCTAAATGCTCTAAACTTGAACAAATCATAACCATATGACAGTCCAATCATACGCAAGTAGCCAAGCTAATCTAGCCGGCTTGCCGCCTGTACTAATGGAGAGACAGCTCTTGGAGGTTTGCGGGGTGATCTTCCTTGATGAAAAGGCCACTGCAATTAGCACAGGCTGGTGGGTTGTGCTGTGTGACAGGATACAGGAGGCTGTAATGGCAGCTGCCAATAACTCAAACTTCTAGGAAACAGACAATTAGGCCTCTGATCCTGACACAGCTACACCTTCCGCTCCAGACCTCTCTGCTCTCTCCTTACGGCATAGTCCACGGGGTCAGGATGTTACAAATCCCGCCAGACAAACACAACCTGGGCAAAGGGCCAATTCTTATTATTACCACTATTACTGTGATTCTGTGTGTGTCCACATAGTGTGTGTGTGTGTGTGTGTGTGTGCGTGAGGCCAAGAAAAAGTGTGTGTGTGTGTCACTATGCATACATGAGTCAACTTAAGAGTGCACCCAATAAGACACAATCAAAACTTATTCCTGATTACAAAATACTAAAAAGTCTAAAGGGAAAATCACTCTATGTGTAAAAACAAAAAGTTTGACCCAAACATCAATATATAAATATAAATTATATTTACATATTGGTATAAAATGGTTTGTCATGAATGCGATTGCTTGAGGGCTCCTGGATTGGAGCTGAAAGGCAAAAGGGAGCAGAATGCCCCCTCCCACATGTTGGGGTAGACCAGGTGTCTCAGTAAACACTTAAATTATTAAGTGTTAAAATAATAATTTCTAAAAGTTATTTTGCAGATACAAATCCAAACAGTTAAGATTATGAGCGCTGTAATTTGGTACTGTATTGGACCTCTGCTTGTCTTTCTCTTGTGCATATGAAACACCCATTGAACTCAAGAATCCTTGACATCTGAAGTATAAATTGACTGCATGTTCAATACATAAAGCTGAAAAGTTTAACAAAAGACTCAGAAGTCTCAAAAGAAAACTTCTGATGGTAAACTTCTCAAGTAGCTCCCTAACATCTATTTAAATGTTTATGCATCTACATTTTGAACATTCCAAGTGAACACAATTCTTATAAATAGTGACAGGTAGACTCTGTCAGCCCCAGGGGTGAAATCCAGCAGGTCCTGACAGGTTCTGGAGAACCAGTAGAGGAAATTTTGAGCAGTTCGGAGAACCGGCAAATACTACCTCTGGCTGGTCCAAGAGTGGGGTAGGAATGGAGATTTTGCAATATCCTTCCCCCAGGAGTGGGGAGGGAATGGGGATTTTGCAGTATCATTCTCCTACCATGCCCACCAAGCCCACAGAACCGGTAGTAAAAAAAATTGGATTTCACCACTGGTCAGCCCCACTAGTCAAACCAGGAGAGTAATAACTCAGGAAATTGAGATGGACTATAATGACAGAATCTTCCAAATTGGATTGTGTTGTCCCTTTTCCTCCTTCTTATACTTCAGTGAATTAGGGAGGTGTTTCTTCAGAAGGTGCTGAGTTGACTCTAAATGGTATCTTGTGCTAGACCTTCAGCCATTCTTGCCAAAGTAATGGCTCTCTCATAATTCCATCAAAGTCATCTTAGTCTCTACAGAATATGTATCTCAAGTCACTTCACGATATGAGATGTATACTTTAAAAAAATTAAAGGAAAGATTTAGGATGGATAATCTTGTTTACAAAGGGATTGGGCTTAAAAAGTTGCCTATACCTTTATCTCTTCTCTATCCAAGAAACAGATCTATATGTAGTTGGTTATTGGAGATCATATACCGCCAGCATTTTGAATCCCCTCAACACCACCTGGGTTCAATCACCCCGAAGTTCTCCTAACACTTAACAGGAAGGAGGAAAGGACTTGTGTCATGTGTGTGTCATGTGATGACACTAACCCAATCGACTAATCCTGAAAACTAGATCATCAGACTCACTTTACTTTAACCTCAAACAAGCCTGGAATTTGGATGAACCATATTCTCCAAACCATTTCTCCATCTGATTGGGGGAAGATGATTATGACATCTTCTCGGTGTCATCTTGGAAGGTTTTGAAAATAAATTTGGGGTTTCAACGTGCTGCTGGTACATGGGAATAAATTGGTGGATCAATAGAGCAACTGGCTCAGCTATGTATAGGGTACAAATACAAATACAGTTCCTGATTAAGACAATCAGTTAGTGAGGTCTCTAAGACAACAGTAGAGAACACGTGAAAGCTTTCTGAAGAAACTGTTATTGATTTGCACCTAATGATAGACTGCTGTTGGAATTCCTGATTTACCACCCTCCCAGAATTGCAGGTTTTTTTCCTTGATCCCTACGATCAAGTATGATCACAAATGCTATGAATGTCTCAGAGTACTGAACTCTTATGAGTCTCCCCAAAGTCCTTTCCCTAAAATCTCTCCTGCGTGGTTTTTGTTAGATTTTTCTGACAGACCCTGCCTAAATCCCAGCTGGGTGAGTGCCATCTTTTTCACATGATCTCTATATGTTTCCCCCCAAAAAATGTTGTGGGCAGAAGAAATTTGAAGAATCTATTTTTCCCCCCTAATTTTGAATTTGGGGGAATGGAATGGGATTTATATCAATCATGAGGAACTTTATTCGTTCACTCTATGTTTCACACAGAGGAAAAACTATTGAGTCTCTGACTCTCTCATCATCTCCATTGCTGGGCTTCTCTCACTCTCCCTTTTTAGAAACCAGAGCAGTTCATTGCATAGCTTCATTGGCATTGTTCCTTTTTGGTCCTCATTGTTTCACTCGTTTAATCTCTGAAATAGGATTCAGAGTTAGCCATTGTTTAGCAATAGCAATACCACTTAGACTTCACAGTGCTTTACAGCCCTCTCTAAGAGGTTTACAGAATCAGCATATTGCCCCCAACAATCTGGGTCCTCACTTTACCAACCTCAGAAGGATGGAAGGCTGAGTCAACCTTGAGCTGGTGAGATTTGAACTGCCGAACTGCAGCTAGCAGTCAGCTGAAGTAGCCTGCAGTGCTGCACTCTAACCACTGCGCCACCTCAGCTCTTATTACTTCACTATCTTCTTATGTTTTTTTCCCCCCACAATTTTAATAATTGCATTTCTGCATCTCTCTACTTCTACACTATTGCTTTAGCTTAACTACACAATCCAAGAGTTTGCAAGTCTTCTCTCTTGGAGTGGAGACGAGTCACTTTGCAAAATTGTTCCTCTCAAGAATTTTCAGTCATGTTCCAGGCAGAATTACTCACTGAAAATAGAGAATAGTAGCAGAGAAGACAAATAAATATTTTACTTATTTATTTACTCAATTTATCTAGAGACTCATCTCACTTTTATGTGACCTTAGGCAGCTTAGAATAAACAAAAAACAAAATACAGGAAACAAAAATAAAAACACATCACGGCTGGATATGAGCTAACCTATCATCCATTCAATTATGGGACAGGCTATAAGCCATGCCATGGACCTCAAGCTCAAGTATCAAGTCAAGTTTTTAAGACCGTAGGAAAGGCCAACAAGGATGGGGCCAATCATGGCCCCCTTGCTGAGAATTCTGGATGTTGATGTCCAGATGAGGATGACAATGTATTCTACAGATTCATCAGTAGATCTGTTGTCCATATGTGAATCCTGGAGTTACCCAAAACAATACCCTGTCACATTCCAGGGGAGGTACTGAGAGCTTTTGGGGAGGGGCACTCTGAGGTTTATGGCTGTAGAATAAAACACAAAAAGGTGGGGAGGCTCCATATACAGAGCCTGTAGTACAGTGGTTTAAAGCACCCTGTTATTAACATCTATTAACATCTGCTGCTTGCAATTACTGCAAGTTCGAATCCCACCAGGCTCAAGGTTGACTCAGCCTTCCATCCTTTCTAAGGTGGGTAAAATGAGGACCCAGATTGTGGGGGCAATAAGCTGACTTTGTATAAATATACAAAAGTATGAAGGCTATTGCTTAACACACTGTAAGCCGCCCTGAGTCTCCGGAGAAGGGCGGCATATAAATCAAATAAAAATAAAAAATAAATAAATAAAAATAAATAAACACTCAGCGAAGTGAATATTAAGAGTCTGTAGGCAAGGAAGTGAAAAATAACATTGAAGATTGACTAAAGCAGGGCTCTTCAAGTTTTTTTTATACCATTTTCTTTTAAATTGAGAAAAAAAAATCCCAGAATATATTATTATATGTAATATAAAAACATTTTAAAAAACCTCCCTATGTAAAATAATGTTTGATTGCTTAATCTGTATCATGCAAAATATTCTAACTCGGAACTTAATGGGCATTTATTGGGTATGGTTTACTGTAAATTATATCAAAATAATACAGGTAGTCCTCAATTTATGAACAGAGTTGAGCCTAAAATTTATGTTGTTAAGTGAGACATTTGGTACATGAGTTTTGCCCCATTTTACGACCCTTCTTGCCACAGTTGTTAAGTGAATCACTGCAGTTGTTAAATTAGTAACATGGTTGTTAAGTGAATCTGGCTTTGCTTGTCAGAAAGTTGCAAAAATTTGTATGATGGACACTGCAACCATCATAAATATGAACCACTGGCCCAGCTTCAGAATTTTGATCATGTGACTATGCGGGTGCTGCAACGGCCCTAAGTATGAAAAATGGCCATAAGTCACTCTTTTTAAAGCACCGTTGTAACTCTGAGTAGTCACTAAATGAGCTGTTATAAGTGGAGGGCCACCCATAAAAGAGAATTGGGCCAGAGGTAGGTCTGCAGATGATAGATTCAAAAGAAAAGTTTGGGTTAAGTTCTGTTTGTGGAAAGTACGTTTAATGATTATGAGGCTGATGTGGTACCATACAGTAGTACCGTGGTATCCATCAGAACCACCTGAAAAACAGGTGAATGCAAAACAATGTATAGGAAGACTGCAACTGTATCTACCTACAGCAGTTTTGCTAAAATCAGTTCAGTCCCCAATCATTTTTTTGCTTTCATTTTTCACCCGTTTGTGAAAATAGACACAAAAATTGAAGCAAGGCAATCCTAAATGGGATCCACAACTGTCAAGGGAGAGTCACCTTGTTCTTATTTTCACCTTCTTTTCTTCTTTATCAAGCAACACCATATGCAGGTATTCTTTGACTTACGTCCACAGTTGAGGCCAAAATTTCCATTGCCAAGATCTTTCTTGCTACAGTTGTTAAGTAAATCACTACAGTTGTTAAGTTAGTAGCTAGGTTAAGTGAATTTGGCTTCTCCGTCGACTTTAGCTGTCAAAAAGGTAATCACATCACCCTGGGATATTACAGCTGCCATAAATACCTACCAGTTGCCAAGCATCCAAATTTTGATCATGTGACCATGAGGCTGTTGCAACAGTCATACGTCATGCCACTTTTTTCAGTGCCATTGTCTAATAGTCACTAAATGAATAGTTGTAAGTCGAGGACTACCTGTAGGCATATGTGCAGATGAGCAGCACAGAAGCTCTTCCCTTTATCTTCTTGTTTAATGTATGATTGAGAGTGCTGTTTCCTGGTATCATTATTAATCAAGAATTATCCTACTATTTTGTCAATGAGGACGTGGGAGTCTCTTTTTTAAAGAGGGGAATAAATAACAAATGAAGACACCACCATCACCCCAAATTTCAACAAAGATTGTTTGCTATTGATGGAAGAGAAAATAATAACTCTGGTTTTCTGAAAATAGTTTTACCTCATTACTATCAGAGTAGTTTCTTTAAAGGGACACTGATAGGGGTCTAAATAAAAATGAAAACAAGCCATTGTTAGACGGAAAACCATGTGGAAAAGTTTTGAGCATGCTTCATTAATACCTCATTATTTTGTTCTGAGCTGAAGACTTCTTTTGATTGTGGCACTCCTTCCTGGCAACTCTTAATTGTTGACATTAAAAAAAATATGCTGAGCTGAGCAAAGAGGAATGTTGGCTAGAGTGCACACTTTACTTCTGAGTCTCAAAAATTAAGCATAACTGGCACGGTAGCTTAATAACCTCTCTCAAGAACCATAGTTCAATCCCTTGTGCCATTAGAAAGGTTAGGCATTTAAATCTTGGCAAATAGGCAGTTTATGAATGTCTCTGCACACAGGCAGTAGAGTCAATATAGAAAATCTAGAAAGGACAAGAACTACTCTTCTTAAGAAAAGACAAGGGTTATATCGAGACTATCTTCCTCCTGCATAGGACCAGTGTGATTTATTATTTAATATTAATATTTTTATTTCATTCTTTCTGCTAATAAGTCAGCAAAGGATGACAGGCCCATGTGAAAAGAAAAAAAGCAAGAAGAAAAATCCAAGAACTAATATAGAAAAACTATTCTACAAACAGTAAAAACAACAACAACAATTAAAAGGTCAAATTATGACACACAGAGAGACAATTTCTTTCGGCATGGACTTCCAATAAGAAACATGTACATTAGAGTCAAGATGTTGAATGCATGAAAAATACGTTTGAATGCAAACAATCAACATTGCAATCAGCTAATTCAGATTAAATAATTAATTAAAAATTAGTTGAGCACAAAAAGAAAGGTCAAGTTTAACTTTTTCAGATTCAAAATATTGTAGTTTACTTTGTAAAGTTCTTCTTCCTGTATTTTGTAATCTGTACTTTCAATACTTGGAGCATCTAAAATATAATACATAGTACAACCAAATTAAAATCTAGTCGAACATTTATTACAGTCAAAGACTACCATAGTAATATCACTTTTTTTCTGTTCCTTCACAGCTGATCTCTTGCTAAGAACTTCTCATTAGAAGTTCATTAGGAGGGGGTTTGGATAATTGGGAGGGGGGAAGCAAGCTGGTGGAGTAAATTGGAGAAAGTTTTCCTCAGCGTTTCTCTGCAGCTGGGAGGCACGCTGATAACCAGTCAAGGTCAACCATCCTGGCATACCAGAAGGATGGAGTCATCGGAAGCTGCACCCCACATGATCCCTTGGGGGGATGTGGATTGCATAATCCTGACTGGACCATTGGGGGGAGGGTTTTAAGGATGCTTTCTATATGTGATTTTCACGCCTATTGCCTCAGACCTTGCTTTTCTTTGGTTGCATTCAGTTCATACTCAGTAAAAGTACCTTTCTCTATGAAAATGGAGTCAGGGTTTTTCTTTCTTGAGTACTGAAAGGAGGCACACCTGATACAAAGGCTACATTTCTAGTTTAGGGCTTTATCTTTTTTTCTACTTCACTGCTGCTTCTTTCTGATTTTAGCACAATCCAATCAATTAAGATTATGATGTCCATCACTGAATGCTAGAAAATGAAACTACATGGTTCTGATGTGATCAGATACTGAACAGCAATAAGAATACATGTTTATAATTTCAACATACATGGAGCTATTTTCACAAGAATTGCTTATTTACCCACTGAATATTATTTTTCAAAGTCCTGCTGAATTACATAAGACTTTTCTTTTTAAAAAGCTACACCAAGTTTTTAAATTGAAGAGTCAGTTTTATGTAGCTCTTTCAAAAGTAAGATGGAAGGATACAACTGCTAAACTTTTTTGGTGATGCGAAGGCTGTCTTGTCTTTGGAATTTCCTCACTACATATATTTATTTCATACTATTCCAATAACTTTTAGATCACAGTCAATATTCTGTATTTATCATTTCAGTGCTTCTTTATATGACAGTTGCCTAAAAAACTGAGCTTTTGATGTTGAAACCACATTTCTCATTTTGTTGTTTGATCACTGTTGTTAGATAGAAGAATATTTAATGTAGAAATATAGAAATTATATAGAATGTAGAAATCCTATAGAAACCTATAAAATTAGTTAGTAAAAGAACAGAATTGAAAGTTGAAATTTCTAAAATATACAGAATCATACTGTCCACTTGAATCTTTAGACCAAATCAAAATAGCACACAGTAAAATGTAATTTACACTTTTCTTTTTTTCTTTCATAAATATCATTTTTTTAAAATGAAACTGTGTTTATTACCATATTGAAAGAGAAGCATAATCTATAGCCCCTCCCATACCTCTTGTAAAGAGTTTAGCATATATATTTTTGCACTGATTTCCTCCCCAGAGCCCTCTCTCCTCCTCTCTTTGTCTTTTTATAGACTCCTTGACATCAATACATTACAACAAGCATGTTATGCACCAAACTCTCTGTACTTGGGTACTGTTGTGCCTGGCAATGCTAAAGCTTTTTTAGTCCATTCCTAATGCCATGTGAAATTAGACGTTATTCGGAGTATAGAATAAGTATGTTTCTACTGCAACTCCACATAACTGTTTAATAGAGAGTCTAATAGAAGATAGTCCTCAAACCTTCCCAGGTTTTTACTGCAGATGATTGGAGTACCAATTTTAGTCTACTTATCATTTTATGATTTTAGTTTATTTTTAAAGTATTGCGGTTTTGGGGGTGTATTGGTAATTTGCCTTTTTGTATGTTGCCCAGAGTAATTTTAGTGAGCTGGATGGCCATATGCACGCTAAAAATAAAGAAATAAACAAATCACTTTCAACACACAGCATGAGCACCTGAAAAGTTTTGATCTTTACATTCTGTGGAAAGCTGATTCTGTGATTTTCAGCAGAGGCTAAAAGTTCAAGCAGGTTTTAATCCCCAAACAGTTGTGGTTGTTGCTGTTGTTCGAAAGAGGTCTGTACAGAACAACAATGACAAAAAGCAAACACATTGTTACGAAAGGGGAGGGGGGGTGAATACCACAGAAACCTAAAAATGGTGCAACAAAAGATGTCTTGTATTTATCCTTGGTTTTTCATCAGTTTATTTCTGCTCATTAAGAACTTTCTCTCCATGTGAACTGGAAGTTCGTTCTGCAACATTAACTTCTGAAAGCAGTTGGCAAATCATACTGATATGCAATAGAATGTCAGCCATATACTATCTATATCCAGAGTCTGGTATCAGACATGTTGCCAATCCCAGTGACTGTGCCAAACAATTTAAAAGATATGATAAAGGATTCCTTACATTGCCTTACAAATGCTGCCACACAGGCTTTTGAACTACTCTTGCTCACAAATGATGAACAATGCTTACCTGTTTTGAAAAATGCAGCTCCAATGTCCAAAACTCTAAGAACTAGGAACACTTTGCAATAATAGTCTAGTTCCTCATGTAGAACAAAGAACTTTGCAGTACATTTAGTTACTATTCCTGTGTTTCTGCTTTGCATAAGAATAAGTATACCATGAAGGGTGAAGAAGAGAATCTTTGTCTTAAGAGATAAAATTTGCCAGAAGAGATTTTATTTATTTATTTATTTATTTATTTAATTTGTATACCGCCCTTCTCCCAAATGGGACACAGGGCGGTGAACAGCCAAAATTAAGATACATAAATACAAAAGTTAAGATTGACATTGCATTAATTACAATGCCTATGGAAAGAAAGCTTTGCAGTTTCTGTCTAAAAAACCAAGGTCAATTGGAGACAGTCCATGACTGGAAGCAACAGATCTGGGGCAAAGGAAAGAACAAGCTAGGTATGATAAAGACATACTTATAGAAGAAGACCTGAAGACAAGAAGATGAAGGAAAGCAGGAAGCCATAGTTTATGAGGTAGAACTTCAGGCAAGAAACCTTGAGTCTACTGCTAAAGGTTCCAGTCTGATGAGTGACTTAATAGAAATTTAGCCTACAATCTTTGGATCACCTGAACCATCCTAAAAGCTAGAACTCACAAGAAGAGATAGGGATAGAGGAAAATATAGAAACTGTTCCCGATTGTGAGTTGTTGGATGAGATAAAGTTAGAACATTCAGATCTAGGGGAAAAGCTATTGAGAACTTATTTCATAATGAAAAATCTCAAATGTAGACACAACAAAGGAGGTTTCTCGAGGAAGATTTATGTGTCTGAAGTCCAGATCAATGGAAAAAAGATAGAGCATCCCAGACTGCTCTACTTCAGGCTAAAAATGTCTCCCATATCTAACCCAATCAGGACAATACTGCAATTTGTTAACTGACAATTCATATTGAATTTTTATGGGTCTTTTCAACTAGCACCGTGATAACCTGGAGTGGCTGGTATGCTGTACTCAGGACTAATGCCTACAATTTCCTATGTTTGGTTCCATCAGAAAAGCTATTTTAAAGCTTTTTAAAACTATTTGAAACAGAGTGGTTTTCAACCCAATTGGTTATGGGTTTTGGAGAGTCATCTTTCAAAGATGCAATCTGTTCAACCCATGAATTCTATCTGAATCCCTTAGCCAGTTTAATTGGAGAAATTCTACTGTGCCACAAACAACTGCTTTTTTCACCTGTTTGGGACCACTCTACTCTTACAAACTGGAACACACAAATGCATCAGTTCTGTTGGATTTGCACATTCCAAAAATTCAAACTGTAATTATATGCCCAATTGCCACCTGCTTCTCAAGCAGAATCTTTGACTCCAAGAAGATCCCCAAATCACATACCAGTCCCAAAAGGTGAAGTAAAGAGGATGGTGGTGCATCCTTCTCAATTCTTAGCAGGAAAGGAAAGGAAAGGAAAGGAAAGGAAAGGAAAGGAAAGGAAAGGAAAGGAAAGGAAAGGAAAGGAAAGGAAAGGAAAGGAAAGGAAAGGAAAGGAAAGGAAAGGACAGGACAGGACAGGAAAGGAAAGGAAAGGAAAGGAAAGGGATCCTTGAAGCAGTATGAGTTTTCGCGCTGAATAGCTATGGCCTAGTTTTGTTCTGTTCTAACATTTCGCCAGCAGCTGTGGTTGGCATCTTCAGGGGCACAATGAGCTGCTTTGAGGTGTACCTCACACAGGCACTGAAATTGGCTACCTGGCATCTTGTATTTGAACCTGACAGGTTCCTGGTCCCTGATTGGTCCAGGAGCTCAAGAAAGCTGATTCCTGATTGGTTTCTTATCTGGTCCATTTTCAATCATTCCTTGGCTTGCCTTTTTTGATGAGCTGATTGAAAAGCTCTTTGGAGCCACAGTAACATTCACTGCAGTAGGTTAAGCTATCCTTAAATTATTTGATAAAGATATAATTTTGCATGTCAATATTGAATTTCTTGTTCTTTTTCTGGGGAATACAGACAAAATTTTGAAGTTTTACCTCACATTGCCGAAGATCAGTGATAAAGCAAAAGTTGAAAGATATAATCCTTTTGAAGAAATTAAAATATAGTAGTTGGGTGACATTTAGTCAAACAGATTTCTAAATGGAAACAATGCCTATTCTAAGGAATTACTAATGTAAATTTGTAAGGGTTACACTGATGCTTAACAATTTGCCATAGGCATTCTGGATTTTTACCTGCATCACCTAGCCAAGCTCTGACAACTTAGATGATGGCCACTGATTGACTCCTGAAAACCCCAGGGTTATTACCCCAAAAGGTAATAACAATGCACAAAACATTTCAGACTTTCCTAAGTGAAATATATAGACATCAATTAATACCTTTGAATAAAAAATGTTTGTATGTATATTCATAGTTGTAGGATCCAGCTGCCTGCAGGGAGATGATGACTGTCACAATATTGCTCAATGCTGCAACATCAAGAATAGCTATAGAACAATTGCAGAGTGAAAACCACCATCCTCCGTCCTCTCCCACTAATCTTCTTTTCTTTTAACGACCCCATAATCCCTTGCGGGGTAGAATCTGGGCAACTGAATGGAGCTGTCAGAGTGTTTAATGGCCGGATGCCCTTCCTGTTGCCAGTGCAGAATTTTGTTCAGCAAATATATTCTCATTCTGCCCAGAGAGAGAAATATCTGCCTCTACCTAGGATTGAACACACAGCCTCCTGATTGTGAGGCGAGAGCTCCACTTCTAGGCCACCGCACCACTCTTCCGTCCTCTCCCACTCAGAGCACACAGAATTTATGGTATTATAAAGTCTAACACTATGCAGAAAGTACAGCAAAATAAAATAAAATAAAAGCTTAGAAACTTTAATTTTATCTCTGGGCTAGATACACAGTGGCCAGGCAATAGTATGGTGACGGCAAACCTAAGACATGCCTGCCACAGGTGACAAGCCATGTCACTTTTTATGACTTGCCAGGCCTCTGGACCTTCTGGAAATCACACAAGAGAGCCCTGTTCTTCTGGAGCCTCTGGAGTCTCCAAAAAGCACACAAAATGAGGACCCAGATTATGGGGGCAATAAACTGACTTTGTATAAATATACAAAAGTATGAAGGCTATTGCTTAACACATTGTAAGCCGCCCTGAGTCTCCGGAGAAGGGCGGCATATAAATCAAATTTTTTTTTAAAAAAATGGTATGTGCTTTCCTGCTCTTTTCAGATGCTGCACGGCCGTGCAAGAGCATTCTCTGAGGTTTCTAGGCCTCATGTGACCCAGAGTTACCTCAGCTAGGCATTTAGAAAAATATTTACAACGATTTAAGTATTTATTTATTTATTAAATAATATATTTAAATAATTTTCTTCTTGCTATGTGGCCAGCCCATTTCCACTTCAATTCTTTTACTCTCTTGATGATATCATATACTTTACAAGAAGACCTGATAGCAAGCGGACTAAGAAAATTATAGAATGGATCCCATCCCACTCAATAAAAAAGCATCCACAAAAGAGACCTAAAACAAGATGGATTGATGATGTCAGCAAGTATTGCAGACCCAATTGGCAAAAGAAAGCTTAGGATCGTATTGATTGCAAACATGCAGAAGAAGCCTTCATGCTGCAGTAGATAGATAATTGCTAGAATGATGATGAATTAAATTTATTGTTGTTTGTTATGAATTGTTTGTCTTTTGTCTGAGGTTGGGTGGGGGTGACACATCAGCAGACTAAAGTTAGACATTTTCTGAATTTTTGACACACCGAGTCCAAAGGTTTCACCATCACTGCACTATCATATCCCTCTTCATTTTTGCTAATAGACCTTACCCCCAGCCTTCTGGGAAAACAGGATTCTCTGTGCAATATCATAAAATGATTGGCCTACTTCAAGGCTGCCTTTGATGGTCAGTTTGGCCTTGGGAAATATGTGGTGCAGCTGACTTTCATCAGAAACAAGCAGGAAGTGGGTCTCCAATGGAGAGAAATAAATGCCTAATTTACTGTCCTTCTTAATCCAACCCGTTTTCCCCCCTTAAATCATTATCCCCACGTTCTCATTATGGTGGCAGTGCAGGGATGAAAGACAAGTGCGGTGAAACCATGATTTCAGCACTTCTATTTACAATAGAGACGGCCTAAACAATTTCTCGTTAAGGGGGAGGTGGGAGAGAAACCTGAGCAGCTGACTTACTACATGGAAAATTAAAGGCAAATATAATAAGACCCAGTAATCCCTTGCTGGGCTCAGATACACTGTTATGCGGAAAATATTTTGAAGTAGGAGGATGATGATGGTGGCAAGGATGATCATCAGCACGATCACTTAATTGTACAACCCTGTGTATGCAATCCTGTCAGTATGACTGTGAGGAAAATATATTATAAATGTATTATTTTGTTAATGATTTTTTTGTTCACAAAAAAATTGCACAAGCACAAGTTGCACAAGCTGAGCATCCCTACCTCAGATCAAGGCTTCTTTTATTGGAATGGTGAGGCAAAAGGGGGAATTCAAAAGGACTTCCTGGTGCTCTGTGGTTTCAATTCTGGTCTGTCCTGCTCCCTTGATCATTCTGGTAAGGAAATCTCCTCTTCCCTCTCCTCATATTTGATTTTTTGATGCACCAGAAGCATTAATAAACAGTGGGTGGGAGGATGGCAAGCCTCATTGCTGACAGCTACCGTATTAATTTCCTAGTACTGTCTCTGGAGTCTTTCAGGGAAATGTTGAGGGAATAAACAAGGGGCAGACACTGTGCAGTGTCATGTAGAGAGAATTAGAAAAGAAGACACAACCACCATCATCAGTATCTTTCCTTCCTTCCTTCCTTCCTTCCTTCCTTCCTTCCTTCCTTCCTTCCTTCCTTCCTTCCTCCCTCCCTCCCTCCCTCCCTCCCTCCCTCCCTTCCTTCCTTCTTTTCTTCCTTCCTTTCTCTTTTGGGGCTTGAGAACTGAGGCAAAATTGCATAAGACACTTCAGTTGGTTGGTTTCTCTGGGAAAATGGTTGCTGCAGTTATATAACAGGAACCTGTTGTGAACTTGATTGGGCCTGGGGTGTGTTGGGGAGCAGAGGGCTTTGGGATAATGTCACCCCTGCCTGTAAGCCCATTAGAAATGCACCAGTTTCTTCCTACCTTCTGAAGAAGCCACCCAACCCTGTATCGGCAGGGAAAGATGGGACATTTTAACCTCCCTCTGATCTAAACCTCTAAGAAAAATGGAGGAAACGGAAAGAAAGATTATAAATTACTGAGGAAGACTCGAAGGGTTACGACACTGCCATGTTGCATTACCTAGGGGGAAAAGCTTTTGAAAAATACACTAGTCTCCCTAACAAGCAAATGAGACACTAGGAAAAGCCCTTTCTGCACTGCAATGTGACTGAACATCCAGGAGAAGCCTTATTTTGGAATAGTTCCAATTTTGGCAATTTCTTACAATAAGACAGCAGGCACAAATTTTCCTTTTATTTTTGTTTATTTTCCCCACAACTCTTAGAGAAAAATGCCACCTTTGTGAAGCTGGGAGATCTATAGATCTAATGTTCAGAGCAGTGGTGAAATCCAATTTTTTTACCACCAGTTCTGTGGGAGTGGCTTGGTAGGCATGGCGTGGTGTGTGTGGCAAGGGAAGGATATTGCAAAATCTCCATTCCCACCCCACTCTGGGGCCAGCCAGAGATGGCATTTGCCGGTTCCCTGAACTACTCAAAATTTCTGCTACCAATTCTCCAGAACCTGCTGGATTTCACCCCTGGTTCAGAGGCAAAATGATCTCAGAATGGGATATTCAACTTGAAAGAGGCATGTTGAAAATCCTTATTTGACTCCTGCACAGGCAATTGAAAACTGTCGAGCAAACACTTTCCCTGGAGCCCAGGCAACAGCAGTGTCTGCAGAAGTTGAAGCCTTTACTCACAGCCATCAAGGAGGAAAAAGATTGTGAGAAGGCCCTGCCTCAAGTTTGTTAAAAGCTACAAGAGGTTTGCAACGGAGGAATTGGTGTGGGCAGCTGATGACTTGGTATGATTAGTCCATGATATGTCTCTGAATTCCCAGTTAGTACAGATGAACTGTTCAAAAGTTAGTCTGTGTTTTTTTAAGGCCTAGGATGTTTTCTATATGTGGATTCCATTATTGTGGACCACACAATCTATCAATGGTTCAGCATCCAATCTGAAATATTTTCTGTGAACTGCTTTTTAAAAATGCCCCCCCCCCAATGTTATACATATTATTTTCAAAATCTATATTTTGCATGCATCTAAATAATCCGACAGCCCCTGAAGAAGTAGGATTGGAGTATTAATATTTAGTTCACAGATGGGTGAGTTTTTCCTGATTCATATTTTATTCTTTTATATAGTTGCTGCAAATTTGTTTTTGCTGTTTTAAATCTTACGTTTTGATATCATTATAGGTGGTGTTCAAGAAGCATTTAGAAAACAAAAAATAAATCCTGATGATATATAGGTAGATATCTTTAAAACGTTCACGGTGTCTGTGTCATTTTTATTTAAGCTGCTGGATTTTTAGATGGTTAAGAATTGTTATCTAATAGCCATTGCAATCAGTAAAGGATTATTATCAATATAGTTCCAAAACTCTGCATTTATGGCAACAGCCATATATACACAGAAATAGCATGGAAATATTTCAGGAGAAACAAATCAGAATAATGACAATCCTCTCTCTAAATAAGGTTATTATTCCCTAGTGGGGAATATTTTTACATAACTTCATTACTAACTACCGCTTGCCCATTGCTAGATAAGGAAGCCTTTTAGAGAAGATGAACTGTCTACTGGTTTAATGCAATGCCAAAAAAACCATACTGTTCAGATGATTCGGAAAACAGAAATATTATGGAACAGTTCACAAAGATAAATATCCTTTAAAATGTCCTTTATAATTTTCTACTGCATGCAATGAGTATAAAAGAGCAACATTAATATAACTGCAAGACACCTCAGAAACATATTTCATACATATTTCAGCCAACAGTGTTTGTTGTAAATAGTGTTATTTAAAACGTGCTTGTTATAGGAAAACTGTACTGTTTATACTCAAATTTCCTGGAAATTCCGTGATGTTTATATAGAAACAAAATTCATAGTGACCCTGTAGAGGCAAAATTTAATATAAAACAATAAACAATTTTGGAGAAGCTTTATAATTATGTGACCACAGTTTTGGCCATTTCTCTAAATCAATACCATAACCAAAATTCCCCCCCCCCCCATGCTATTATTGATTCTTTAACTTGTTCTTCTTCCAATTTTGCCTCTAGCAAGTGTCCATATAACTTTTTAATTACATGGTCATCAGAACCCATCAATATCTTATCTAAGGTAGTCAAAACTCTATAAAAACCTTCTTGTTTGAGATCTTCTTGATATCTAGAAAATATTTGCATATATGAAAACCAATCCATCTTAAATCCCTGATTTTCTAGGTCTTGCTTTAATTTAAGTTCACCCTTTTCATCCAATAATTCACTATATCTAACAATTTGTTCCCTTTTGAATATCACTGGATATGAGAAAGCTTCAATTGTAGATACCCAGACTGGAATCTTCAAATAGTGATATTTTTTAATCCTCTCTCAATTCAAAAGCAAAGCTTCACGTATCTGATGTCTTCTAAAATACCCCTGTATTTTAGTTCCTTTGTACCGTAAAAAGGCATGCCACCCCATCAACAAATCATGTCCCTCCAAATTCAATAGTCTAGTATTTTTCAATGTTACCCATTCTTTAGTCCACATTAAACTAGCTGCTTGATAATATAATTCAAAGTTAGGTAGACCAAAACCACCCCTTGCTTTAGCATCTTGTAACAATTTAATTTTTATTCTTGCCTTTTTCCCTTGCCAAATATATTTCAGTATCATTTTATTCAAATCTGTAAAAAAATCCTTATCCAACTTTATTGGGATTGTCTGAAACAAATACAACATTCTAGGCAAAATATTCATCTTAATGGTTGCAATTCTCCCAATTAAAGATAGTTGCAAATTTCCCCATTTTTCCAAATCTTGTCCTATCTGTCGTTTAACCTTATTATAATTATTTTCCTTAAGAGAACTGCACCTTGCTGTCAGTTGTATCCCCAAATATTTTACCTTTTTCGTAATTTTGGAGAAGTTTTGTTTCACTCTTCAGCCCAATCAACTTCAGAAGGTAAGTATTATATCTACCTGTGATGGCGAACCTATGGCACGGGTGCCACAGGTGGCACGCGGAGCCATATTGGTGGGCACGCGAGTGTTGCCAACTGATTTTAGGCCTTCTGGTCCCACCGGAAGTTGGGAAACTGTCTGTTTCCGGCCTCCGGAAGGCCTCTGGGGGGATGGGGAAGGCTGTTTTTGCCCTCCCCAGGCTCCTAGAAAGCCTCTGGAGCCTGGGGAGGGGGGAAAATGGGCGTACCAGGCCCATCGTGCCATTGCGTGTCAAAAGCAGGGGAAAGTGTGGGGGGGTCATGTTCACATGCGTGGGAGGGCAGGACGCATTGAATTATGGATGTGGGCACCCGCACCCGCGACCCCCCTCCCCCGTTCCTGCCGCTTTTGGCACGCGATGGCAAAAAGGTTAGCCATCACTGATACAGTGGGGCAAAAAAGTATTTAGTCAGCCACCAATTGTGCAAGTTCTCCCACTTAAAAAGATGAGAGAGGCCTGTAATTGTCATCATAGGTAGACCTCAACTATGAGAGACAAAATGAGAAAACAAATCCAGACAATCACATTGTCTGATTTGGAAATAATTTATTTGCAAATTATGGTGGAAAATAAGTATTTGGTCAATATCAAAAGTTCATCTCAATACTTTGTTATATATCCTTTGTTAGCAATGACAGAACTCAAACGTTTTCTGTAAGTCTTCACAAGGTTGGCAACACTGTTGCTGATATGTTGGCCCATTCCTCCATGCAGGTTTCCTCTAGAGCAGTGATGTTTTGGGGCTGTCGCTGGGCAACACGGACTTTCAACTCCCTCCAAAGGTTTTCTATGGGGTTGAGATCTGGAGACTGGCTAGGCCACTCCAGGACCTTGAAATGCTTCTTACGAAGCAACTCCTTCATTGCCCAGGTGGTGTGTTTGGGATCATTGTCATGCTGAAAGACCCAGCCACGTTTCATCTTCAATGCCCTTGCTGATGGAAGGAGGTTTGCACTCAAAATCTCATGATACATGGCCCCATTCATTCTTTCCTGTACATGGATCAGTCGTCCTGGTCCCTTTGCAGAGAAACAGCCCCAAAGCATGATGTTGCCACCCCCATGCTTCACAGTAGGTATGATGTTGATGCAACTAGTGTAATGCTCTCTACATGGGGCTCCCCTTGAGGAGCACCCGGAGGCTCCAACTGGCGCAGAGTGCGGCCGCGCGGGTGGTGATGGGAGCGACGTGGCGCTCCCATGTTACTCCTCTCCTGCGTGAGCTGCACTGGCTCCCGGTGGTCTTCCGGGTGCGCTTCAAGGTGTTGGTTACCACCTTTAAAGCGCTCCATGGCTTAGGACCCGGGTACTTACGGGACCGCCTACTACCACCAATAGCCTCCCACCGACCGGTACGCTCCCATAGAGAGGGGCTCCTCCGGGTGCCGTTGACCAAACAATGTCGGCTGGCGGCCCCCAGGGGGAGAGCCTTCTCTGTGGGGGCACCCACTATCTGGAACGAGCTCCCCCCGGAGTTACGGAGGATCCCGGATCTTCGTGCCTTCCACCGTGAGCTAAAATCTTTCCTGTTCCACCAGGCGGGCCTGGCCTAATTCTTCCCTTTTTCCCTTCTTTTGTAAAAATAATTTAGAAATTTTAAATTGTAAATATTTTAATATTTGAGGTTTTAATATTTTATAATTGGGATTTTAAATATTGGGGCCATTGTTTAATTCGGTTTTATTTGGCTTTTAAATTTTGTATGTATGTTTTTTACTTTTGGCTGTTCACCGCCCTGAGTCCCCTCGGGGAGAAGGGCGGTATATAAATCTAAATAAATAAATAAATAAATAAATAAAATAAATAAATAAAATAAAATAAATAAATAAATAAATAAATAAATAAATAAATAAATAAATAAATAAACTAACTAACTAACTCAGCATTCTCTCTCCTCCAAACACGACAAGTTGTGTTTCTACCAAACAGTTCCACTTTGGTTTCATCTGACCATATGACATTCTCCCAATCCTCTTCTGGATCATCCAAATGCTCTCTAGCAAACTTCAGACGGGCCCGGACATGTACTGGCTTAAGCAGGGGGACACATCTGGCACTGCAGGATCTGAGTCCCTGGTGGCGTAGTGTGTTACTAATGGTAGCCTTTGTTACGTTGGTCCCAGCTCTCTGCAGGTCATTCACTAGGTCCCCCTGTGCGGTTCTGGGATTTTTGCTCACCGTTCTTGTGATCATTTTGACCCCACGGGGTGAGATCTTGCGTGGAGCCCCAGATTGAGGGAGATTATCAGTGGTCTTGTATGTCTTCCATTTTCTAATTATTGCTCCCACAGTTGATTTCATCACACCAAGCTGCTTGCCTTTTGCAGATTCAGTCTTTCCAGCCTGGTGCAGGTCTACAATTTTGTTTCTGGTTTCTTTCGACAGCTCTTTGGTCTTCACCATAGTGGAGTTTGGAGTGTGTTTGAGATTGTGGACAGGTGTCTTTTATACTGATAACAAGTTCAAACAGGTGCCATTAATACAAGTAATGAGTGGAGGACAGAGGAGCCTCTTAAAGAAGAAGTTACAAGTCTGTGAGAGCCAGAAATCTTGCTTGTTTGTAAGTGACCAAATACTTATTTTCCACCATAATTTGCAAATAAATTATTTCCAAATCAGACAATGTGTGATTGTCTGGATTTGTTTTCTCATTTTGTCTCTCATAGTTGAGGTCTACCTATGATGACAATTACAGGCCTCTCTCATCTTTTTAAGTGGGAGAACTTGCACAATTGGTGGCTGACTAAATACTTTTTTGCCCCACTGTATATACTGTAGCTGATTTCTCATAATATACAGTAGATGCTTCTAATAAATAATTAAAAATCCTCTGCAAGCTAATCATATCACATGCAGACATTTATGTGAAAACGGATAATGTCCATTCTAGATTTTCCATCTACCTTTAAAACTCCCATCATGTAGTATCGTTTACATTCAGAAATAAATTTGGAGCACAGTTATCTGCATGGTGACGCAGTGGTTAGAATGCAGCATTGCAGGCTAATTCTGCCAACTGCTAGCACTTTGATTCTCACCGGCTCAAGGTTAACGCAGCCTTCCATCCTTTCAAGGTTGGTAAAATGAGGACTCAGATTGTTGTGGGCAATATGCTGACTCTGTAAACTGCTTAGAGAGGGCTGTAAAAGCACTATGAAGCGGTACATAAGTCTAAGTTTTATTGCTATTGCTATCTTTCAGGATTATCATTAGAACATCATTTAAACTTGTTAACATCTAATAATGCTAACAAGAAGTCTGTAGTGCTTGGGTTTGAGGGATCTTTGAATCCAAAACTCAGACTGCTTCCCTCTTTAGTAGCATTTTATATCTAATAAGAAGCTAAATAGATGCCTATGGAACTTCTCGGCAGGAAATTATGATGAGTACCAGAAATACTATCAGGTATTAAGAGACAGATGTCAGCTTTGTGAGATATTCCAGACAAGAGTACCAGCTCTATCTTTAGGTTATAGTAACAGAATCTTGCAACTCTGAAACCACATCTCTTCTTCTCTCACTTTCACAGTTAAGTCCCTTCTGAAATGCCAGACTCCAATTCTTTCTGTGAATTCAGTGTTGCCTAGTCTGCAGCCATTCTTCCTGTCTCCCAACCATACCATTACATCACCTTCACCTTTAGCCTCAGTTCCCTCCTAAATTTCCAGGGGAAACTGAGTGTGAACTATGAGAATGAAGTGCAACTGTCTCACTCCTTTCTTCTGCTAGTAACTCCCTGGGATCACATGAAGCATCCTGCAGAAGTGAAGCTTAAGTGTGTGTCTGCTGAGGTTACACCAGATTGTAAAACAATTTAACAGCTTGATATCCCTTTCTTATAGGGCCTCTTATTTTATAACACTGTCACTTGCATTCTGACCTAAAATGCAGAGGCCGGTGAATACTTCCTCTTCCAAGCATAGTTATTTGTGTCCTCTTCTAATTCTTGGAGGCAATTATCCCAGAACAATCTGCACTGCATCCTCCATCTCTAGCCTAGAAAACGATATATTCACAGCAAAAAAACCCTGACCTTGTGTCTTTACGTTTCTTTCATTACTCAATATTTACTATGCAAACTCAGATATTCTGGGGTTTTTTAGCTGTAACTTTGATCAAAATTTGGAAACAGAATCTAATTAAAATGCCAGTTTGAGAAGAAAACTTGGCTTTAAGACATGACAAGAAGTGTTAGCAGGCACATTATGTTTCTGTATTATTCCTCTATTTTTCCCACTCCTCTACATCCACCCCCAGCAATCCTATCCCCTGCAGTTGTCCTCAGTTTCCCACCACTGGATTGGACCTGATCATCTCATTACATGGAACTTGGACTTTCTCCCTTCATATCTAGTGGTTAAGACACCAAGCTATAAAGTAGAAGACAGTGAGTTCTAGTACCATTTTAGACATAAAAGCCCAGATGGCAATTTCAGGCCAGTTGCTCTCTCTCTCTCAGCCCAATCCACCTCAAGGGTGGTTGTTGTGGAGAAAAGGAGGAGGATTATACCATATATATTCGCCATCTAGAGTTATTTATAAAAAAAAAATACTAAAAGCAGGGCAAAAATATAAATAAACAAATACCTCATTCATTACCAGGATCCTGGTACTAGAAGGTATAAGGGCCTGCCTCCTTTTTGCCATCAACAATTAGTCACTGTTGGCAATGGCTGAATTGTCTTGAAGATCTCAGCAGTTTCTTTGCATCTGGGAGACGAACATCAAATGGTACAAACTAGATTTAGCTATATTTCCTTTTGGATCTTGACCTCATGTCTTTCTTTTCTTTTCTTTCTTTCTTTTTCTTTCTTTCTTTCTTTCTCTTTCTTTCTTTCTTTCTTTCTTTCTTTCTTTCTTTCTTTCTTTCTTGTCTACTTTCTTGTCTACTACTTCTTACTCCCTTTCAGCATTTTGCAAATTTCATATTCTAAAAGAAAATAGAAATAAGAAATAGAAATAATAAAATAAGAAATAAGAAAATATGAATGAATAATTATGCTGTTTAGAATTCTGTGATGTAAGAGTTTCTCCCCATATCTTCCCCTTTCCCTCTAAATGCCCCCTCCCCCCTTTTTAAAAAAAATATATATTTAGATCTTTGGTTATACCTTTAGTTATTTCTCATTAAAACCATCCACACATTCAAGACTGCAGAAGTGCTCGGTTTTTCCTTGTGCTTCTGGGTGTTCATAAGGTTTGCTTAAGCCAGTGGTTCCTAACGTGGGGCCCACGCCACACAGGGGGGGCAATTTGATTTTTAATGGGGGCAATTAGAACCTTGTTTAAACCAGGTTAATGGCCTTTTAGGCTTCCTCTGTGTGAGTAGGAGTCACTTTTTGAATAGTAAGAATTATGTCACGGGGGGAGGGATCAGGATTTTAGAGATGTTTAGGTGGGGCATGGCCAAAAAAAGGTTGGGAACCACTGGATTAAGCTATACTTTTCTCAGCTTCAAGCAGGAAGACCCCCAAAAAACCTTCCTTACATTTTCTGTTATCCCAGGGCTAGAGGAAGAAATAAGCTAAGATTTTCCCAGCTGGTTGCACTGGATCATATCAGGAAGTTCTGCTCGATTGGCAGCAGGAAATTGTAATTCTACTACTACTGAAACCTGGAAAGAATGATCTCTCAGGAGGGCAAAAACAAGACTATGAACAATGGGCATATTCAAGGTCCCTCCCCTGCTTTCTGAGTATGGGGCCTTCATGCAGTGAAGGAATACGTTGGGCTCCTCTTCCAAGACAGAAAGGAGGTGCCATCTTTTTCAGATCAATAGTCATAAGGTCCTTTTACCTGGCACGCTATGGGAGTAACTGCAAAAATGCTGATGGGCCTAGAACAAAGCAATGTGAGAGATCGAGCAATATTGGGTTTTGGTTTGGTTTTAATTATATATGATTAAATATAACCATTCCCCATATCTTTAATGACTTTTTCTCTTATTGTCTCACATTTACAAATTATAACTCAAAAGTTCCTTTAATATCGGGCTGCCTACAGCCTTAAGGTCAGAATAATGACATCCTTCTAAAAATGGGGAAATGACTTTTCTCCCAGGGAGTGAGGGAGCCTTGTTTGGCAGCTGCTGCTGTTCTGATCCCACCCAATACTTGAGTGTTTTCTGCAACATTATTAAAATTAATAGCTTCCAAAAATATTACAAGAGCTAGTCTGATGTAGTAATAAAGACATTGGACTAGGAACCAGGACACTGTAAGTTCTAGTCCCATCTTAGACACCATGCCAGCTGGGTGTTGTGGCCCGCCAGTGGCTTGCGCGGATCGTGGCTGATCCCGACAAGGAGGAGGCTGGTGTGGTGTTGCGCCGGCAACCTGCACAGCCGGCGCTCGCGTCGGACAGTAAGGAGGCCAAAGAGGATGTGATGCCAGAGGCAGAGACTTAGCCAGGGCCTTCAGAACCTCCAGAGGCTCCTTCCAGTGGAGAGAGCGAAGTGGAGGAGCCTCTCCTCAATGCTCGGGCATACACGGCTGCCAAAAGGCAGGAGTGGCTACTCAGGAGGACGAGGTCTACTCAAGAGTAGGGCTTGAGGATAATTGACCACTCCCTTAGCCTATTTAAGTCGCACGCAGCTAGTGCTTTCTTGCTAGAAACAATGTCTCATTACTACAGAGCATCTTGAAGACCGAGCAACTTCTCATATCTGGTTTTCTGGGCTGATTGCCAACCTTTGTCAGACTTTGTTCTTAATAACTTTAATAAGGACCCTTTGCACAGGAAGCCTGCATTCTTGAAAGGGGTTTGTTTGGAATTAAACAGTGTTTGCGAAGTTTGGTGTGTGTCACATTCTCTGGGAATCCGAAGCTGGGTAACCCAGAACACTGGGTAACCTTGGGCCAAACGTTCTCTCTTAGCTCTAGGAAGGAACAGACAAAGGCACACCACTTCCAAAATCTTGCCAAGAAAACTGCAGGGATTTCTCCATGCAGTCACCAGGAGTCAGCTCTATTGAAAACACCCAAGAAAAAACAATCCCCATAAAAAGGAAAATAAATGAATGGGTAAATAGCAGTGTGAAATCCAAGTTTTTTTACTACCAGTTCTGTGGGCATGGCTTGGTGGGCGTGGCTTGGTGGGCAGGCAGGGGAAGTATATTACAAAATCTCCATTCCCACCCCACTCTGAAGCCAGCCAGAGGTGGTATTTGCCGGTTCTCCAGCACTGCTCAAAATTTCCCCTACCGGTTCTTCAGAATCTGTCGGAACCTGCTGGATTTCACCCTTGGTAAATAGCATTGAAAACAATATATAGTATTCGAGCAGAGTGAAACTGTAGAACCCAACCTGAATTGAAGAATATGAAAATGCCTACAAAAAGCCAAGTCATCAATTTAAAAAAAAAACAACCCTCAAAAGGCCAACTACTAAAATAGGCTTTTTGAGCTAATCCATTTCGGAAATCAGCTGAGGACAAACACCCTCTGTCTCTACTAATAAATGTGTTTTGATGCTGTCTCTCATAGCCACATGCTTAAATATGATGGAGCCATCTTCAGGTGGGGTGCTCTGGCCCTCCCTCTGTCGCCCCACTGAGAACAATGCCTGCATTCCAACCTCTTCAATGCAAGCCTGCCCCCCGCCATCTAACCCCATTCCCCAAGCACAATTCCTTCCACAGAGAACAATATTTAGCTGTCTGTCTGCTGAACTTTTGTCCAGATTGCAAAGACATACTCTCATCAATCATTCCTAGGGACTCTCCTGATTCATGGCTGCTGTCCAAATTAACAGACTTCCTTGTTCACTCTCTCAACTGGGCTTCCTACTTCCAGCCTTATTACACCATCACATCTATTACGCCATCTTCATTTCAGCGATTTCCCACCTGTAACTCAATAGTGCCAATGGAAAAGTTTCCTCCCATTACCTCTATCACGAACTCTTAAGATATGAACACCCGTTTTAACTTAATCTGCTTGGATTCTTTCAGAGTGCATCTTGCCACAGAAATTTCTATGCCAAGAAATATTAGGATGGTGCTTTTCCTGAATTATGTTATACATCTCATCTCAGTTATCAATATCTTTCCAAAAGAAGTGACAGAAGTTCAAATGCTGACCTGGTTTATTACATTTGTATCCTGCCTTTCCGTCAAATGGAGCGACAATTGATTAAGAACTTCCAAACAAGGAGTCTGCGCTAGTTTGATCATAGCTGTAGGTTCTACATTCTCAGAACTTCTGCAGCATTTGAGAGCTGAGATTTATTTCTAGTTCACTTGAATCTAACACTGCTGAAAAGCAAGGTGTGTGTTTTAAGATGCTGTGACTCTGTTTCCCTTGCTTTGTTCCCCCATTGCCTCTTCACTTCAGGGTCTATAAGAGAAATGTCCACTTGATGGCTTTGCAGTTCACCCCTCATGGCTTACTTCTCTTCATTATTGACAAGAACTAGGCTGCTACATTTTTAACACAATACCTGCCCCCTTTTGTGGAACTGGGTGAGGAGATTTTTAAGACTTGCAGAACTAATTGGGTGAGGAGATTTTTTAAACTTGTAGAACTTTTATCTACCTGCAACAGGGCAAAGATTTGCATGCCTTTATTAATTTTATTAATTTATTATTTATTTATCACATTTCTACACTGTCCTTCTCACCTAAGTAATTCTGGGCAGTTTGTGGTTTAAAAAAAAGAGAGAGAGGTTGAATCCCGTGTTGGTACTGCCCTATTGCCATTATTTAAGGGACCATTTCTCCCCACTTAACTCCACCCATCCCTTCAGGGTCAACAGGAAGACATGTTATTGGTCCCATAAAGACTTTTGTCTGACAAGACCCAGATGGCATACCTTTTTTACCACAGCACCTGCCCTGTTTCCGTTTCCTTAATGCCTCTTGAACTCAAAGCAGTTCCCCCCACCCTTGGCCGATAAGGCTATCATTGCAGAATGGGTAATACAATCATCATTTAACATTGGGCAGATCAACCCCAAATGCAATTTTAAAATATTCTAATGCTGACATCTCCAGCATTGCTCAACCCCAGCTGACAACAGGCTAATCTGGTGGAGGGACAGATAGATATTTGCATTGCTACGTATTTCCCCTCTGGCTGATAGCAGTGAGAAGATAGCAATGACAGACCCAGGGAAGAATGGGTCTAAATGTTCCCTGCATTTGGGGACACCCTAGAAGCTAGAGGAGATTAGGATTCACAGTCTTCCTTTTGATTCCTCCCAGCCAAATCCCAAAACTCTTCTTTTCTTCTCCTTTAGTAACCTCAGCAAATGGGAGAAGGGAGAATATGATATTGGCTTTCCTCCTTTTGCAGTCATAGTTCTTCCTCCAAGCTCTAAAGGGGGAAACTTCTCTGATCCATGCAATATTCCCCCAGAATCAGTTGAGAGACGGATCTGAGTTGACAAATATGTCAGTAGTTTTTATATAGAGGAAACAGTTGTAGCTGTGGTTATGTTCTGTTAAACTTCTTAATTTACTACTTTTCAAGGCCATCCCATAACTTTATCAAGCAGTGCAAACATTAAATTGCAGTGTTCACAAGGCAACAGGCAACTTTAAATAAAGCTCTGTATGTAAGATCCCCTGGCTTGCAGCTTCTCCACCAACCTGTCAGCAGAAATGTTTGATTCCTACATGTTCTTTCCTGTTAACTGCTCGTACAGGCAGTGACACCCAAATAGAGAAAGGACATGACATACATAAAATAAACAGAAACCAAACATAACACAAGAAAGCAACATTTACAATCCAGCTGACAAAGCCAGTCACTTCTCTTGAAATAACATGGCAGGCCTCCGAAATATTGTCCAAGTGTGTATGCCCACACAAATACAATGCTGGCATCTTAATAATATAAATTAATATATCATATATTAACACAATTTACAACACTGTGGACACACCTAGATAAAAATATTGTCATTAATAAAGGAGCCACAAGAAAATGAATGAAACATCCAAAGGAGCTACAAAAACAGAAGTGTGTGTGCTCGTGTGTGTGTGTGTGTGTGTGTGTGTGTGTGTGACCATGCCTGCCTATCTCTATAAATACAGCGTGTGTACCTGTCTTTATGTCTGTCTGTGTGTGTGTGTGTGTGTGTGTGTGTGTGTGTGTGTGCATATCCAAATGAAAATAAACTGCAAACATTTGAATAGCTTCACAGCAGGGATGATATATCTAAAGAAATTTACTGAAATATGCTAGCGAATTCATCCTCTTCTCTCCCATTAAAATGGCAATTGACTGTAAACCTCCCTCCCCTCCCCACTGAGACTTTAATTGTAAAGATTCCTGTTACATATCATATTAGAATTTAGTTAAAATTGTAGAACACATTATTTCCAATCAGACAGCCAACCATCACTCACAAAGATTTTTTAAAAAGGTGATTAATAATTCATCTCAGATAAGGAAAAGATCTATATTTATACCATCTTCTCAGCCACCATAAACTACCTGACAATTGTTCAGTAATGATGCCCAGTAAATTCTTTAAAATGGTAATTTGTCATTCTGTCACTTCATTTGTGACCTAAAATTCCTCACTTGAGGCATCATCAAATAAATTAATCACTTTCCAGGATCCATTTCTCTGTTCTGCAGGTTATTATGCCCGGGTTCTCTTGTGTTTCCGTTCATTTGCATATATTTAATGGCTCAGCAGTGGTTCACTATGGCGCATAGCACACACATCTCATTACAGGTGAAATATTCTAACTGCCACTATCCCTGGGAAAGAGAGTAACTCTTCCAATTTAATTTTCCTGATGTAACAAAACCACAATTCTTCAGACTGCAGTGTTGATGCCATCCATCAGTCACAATCAATAAAATCATCCTGGAAGTACGCCTTCTTCAGCATCATGCCTTCACACTGGGTATTATTTGAGGGAGGTAATTAAACTCATAATATGTAATGAATGTAAATGAAGAAAAAAATCCTCATGTCCTCCTCTAACTATGCTTATTTTACGGCTTTGATTTAAAGTATTTTTATATCTTACAATCTATGAAATACACAAGGCCCTAAAGGGAAGCCATCAGAAGTACAGTAAGGCAATCAATCAATATGTATAATGACTAATTAAAAAGGAACATATTTTAGTTTGGTGGGTTTTTTTTAAAAAAAAATGCTATCCTTGATAGATCTTTTCCCCCTGCTGAAAATGAAGCATTTCCTCTGAGTCCTACTTATTTATTTTACTGATTTCATATTCCCCTCTAGATTTTGGATAGCACCTTCTTCTCCCACAGAGTTTTTTTTTTTCTTTTTCTTTTATTTATATTTATATGCCGCCCTTCTCCGGAGACTCAGGGCAGCTTACAATGCGTTAAGCAATAGCCTTCATACTTTTGTATATTTATACAAAGTCAGCTTATTGCCCCCCAGACCGGGTCCTCATTTTACCCACCTTAGAAAGGATGGAAGGCTGAGTCAACCTTGAACCTGGTGAGATTAGAACTCGCAGTAATTGCAGGCCGCTGGATGTTAAAGGCTGTCTTAGTAGGAGGCATTAGCCTGCTACGCCACTCAGGCTCCTAATACGCATATCGTCTGTTTTAAAACACCTAAGTTAACAAATGGTGAATTTGATCTGCACTCTTCTCAGGAAGGCAGAGAAAGAGAAAAGTAGTATTTGCAATTTACAGGGCATGCCTTTCTGTTCTATGAATCAGAAAATAGTTTGCTAAAGGTACTACTTTTACTTTTAAGAAAATCAGCCTCAATTATATACCAGTAGTAACTTACTTCATTTTCATAAACAGTGGAAGGTTATTAAGTCCACACTTCCTGCTGCAATATCAACCACAATTAGATATATAAAATTGTCCCCATCCCCCCCCCCCTCAATTTAGAAAGCTCAGTGGACTCCGGTTGGCACAAACATTGTTTCTATGTTCTGCCTTGTGATGCACAATCTACCTTCCAGGACCTTCCATGTCCTGATTGATACCGCATGCACAGACATTGAAGATGGTTATTGCCAGTGGCTATAATATATGTGTGTATCCAAAGGGCAGCAGGTTTTTGTGAATGTAGAACAGAAAGAATTACCTGGTAAAAGCACTTTTCACCGAATGAAAAATGATCCTTATTATACATTTCAAATTAGTAATTTGGGTAATTGTTTTAAAGAGACTCACTAAATCTGTATAGAGGAATTTTAGGGGCAAAATCATGAATTAACCATTTATAGTTCTCATCTGATAAATTACTGTCGTTGCCTTTATTTTTAATGGTGCATTTATTCTGGAGAGGCTGCAGGTTTGTCTTTCCTATGAAATTCAGCTGGCCATTCATCGGGAGCTGACCCATTACACAAATAAGTTTGGTGCTGTATTTTTAATACATCAATGTCCAGCCCATTTTAGGTAAGCCTCTGGTTCAAAGTGGCCACTGCTGCTGCTCTCAAAGACAGGAATCACACATCTATGCAACGAACAAAAGTAGGCTGTCAGAATGGATATGCCTTCACAAGGGAGTAAAGAAAAAGGATGGCCTTGATTTCAGACTGTAGAATGGAAACTCCAGTTCTCCAACTGAGCAAAATCCCAGGATGTTGGGCAGTGCTGGGTTTCAGGGCTTAGTGACTGAGGTCTAACATACAGATTTGATTTGATTGATTGATTGATTGATTGATTTGCATCATGCCTTTATTATTTTTACAGGTAACTCAAGGCAGCAAACATATCCAACACACCTGCCTCCTCCTATTTTCCCCACAACAACAACCCTTTTGAGGTGGGCTGGGCTGAAAGAAAATGATCGGCCCAAGTTCTGAGGAGCCTGAGTGGCGTAGGAGGCTAATGCCTCCTACTAAGGCAGCATTTAACATCCAGCTGCCTGCAATTACTGCGAGTTCAATTCTCACCAGGCTCAAGGTCGACTCAGCCTTCCATCCTTTCTAAGGTGGGTAAAATGAGGACCCGGTTTGTGGGGGCAATAAGCTGACTTTGTATAAATATACAAAAGTATGAAGGCTATTGCTTAATGTATTGTAAGCCGCCCTGAGTCTCCGGAGAAGGGCGGCATATAAATAAAAAAAAAAATTTTTTTTTTTTAAAGTTAGCTTTCACCCAGTTAGCTTTCATGGCTAAGTTTCAGGATTTGAACACATGGTCTTCCGCTTTCTAGCCTGGTGCCTTAGCCACTAGACAAAACTGACTTGTTTGCTGACATTTCTGAGTGTTTCACTAGCAATTGTGGTTGGCATGTTTAGAGATATTCTGGACACTAAATGCTGAAGCCCACCATTGCCAAACTGATACCAGCCATGAACGCCTATATCCCAAAATGCTTAAAAATACATGTACAAGTGCACTTCTAGGATACTGGGCCTAGCAATCATTAAAGCATTGTTGCTTTGTTGGATGAGGAAGAGAATGCAAGGTCTGAAGAGGCATGTCATAATACAGCCCTATATGAATCAAAAGTTATCATGAATGACCAAGGTTTAGTCAGAGAATAAGCATAACCACATGCAGACTTACCATGTATCCCACTTTGACCAGGATTGCCCCAGTTCTGCACTTCAGTCTTGACATCCAAGCAGGTTTTCAACAACATCCCAGAAAGTAGGACTGTACAGACCCATAAAAGGGGGTTCCAGGTGTAAGTTATTTATTATAGCTCACTCTGCATAAACCAATGGGTATGCACAAGCAAGAAGGGGATCGGTTCAAATGGCTAAGCATGTTCTATTATTTAAACTCATTCCCTCATAGCCTACACAGGCAACAGGAGCTTTATCCAATGGCTAAATCCCCAGTCTTCCATTGCAAGGGGAAAAGGGAAGAGAAATTTAAAACAGTGCTAAATCCACCACTCTGAAGTTTTGCCTGTACACGCCCATTGATCAGGATTTTTATCCTGGTTTGATTGCTTGAAACTGTGCTAAGCCTCAGTCTTTCTTCAGATCTTCTGGATTCAGAGGGGGAAGATTGCAAATGGAAGGATGGGCCTGGTGTGGTGAACTATATGTCCTCTGAGCTTGGCTGTTTTCTTGCAGACGTTTCATTACCCAAACTAGCACTACCACTGTTGATGTCACCTAGTTTGGGTAATGAAACATCTGCAAAAAAAGCAAGCAAGCTCAGAGAGCATCAAGGACAGGGGTGGGTTCTACTTACCTTTACTACCTGTTTGCAATGGGGCCGCGTGCGCGCATGCGTAGAAGCATTCTGATGATGTTGGGGTCAGTGGGCGGAGCCTTCCACCGGTTTTACTACCGGTTCTATAGAACCGGTGCGAACCAGGGGCAACCCACCACTGATCAAGGACCCTTCATTTCAACTTTGAGCTATAAATATTCTCCTTTATTGGTAATATATGTTCACCCACGCAAAGAACTTAGGTATTAGCCAGAATACAATAGAATTCTCAGGCAAAACTCCTGCAGGTCTTCACCTGAGCTAGTTCAAACTTGCCCCATTCTCACCCTGACCCAAAACCTCCACCATCCAAACCATATGAGTGAATAGAGTGACCCCCCACTGTCCTGAAAAAAACTACGGTTGAATCCTTTGTTGAGTCAAGTATCTTGTGCCTTGTCCGAATGTGGGATATGGTTCTTCTCCAATGTCTTGTCTTGCAGAGAAATACCAGCAGGGTTCCCTGAAGACGAAGCGTATAAGTGTGCTTCTTCAACACACATCAGTAATATCTGGCCGGAGGCTGACTTTTGCATCTTGACAAAGCTGTGGAACCTCTACATTCCACCATTAATTTCTATCTTTCTAATTTGTGAGGCAGAAAAAGTGCTGATCTGCCCTAAGCTCTCTTTGTATAAATTCACCAAAAGAAGCAATTGTCTGCTGTGAGTAATGCTTCTATAGTTGGCCTAGGCAGCAGCAGGATACTCTTCAGCATTTTATCAGCAAATAAATGAGCTCAGTCCCACCTCTATATGCTTCGCTCTGAACTGATGGATTAGAACTGACCATCACAACTAACTCATTCTCTATATTCTTTATGTTTATTAATGCTAGCGTTTGGGGGAGGAGAGAGAGAAAAAAAGATTCTAAACTTAAATTCTTTTGAAGTTACCATCATTACTGTAACCCAGGGATTCCCAATCTTGGCAACTTTA
>WNWU01000006.1:21609342-21643892 GCA_012654045.1 Ptyas mucosa
TTTTTTTTTAATAAACATAATAATCAATGCACCCATACCTTGCTTATAAAATTGCCAATAGGATAAAAGTAGAATTGCATAACTTAGATTAGATTAATGAAATGAAGCTTTTGAAAGTGGTTATTCGTTCGCAAGGGGAACAGGACAGAGGTGAGTTTCAGCAGGTTCTGACCAGTTCTGGAGAACTTTATAAGTACCTTTATTGGTACTGTACTTCCTATATGGAATTATCTATATTTATCCCATTTATATATAGGAAAAACTTAAGTGCATGCACACCAGTGGTGGGTTGTCCCCGGTTCGGACCAGTTTTATAGAGCCAGTTTTATAAAACCAGCAGGAGGCTCCGCCCACCGACCCTGACATCATCAGGAAGCTTCTGCGCATGCACAGCCCCGTTACGAACCGGTAGTAAAGGTAAGTAGAACCCACCCATGATGCACACCCCTTCCTTCTTCTATTTTCCCCACAACAGCCATATGATGTACATTGGGCTGAGAATGAGTGACTGGCCTGAGTCATTTTAAGCTTTGTGCCTAATGTGGGACTAGAACTCACAGCCTCCCAGTTTCCAGGCCAGCACCTTAAGCACTACACCAAATCGGCATTTTTATTGTGATGATGACGATGATTCGACTGTTTTACTGCAGCGGTCCCCAAACACTTCAGCTCATTGACCACTTCATGAAGCTTCATATTATTGCTTGGCCACCAAATGCTACTTTAATGATACTGTGAATAATAATAACAACAACGATCCATTTGGATAGTTTGAGAAGGAATCGACTTTGAGTAACCTTGTTTTAGTTGTTTGTTGCAAGTTGCTTAGAGCTGACAAAATAAGGGGCGTATGCATGCATGTAATAACGTTAAATACATAAATGTTCCAGTTGTGTCCCATTTACATCCTCACACTGGCAAAATAGGAAATTTTGCTGCATTTCCAGTTCATAAGCGAGGAGGCACAACCTGCTGTAATACCAGAGATTAGCCATTAATGATTTCACGTGGCTTATTTTTAATAAAAAGTTCCCAGTGGAGGCGAATTGGCTCAGATCTATGGATCTAGGGAGAGGGGTTAAGTGCCTCCCACCACTCATAATTCTCCCAGTTAAGAATACTCACACCTTGAAGCTGCTGTTTGATCCACAGATAAACACACATGTACCAGATAGCTTGGGGGAAGACAATTTTAATCAGAAAAATTATGCGGGTTAGCCGCCTTCTCCAGCACCATAATCCTGAGCTGGATCTTCACCTCTCTGTGGCTGCTTGTAATTTAAAAATACACACTGGACATGAACACCATGGGTTTCCTACCTCCTATTTATTTGCACCTGGAATCGGGAAAGCAAGCAACGGTAATATGCTAGCTAAGTAATTACAGTCAGACTCTCTAATACCTTCTTTTCATTATCCATTAATAAGGCCCCCTTTACATTCTGCTCCTCACCTCTGTGTCATTTTTGCACTGGGCTGATAAATAGAAAAAGGGTTGTGTGTCTCCCTTAAGTATGTAGTGATCCTTCTTGTGCATCTGGATCTACTTGAGAAAAATTATCCAGTCAAATTTTAAATGCAGATGGAAGGGAGGGAAAACTTACGCCTCACCTAGCTTGAGCATTTGCAGTCTTCCAATGTCCACTCGTAGGAAGAAGGCACTTCTATTTTTGCAAAACAACTAAATATTCCAAAGATGCATTTGTACAAAACAGTTATCTTGGCCAGAACAAGATGGGAACTGAGTCCCCAGATGGCTGATGACTGAAGCCAAGAAATCGATAAACCAAAGTATTCTAGAAACATGCAGACATACCCATACTATTCCCATCACACTCTTCTCCCTTATGCAAAACAGAGAAAAAGAATATGAAGCAGTAAGCCAAGAATTAAAAAGCAGGAGGTAAGGGGGCGGGGGGAGGAAAATCTAACTAAATCTGATTTACTGCAACACCATTCACTAGACCTGTGTCCATTCTTACTTCTAAACACCACTCTGTATATTATCGTTTATTCTTTAAAAGTCTCAGCTGCCTCTTTTTGGAGACCTCATCTCTCCATCCATCCATACTTTTCCAATCTTCTCCCCCCAGGGCTCCCACCCTGAAGGTATTCTAGAAGGCCCTAAAGCAGGGGTAAATTCAGCAGGTTCTGACAGGTTCTGGAGAACCGGTAGCAGAAATTTTGAGTAGATCAGAGAACCGGCAAATACCACCTCTGGCTAGCCCCAGAGTGGGGCGGGAATGGAGATTTTGCAAAATCTTTCCCTCAGGAGTGGGGTGGGAATGGAGGTTTTGTAGTATCCTTCCCCTGGAGTGGGGTGGAAATGGAGATTTTGCAGTATCCTTCCCCTGCCATGCCCACCAAGCCACACCACACCCACCAAGCCATGCCCACAGAACCAGTAGTAAAAAAAAAACAGTTGGAATTTCACCACTGCCCTAAAGTCCTAACAGTTCTCCAAGGGTTGGGTTAAGGCAGAATGGAGCCCTTGACTGGATATGTTTTTTGTAATGATCCCATCTTGTTTATTTATTCTGTATTGTTTTATTTTTTTTGTTTTTTTTATATTGTTAGCCAAAGTCAAATCAAGACAGTAAATAAAACCCATAAATCTTTGCTGTACACTGCATGCCTCTTCTAGTTGGTGGAAAGTGGGCATCAGTATATTGATTGCAAAATAGTCTTCACTTTAGAAGCCTTAGCTTCCAGAAGCAACTTTGGAGGATGGAGGGAGACAATATCCCAGGCCTGGGTTGATAATTTAGTTAAAATGTGCCAAAATGGATCACAGAATGCAGGATGTGGCATGGGTATATGTAAAATTAGTGGACTAGACTATTTATTTAATAAGATAAGAAAATAGCATAGTCCCCTAATTTTACTAATTCTTTCTCATTCAAGGGCATTACATGAAAGCTTCATTTAGTCAAAGCCATGATAGGAAGTGGAGTCAGAATTTACAGATCCATCTATTGACAATCATGGCATATTCTAGAAGTATATATTTCACTTTCACTCAGTGTAGTCCATGGGGTTGCGCACTCCTACTTCTTCACCTGCCGCCTAATTTATTTTCTATTTTCTGCCATGTCTAGGAAGGCCACTGGCTTAGAAAGTGGTTTTAAAAAAACATCAACCGAAGCCAGCCTCTCATGATTAGAAGGAACAGCCAGATTCAGAAGCAGTGTATCATTAAATCTCAACCACTGGGTAGCAACAGGGAAACATGTGTCATGTGATGCTTTTGGATTTCCTGAGTAGCAGAAGAGGCTAAAGGCCTAATGTCAGTGGTGAAATGTAAAATTTGTTACTACCGGTTCTGTGGGCATGGTTTGGTGGGGGCGGGAAATGTGACTGAGTGGGCGTGGCCAACTTTTTTTTAAAAAAAAACTTTTAAAACCATTTTTTCTACAACCTCTTCGGCGGAAGAGGTTGTAAAAAATGCTTTGAAAAGCCTCTGACAATCCCAGATGAGCCGCACGAGCATCAGAGGCTTTTTTTTTAACTCTTAAAAGCCTTTTTTCGGCCGAAGAAGTTGTAGAAAAAATGCTTTTAAAAATTAAAAAGAAAAAGCCTCTGATGGTCGTGTGGCTCAGCTGGGCGGGGGGGGGGGGGCAGGGATTTTTGCTACCAGTTCTCCGAACCACCCGCCACCATTGCTACCGGATCGGGTGATCCGGTCCGAACCGGGAGCATTTCACCCCTGCCTAATGCCTGAATGTTCTTAAGTTGTAAGACTGGAACTTGCTATGAAGCACAGCCAGCCCAGATTCATAACAGTTTGCTCCAAAACTGTGAAGCCTAAATTTGTCAGCACATTAGAAGCCGACTGTCTCTCAACTCCTGGCAGCAGCCGCAGCTGATCAATATGCATATTCACCAGCAAAACGGACTGCTACATCTGTTCTGTGAAAAAAAAACATACATTCCGCCTGTAATACAATCAGTATAATTAAAAATTAACATGCATTAATTGTTAGAGCTGATGTAAACAGCTGATCTTCTACTTAGGGTTGTCTTCTGTATATATCATTAGGCAAAGCCAAATATTGTTTAAGGCCACTCTTGCAAAAAAACAAAAGAGAGACACAAAAAGAATACAAAACTAATTCCAACTAAACCAATTTACAAAAAAAAAGCATACGGCACAAGGAAACACCTAAGTGATTATTAAACCAGTGGGCTAACCAGAAAGGAAAAATATTGACTCTGCATTTGTCTGAATCTCATTCTATGAATTGTAATTTGAAGCGCCTATGCATAACTAACCTAAAGGCTGGAGAAATGGGATCTACTACACGGCACAGCTGAAGCAAAACAGAAATCCGTATTCAATAGATAGAGAAACAAATCCCTTCTAAAATGTCTCTTTCCATCTTCAGGGCTATCTGATCGGCAGGAGATACAGTATACACAATTCCTAAGGGTGAATTTCCCAGATGTACCTGTACAAGTCCTATTCCAGAGGTGGGTTTCAGCAGGTTCTGACCAGTTCTGGGGAACCGGTAGCAGAAATTTTGAGTAATTCGGAGAACCGGTAGTAAAAATTCTGACTGGCCCTGCCCCCATCTATTCTCTGCCTCCCGAGTCCCAGCTGATTGAGAGGAAATGGAGATTTTGCAGTAACCTTCCTCTGGATTGGGGAGGAAATGGAGATTTTGCAGTATCCTTCCCCTAGAGTGAGGTGGGAATCAGGGGTAAAATGCTCCTGGTTCGGACCGGATCACCCGATCTGGTAGCAATGGAGGCGGGTGGTTCGGAGAACTGGTAGCAAAAATCCCTGCCCATGCACCCCCCCATGCCCAGTTGAGCCACACAATCATCAGAGGCTTTTTTTTACTTTTAAGTGGTTTTTCTACAACCACTTCCTCTGAAAAAATGCTTTTAAAAGTAAAAAAAAAAGCCTCTGATGATCGCGCAGCTCAGCTGGGATCATCAAAGGCTTTTAAAAGAAAAAACCTGTTTTTTCCTTTTAAATGCCTCTGACGATCCAAGCTGACTTGCCTGATCAGCAGAGACTTTTTTCTTTTAAATGCCTCTTAACAATCAGGCAACTCAGCTTGGATCGTCAGAGGCATTTAAAAGGAAAAAATTCTCTGCCTATCAGGCAACTCAGCTGGGATCGTCAGAGCCTTTTGAAAGCATTTTTTTTTAAATTGGCCACGCCCACCCAGTCACATTACCACCCCAAGCCACGCCCACAGAACCGGTAGTAACAAATTTTAGATTTCACCACTGGTGGGAATGGAGATTTTACAATATCCTTCCCCTGCCGTGCCCACCAAGCCACACCCACCAAGCCACACCCACAGAACCGGTAGTAAAAAAATTTGAAACCCACCACTGTCCTATTCCTAGGAATAGGAACTATACGTTTGGCCATACCACCCGGAAAAAAATGGGCTTAGTAAGTTGTGGTTGCTATTTGAAATCACAGTTCTTGATATGCCATTGCAAAAACGATGCTCCCCTTCTGTCTCAAGCAGCAAAACCAGACCTCTGCTTCTAGCAAATGAATGTGATTCTGCATTTTTTTTTTTTAGAATGTCTGTCTCAGATCCTGGTGGCAAAGTTAGAGTTTGCCGGAGGGATGTCAGCTGCTTGTACCCTGAGGCTCTCCTCGGTGTAGAGATAACTGTGCAAAAAGCTGAGTCTTTGTTCCCTGGGAGTTCTCAGCAATCAGTGGAAAGGCAGAGGTTCTGCCAGGTAAATGCAGAGCACCATAAAATGTCTCTTGTTTATCCACACACCAACTGCCTGCCCGCCTGATAATGGCGCATTTGCAAAACATTTGTGCCTGGAGGGGCAAGGGGCAGAGAAGAATTCATTGTACCAGTGACATTTATGACTTGACTGAGGCCAAGAAACATCTCCAAACTTCTGCATGAGTGGCATCTGGAAAAGAGTCATTACATTTTTGAGGAAGGAGCCTCAGGAAAAGCACACTAAAACAGATTCGGGCTGATCATGAGCTGGGAAGATATCAAGATATCCTTCCTCATTGTTTTCTTTCTGAGTGTATGCTGAACGTTTGAAATGGAAAAAGAAATGTTTCCTGAACAGGAGAGACGGGGAGGAAAGAAGTGAACTTTGATAATGAAAGAACTGAGAAGGTAAATTTAAGAGCTTCTGTACAGAAAAGGGGGAGGGAGGTAAAACCACAAATGGAAAGTTAAAAGATGGCCCTTCCCTTCCCACCAAATCTGAATTGGTGAAGTCTGACAAGCTCATTTTTTTAAAAAAAAATTATTTATATGCCGCTCTTCTCCGGAGACTCAGGGGCGGCTTACAATGCGTTAAGCAATAGCCTTCATACTTTTGTATATTTTATACAAAGTCAGCTTATTGCTCCCACAAACCGGGTCCTCATTTTACCCACCTTAGAAAGGATGGAAGGCTGAGTCAACCTTGAGCCTGGTGAGAATTGAACTCGCAGTAATTGCAGGCAGCTGGATGTTAAATGCTGCCTTAGTAGGAGGCATTAGCCTCCTACGCCACTCAGGCTCCTTTGGAAAGTGTTCATCAGATGTTTAAATTAACCTGCTTCTCAACCTAGTTCTTTCTCAGCCATATATTATATTAGCCATATTAGAGATATAAAAAAATCTGCAGTGGGTATTTAATTCCTATGAGACTTCAACGTGGGAACAAATATTCCCCATCAAAAATCCACAAACTTTGTCAAAAATGTTATTGAAAAAAAGGCAGTATTTTCTCCAAACAGAAATCAATTTCTGGTTCCTTGATGAGATGGGCACCAATATCAATCAAATCAAATCAGTCAAATCAATCTATAAGAACCCAGCCATGTTGGGGGTTTTTTTGGCAACAGTCCTGAAGTAGCTTGTCACTGTCTTCATCCAATATGATATTCAATTTCCCTGCCTAATCTTTAGTCCTGGGATTGCCTGGTGGTGCCCTATCCAAGTATCAACCAGATTAGACTCTGTTTAGCCTTTTGAAGGCAGGCAACGTCAGCTGCGTGCTATCACCTGTTTCTGTCTATTATTGAAAACTGAATGCCACCAAGGTTCACCCATGTAACAATATTACTACGGGACATACATTTCCTATGGGTCAGCTTTCAGATACAATTCCAGGTACCAGTTGTTATCGCTGAGCCTTTTGTAGCTCAGGGCCAAGATTACCTCCTCTGAGTTGTATTTGCTTACTGCTAAGAGCTGGGTATGAAAAGTCTTGTTAAGGGTCATTTCCGAGAATACCAGCATTCACCTCAGTGATTGTCCGTGAGCCTCTGTAACAACCTACCTCTTGATTTCCCATTCTCTCTTTATTATATTTTCAAAAAGCCATGAAAACAGGAAGGCATTTGGGAATGGTGCCACGTGAGGGTGACTGAATTCTCATTGTCATTAATGGGTTTTTTAATCCTATTATACTGATATTTTTTTAAGCTGCTTGGAGCCTTCAGAAATTGAGTTGAAGTAATAAATACATAAAAATACCTGCCTAACTAAATAGGAATCGTGCTTTAGAAGAGAGCTGGTCAGGATATTTGCATTTTGAAAACCGTCATCAGGAAAATCTTGACACACACAAAAAAACCAAAACAAAAGCTGAGTGATTTGCACCATATAAATGTTTATAAATCATTAAAAGTAACACTTCCCAAAAAAAATGGGTAAGATGTACAGCCAACCTCTTTTTATGCACATTTTCTTCATATATAAAGAAATCCTGGCTTAGAATACTGCTTTATCAATCTGTACTATGCTCCGAATGTAAAACTCTTGAGGCAACCAGATGTAAGTATGTAAGCTGTAGATTTCAAAACCTGACCTCCATCTGCTCCCCCTGCAGACACCTATGAAGAGCACTTTATCTCTCTTTGCCAAGTGATTTGAAGTCCCTTGCTTGCTCTCTCTCTCTCCCTCTGAGTTACAGAAGTAAGTAATTAGATTTTGAATCAAATGTCTATTCTCGATACATCTTTAATTTTTAATTCGGGTTCTGTAGATATTTCATTTTGAATACATAACATTAACATCTCATTTTGTAAGAATCCATCCGCAATGCTAATATAGGGCTGTGTGTTCAGAAGGGGGGAGGGCTCAAAACCTGATGTTGCATCAGACCCCCAAATACCTTGGGCCTGAAAAGAGGGCCACCTACTCTTAGCAACTGAGAAGTCTAATGGGACATACATCAATAACATGGGGGGGGGGCTCAATATAGGGGACACGATGGCCCAGCGGTTAAAGACGCTGAGCTTGTCAGCTGGAAATCTGACCGCCTGGGTTTGAGACCCATGCACCACATGATGAGATGAACTCCTGTTACTTGCCTCAGCTCCTGTCCACCTAGCAGTTTGAAAGCATGCGAATAGATAAATAGGCACCACTTTGGTGGGAAGGCATTCTAAGTGCCTCAGCCTATAATCATGCTGGTCACAGGACCACGGAAGTTTCTTCAGACAATGCTCGCTCCCTTGGCTAAGAAACAGAGGTGAGCACTGTCCCTCTAGGGTCAGGTAGGCTGGGTAAGGGAAACCTTTATCAATAGTAGAATACATTATGGGCATAGTACCTAAAAAGCATCAGTCTAGGGTAGAAATCCTTTGCCCAAATTCCCAAATGTTTTAAAGCAGTTATGACTAGATACAAGGTCATACAATGCCATTTCAAAAAATTTGCTAGATGGGAGTCCCCAAAATGGGCTACAATTAGGAGCATGAACTTTGTTGCTCTTCCTGGATAAAGCTCCAAATCGATGATACCAGTCATAATGCCACAAAGATCGTTAGATGGCTGGTTTATTTGGGGTCCTCACCAGTGTATGTTTAATTAGATCATTTGTATCTGTCTGACTTTCATTTAAATAAAGAGCAAAACGTTGTTTCTATATGGCTCTCCTCTCATTTTAAAAAGCACAGCAAATGCTCATGAGCCGTGCTGCTGAGCTGTTTCATATCAATATCAATCTAGTAATGCAGCAAATGAGTTCTGATTTGTGCTATTTAATGTCCTAATGGCTTGACTAGTTAGCTAGATAATTACACTGTATGATTTATCCAACCCATTTATAAATATTTATAATAATGGATAGATTAACCTTTGGGATTACTTTCTCGTAACCCTATTGGTTGGGTGAAGATCACTTGACCAAAGGTAGAGCGAGTAGTTGCCTGCAAATCAGCAACAGTGTGCATACTGGACCCATCCTTCCTCCCTGGCAGTCTTTCTCTCACATCTTTGAAGTAAAGCCATCATCCCTGAAACACACACACACACACACACCCGCCCATCTCATCTTCCTCGTACACAGATCCTTCACCCAGGCACAATTTCCAAAGAAGAAATGTAAAGGGTGTAAGATCTCCTCAGTTTGTGTGTATCACATGCATGCTATACACATTTTCTAATCCATTGTTAATACTGTCAGCAACAGCCAGTAGCTCATATTCAGCTAATTCAAGGTACTTTGGCTTCATTATTTAGCAAACAGCACATCACTTTTGCAAGATTTAAGCTACACCTTGCAGGGTGAACTTCCAAGACAGCCCTTAACGTTATCCTAGAGAGTGATTCTTGTCCTATGCCCACCACTGTTTAGAGGTAGCCACTGAATCAAGTCCTAAAGATACATTATTCCTTTTCCATAACTAATTTTTTGACCCTCTAATGAGAGGAAGCAAGGGGATAGTTTGGAATAAAAGGGGCAAGCAGATTATGGCAGGAAAATAGTCCCAGAAATGGAAATACTGTGTAACCTGTAAAAAATGAGATGTTCATTTATTACATTTTTCATCCCATTCTTATTCTTTTTTATAAATAACTCCCGGCAACAATCATACCTAATCCTCCTCTTATTTTCATTATAAAACAACTCTGTGAGGTGAGTTGGGTTAAAAAAAGAGTGGCTGGCTGAAAGTCATCCAGCCAATTTTTCATGCCTAAAGTGAGATTAGAACTTGGAGTCTCCTGGTTTCTATCTTGGTGTCTTTACCACTGGACAAAACTGATTTGTTAACTATTCCACCAAACTTACAGCTACATCACTGTTTCAAGCCTCTTCTTATTCAAGAAACTTGTTTTACAAGGGAGCCAGGGAAACCTTTGGCCACCACCATTTCATTCTCACAAACTGATTTTGAACTTCCTCTGAGAATGACTGTGTCCTTCCTACATCTTATTGAATGGAGTAGGGCATATTCTTTCTATGTAAGTGTCCGTAGAATCAACATGAGAATATTTTGGCTGTGCTGATAGGTATGACAAGCATGCATCACAGGGTAGGCACCCTATGGACTAGAGGCCACGTCTGCCTCCCTAAATCCCTAATTCACAGCCATCAGAAAATCCCAAAGTGACATCAGCAAAATTTTGCAGGGAAATTTCTGAAAAAAGAAACTAAAATAAGGATGAAGATTAATGAATTAAGCTTTTGTAAAGCAAGATACATTCCCTTTAACCTTTAAAACCCAGATCAGACATTTTTTAGTCCAGTTCTATATTCAACATCACTGTATTATATTCTCCCTGCTTACATATCACCAGGGGTGGGCTTCAAAAATTTTAGCAAGGGATTCTCTGCCCGGTTGCTGGGTGGGCGTAGCCATGGTGGGTGTGGGCTAGTTGACCTCCTGCACCACGGTGGGGGAGGTTTGCCCTCCCCAGGCTCCGGAGGCTTTCCTTGAGCCTCCGGGAGAATGAAAACGGCCTCCCCAGGCTCCAGAGGCCCTCTGGAAGCCAGAAACGGGCCTATTTCTGGCCTTCCCGAACTTCTGGTAGGCCCATTTTTTGCCCTCCCCGAACCTCCATGCGCACCCTGCACTTAACTGCATCCAAAACAGGCTGCATGGGGACTCCTGGAGGGGCGGGATGGGGTGGGCGGGGCCATCCAGGGGTGGGATTTGGGGGTTCTCCGAACTGCACAGAATCTTAGCTAGAGGTTCTACCGAACCCCTGCAAACCCCCAGCAGCCTTCCCTACATATCACCCTCAGGCAAAATAAGACAAGGTGCCCATGCCTAACAACAGGTGGCAGAATATAGCCAATTGTAGCTGATCTTGAGATACCTAAAATATCAGATCTGGCTAGCCTTGGATGGGAAACCACTAAGAAATCTCAGGAGCCTGAGTGGCATAGCAGGCTAATGCCTCCTATTAAGGCAGCATTTAACATCCAGCTGCCTGCAATTACTGCGAGTTCTAATCTCACCAGGCTCAAGATTGACTCAGCCTTCCATCCTTTCTAAGGTGGGTAAAATGAGGACCCGGTTTATGGGGACAATAAGCTGACTTTGTATAAATATACAAAAGTATGAAGGCTATTGCTTAACGCATTGTAAGCCGCCCTGAGTCTCCGGAGAAGGGCGGCATATAAATATAAATTTAAAAAAATAAGTCTTTAAACTAGGCAAACCTGGAAGAAGGCAGTGAAAATCACTTCTCTATTATGAGCAAGAAAATAGAACAAATGGGTCCATGTAATCATCCACTGATACAAAGGCAATTTTACATGTTATATTCTTGGCCTGTACTGCCATTCTTGTCTGAAAGAATAACAATGGCCTGTACTGCCATTCTTGTCTGAAAGAATAACAATCTGGACTTAAGATGACCTCCCACGCACGAAGTAAGAGTAGACAGGACAAAATTATAAGCCCAGATGAAATTCCTATCTGTTTCCCAGCTTTCTCACCTTCAACTTAAGGTAGTCAAATTCAGATTAAAGCAGTCCTAGACATTTTCTACTCCACAGTAAATATATGTGTGTATGCACGTGTATATGCATACACACACATACTTCTGTCAGGAGATCTATAGAGGGGGGGGAATTTATAAAATTAAGTGATTCCCAGCAGCATTGATTAACCACACACAGAAGCACACTGATATGAACATAAACACACTGCCCACTTTTGTAGCCAAAAAAAAAAAAAAACCAGCAAAAGCAAAAAGCAAGCAAAAGCCTAGGAAGTGGAATATGGGAAAATGATTAATACACTAAGGAAGGAAGGGAGAAGAAATGAAGAAATGCTTCATGGCAACAGAAAGGAATGAAGTTGATCAAGCAAGCAATTCCTCCCAAATATCCACTAAATTTCAGAGATATCTTTGTGACAACAATATCTTCAGCCAACTGCACTTCATTCTGTTTCCTCTGTTTTCAGCATCTTCTATGACTGTCAGCAAATGTAAAACCACACTTTTCCCAGTGCATAAACAATCATGGGTGAGAGATTCCTTTGTCTCTCATTATGTCCTGTCCTGCCTACCTCTTGGAAAATAGCCACTGCCCAAGCCAAATCCAGCTCCCTAACCTGAATAAAATAGTCCTATGGGATTTCCTAGAACAGAGTTCCCCAACTTTTCTGGGTTTGCGGACCGGGGGAAGGGGAGAGGGGATAGTTCCAGGTGAGTGGCAGACAAGTGTGGAATCCATGCACACACACTCACATGCTGCTCGTGCAAGCATGGATGCACATGCATGAGTTTGCCTGCCTCTTCCATGACCCGTTCTGAACGGCTCAAGGCCCGGTAGTGGGCTGTGGCCTGTGGATTGGGGACTCTATGCTAAAATATTCTAGGTTGATGAGTTTAAATACAAAGGATGGGTATTATGCTTCTTAAGCAGAAGCTAACCATTGCCTGACACAGGGGAGGACCAGTTTTAAAAACAATAGCACACAATTTAAAAAAAACAACAACAGACAAATCTCCTGGATGTGCAGCAACAAATGTAACAGCTGCTGTTAAACCAATGATTATGGTTGTAATGCTAATCATGCAAAAATCCCATTGAAATCAATAGTGTGAATTAGTCGGAAATAGTCCATTCATTTCTATGGGATGTAGTTGAAAGTCATTTGAGCTGGGTAGATCCTTGTATATCATCAGGCAAATTATGTCAAATATAAATGTACTATTTTACATATTGCAGGTTAATCATTTTTAAATAAAGCATCTGTTTATATTTTAATACATAACGTGTTTCAATTAATTCATTAAACACACTATCAATGCAACAGCTCACATTAATTAGAGAGCTACATATCACAAAACATAAGAAATACCTCACACTGCATACAAATGACAGAAAGAATCGGCAACATTATTTTCTTTCTAATTGTTTATGCACAGGATTACTACTCTGCTTTTCATTAAAGTTACTGTAAAAGCAGCAGTCATTAAAAATGTTTATGTTACACAATGAATATCACACAATGCAATACAAAGGTATTAAAATAGTGAAACCAGTAAATCATCCATAAAAAAATAAATATTAGTGTAGCTCATAAAAATCCCCTATGAGGGAAAAAAAAATCACTGCAATTGTCAAAAGGCATGACACAGTCAGACAAGCTTTTAATCCACTTGGAAACCCTGACATAAAAAGCCCCAGGGTGAAACCTTGTGTGAAGCCCTTAGGGGATACAGTAGAAGAGGAAAGAGCACATTATTTTTAAAGATGAACATAAAGAAGCACTCGGTACTTAAAAATCTGGCCAAAAATACCCTCCAAATCCACAATGAAGGATTAACCACTCTAGCACCTGAAAAAGCATACAATGAAATGGAGAATATTGATCTTGACCATGGCTTCATATGAATATAGACCCCCCCCCCCCCACACCACCAGCTAGGTAGCATGTGCTGGCAATGAGCATCCTGGATCACTTCTCACTGAGATGCACTTGAGGGGCAAGCAACAAGTGGGGCAGGGAAGAGTATGATATGCCTGTTACCTTCTTATTTGTGCAAAGAGAAGCATTGTTAACACATGAAAATTGATCAGCATTGGTGAGAAGTGTTGGGCTAAGCCAGGGATCAGCAACCCGTGACTCTTGAGCTGCATGTGGCTCTGCTGCAGCTCCCTGTCGCTGGTCGGCAACACAATTTTGAGAGGAGCTTCTGGTTGGGGGGGGGGAAGCATGGCATGCTAGGAGGAGACTCTATGGCAAGGAGCGGGTTTTCCGGTCGGCTCCACAATTGATAGGGTTTTTGGTTAGGACAGGTAGAGGAAAAAGGACACTGCACTAGGAGGAGACACTATGGTGGGGGAATCAGACTGCCAGTCGGTTCCAGAATTGAATGGGGGGCTTCCGGTTAGGACCTTTGTGGCTCTTTGAGGGTTTAAGGTTGCCAACCCCTGGACTAAGCAATCCTACATGTCCAGGAAAGGGTTGGTTTGGTAGCTGGTACCTGGTTCAAAGATATTAATTAGGAGGGCTGGGGTTCTAGAAGTTTCCTATAGGAGATGACCAGGCTGAGACCGAGGGAGGAGTCAAATGAGTCATCAGTTTTGAGTCCCTTCACACCCACATGAGATCTAAGTCTAGCCCACTTTGAATGTCATTGACTCTTACATACCGCCAATTTGTTTTTACCATTAGTAATCCAGATTCTTGTAAAGAGCTTAAGCTTGAAAATAAACTTATATATTCATTTGAACTCTTGATTTCCTGCGCTTGACAATTCCCTTAATGTTGCCCTATTTGTTGTCCTGATACTAATCCTTTTTTTCTGTCACTCTGGTAGGACCATACCAACTAATGACTTTCTCTCCTATTTCTTGGCAATCATTAATATTTTCTGAATTGTATTTAAAATCCATATGAAAAATGGGTGTAACTTTTTAATAAGATAATTGGCTCAAGAAAGGAGGGAGAAAAGAGAGAAATAAAAATAAAATGCAGAGCTGAGACCCGTTCAAAGCAGTAATCACAAGATTGTCCAATAATGTTTATTCTTTCTCACACTTTCTCCTGCTGTAATGGTATGTGGGAACGGCCTTGGGAGACAGCAGAAAGAGCCACAACTATATCAATGGTCAGAAAGAATGGGGATGTGGCAAATGTCTCAGAAGAGATTATTCCTAGTGTGTTGGACCAGGGGTCTCCAACCTTGGCAACTTTACGACTTGTGGACTTCAACTCCCAGAATTCCTCAGCGCAAGCTGGCTGAGGAATTCTGGGAGTTGAAGTCCACAAGTCGTAAAGTTGCCAAGGTTGGAAATGCCTGTCTTGGACAATAAAGGTGAGGGAGATGGAGACGTACTGTACTTGCAGACTTGCAAGATTTTGTTAATTTAACCTAACAATAAAGTTAGAATTAGTACTCCTTAGTTTGCTTCTTGGCTGGACTATATTCCAAGACTGATATCTGCATACAAAGACTCAGGCCATGCAACAAGAGGTCTATAGGTATAACCCTTGCATAAGGTTGCTGTTTTCTTGCCTGTCCTTTGACTGTAGCACAATAGCAGACCTGTTTTCCCCTATTGCTCCTCCCTGTCTGCATTGGGTGGCTTGGAGTATTTTCTCAAAAAACCTCACAGCCCAGGAATGAGTGATGTTGAAATTTCCTTGGTGCCTATTGTTTCCCTTTGAGTTTGAGGAACTGATTCGTGTGTGTGTGTGTGTGTGTGTGTGTGTGTGTGTGTGTGTGTGTGATTGCAATCACCTTGTGAGAATGTTAATTCTGAAAGAGAAAGGATCCAATGGCAGAAGCGTTGGTTACAAAAATAATAGGTCAGATAGAAGCCAGTTCTGTGTTCCTTAGCACAGGAATGATGAATATTAATTCTTTAAATAGGATTTGTCCTTGCAACTCAGCAGTCAATGGAATTCTTTCCTCATGTCTTCCTACTCATTCAATACAGAGCTCACCAGATGAGCTCTGGACTATACAATACAGATGAGCTCATTTGGACTCATCTGAGCTTGTCTAATTAATTCCAATCTTACCTCCAATAGTCAGGTTGCAAGGTGTTTGGTGTGGGTTGTGAGAAGAGCAAATGTAGCCTTGTCCCTTCTAGAAGCAAAACAAAGATTTGCCGTATGAATCTCCCAAGAGACTGAACCAACGTGTAATGTTTACAGATCTAACAAGGTTATTATCATCATTTTTCTGCAGAAACTTGATTGGTGTTAACACTGTATTTACTTTCATTGTAATTAAAGTAAGATGGGTAATAGATCCATTCTGTTCCATAACCACAGAGTAGTTCACTTGTATTACTTTCTCCTGGGAGTAAAGGGAATTTACACACACACACAAAATACCACCACCAGCAGCAACATTTGGTTTTAAAAATAAATAAATAAATAAAGTCCTGATTCTGGCTGGAGGTTTCTACTTTATAGTTTTGTTGAAAGTAGTAGGAAGAGTCCACTGGAGTCCCTTGGAATAAGCCAGCTCACAAATCTAGAAGGCTCCTGAATCAATGCAGAGGCTCTATTAAAACAAAGGCCTACATTCTGACTTTTGATTGTTTTCTACCTCTCAAAAGTGGATAATTGCTCAAGGCTTTCTGGATGGTAATGTCTGGAGACCACGGGGGGGAAATCGATTCAGAAGCTATATAAACAAAACGATTGTTTAGAACAGGGGTGTCAAACTCACGGCCCTCAGGCCAAATGCGTCATATGCTGGCCCCATCCCCACCCATTTTAGCAAAGGGGGGGGGGAAATCCAATACGTCACGTGATGCCGCCATGACGATGCGAGTTTGACACCCCTGGTTTAGAACCTCTTTAGGAATTTCCATTGGGTAAGATAGAGTTGCTTATAAATATCTAGGAAAAGGGTGATGATTGGAGATTCCTGTTCATCATCTGAAAGAGAACTGTTAAGATAAAAAAAAAGAATACTTCAGATTCCACCTTTAAAGGTAGATAACATTTACAAGTTTGGGAAATCCCATGCTTTTTCAGCAAATTTAGGAACTATTTTGTTGTTGTTGTTGTTGTTCATGCTAATCTAACGTCATCATACAATTTTGTCCTTTTTGAACTATTTTGCACTTGTTATTATTTTTGGCAATATGAGACCTGTGAGTTGTACAGATTGTACTCCTCTTAGACTAGAGTTTTCATCTACAAAATACCCATTCCATGTACTCCTGGACTGTATGTAAGCCAACAGAAATTTAGCTCAGTGCATGTAACCCTTTCATTTAAATTATACAATTTGTTTCCTGCCATTGTTGTGCCATGATTGCCTATAATTGCCTGTAAGATTGGGTACTTAGAACATTGTCTTCTGTTACCACTATGTGGGTGAAATGGTGGAGGGGAAATTGTTTCTTAATTCTTAATTGTTTCTTAAAGCAACTAAAACGTTAAGCAATAGCACTTAGACTTACATACTGCTCCATAATGCTTTCTAGCACTCTCTGAATGGTTTACAATATAAGCATATTGTCCCCAACAATCTGGGTCCTCATTTTACTGACCTTAACAGGATGGAAGGCTGAGTTAACCTTGAGCTCATAAGGATTGAACTTCAGACTGTGGGCAGAGTTTGCCTGAAATACTGCGTTCTAACCACTGCACCATATAAACTCTTCTAAGCTAAGAGTTAAGTTATATGTACAGGAAATCTGGTTCTACTTCCTATGAATTAATTTAAGGTAGAAGGGGCTATCAATGAGCAAGCTCTTTAGCTAAAAATGAGGATGCCAATTACAATGAGATGCATCTGGTTTGCACAGATTACCTTAAACAATAATGTATTTACAAACTTTGCCCATGGAAACACTCTTCAGAGAAGAAAACAATCACCCAAGAAAAATTGAACAAGCTTGTAGCGATAAGCCTGTCGGCTAAATTCTTGAACAACTTCCACTTCCCTACTAAGCAATGTCAACATTAATACATACGTACACCCACTTTTAAATGTTCCCTGACTTACATTTATAACATGTCTTTCATGACTTTTGAATGGAATCAATATGGAATCATATAAGGTTTATGCATTCAAAAAAAAAAACCTGTTTCTCATAGTAAATTTACTTTAAACAAGTGAACGGGGAGAATATATCAGTGGTGGGTTGCCCCCGGTTCACACCGGTTCTATAGAACCGGTAGTAAAACCAGCGGGAGGCTCCGCCCACCAACCCCGATGTCATCAAAATGCTTCTGCACTCAGCCCCATTGCGAACCGGTAGTAAAGGTAAGTAGAACCCACTCCTGTAATATATGGAAGTATTTGTTTTCCTATGTAGTACATAGAATAGTTTCTGGCTACCTTGGTGGCCAAAGAGAGGTTTCCAAGCTGCTCATACAGAAGATCACCTATTTTGCTGTTTTCCCCACCCATCAACTCTTCTTTTCCCCTCCCAGGAGACATCCTGGACTCAGGGGATGGTATGACAATTGTCAGCTCATGTTGCATTTACCTGCATGTGATGACTCAGCTGATTTCTTGGTAGCACTCAATCGTTTAGCAATTATTGCAGGAATATGGCCAAGACACAGGGTTGCCAAAGGAATGACATCTCTTCCACTGCTGTATGTCCATTTCAGCAACACAGGCTTTAACATACATGCCCAGATCCTAAAATGTAGAGCAGAGACAATGTGAAAGAATAAAACACATCCATTGCTTTGTTTTACAATATGCATCTTTCTTGCCATTTACTTTAATTAATGGTATTAATTTAATTTATTTTAAAATTAAAGTAAAAAATGAGCTTTGTGGATTTAAATTACACAACCCTCTCAAAAACAAATCTCACTCTCTGTTTTTTTAAAAAAAAATTACTGTTTTTACTTTATTTTAATTGTTTGTCATCATGATATGAGATGGGCGATTGGACATTTGGTCCAATGTCCAATTTCAAACACATACCACATTTTAAAGCCAGAGTTAGTATTTCAGTTTGTTCTTAGTCTTCAGATAATAGCAAATTACACAGAAAATCTACCAATTCCTTATTGAACCAACAATAAAAAGGGGATTTGTTAATTCATAGTTCATTTAAGAGAGAAAGAAGAAGAAGAATTCTGGTTCCCTTCTAAGAAACACATGCAAATAGCTGTAATGTCTTTAAGAATATGTGTTTTAGAAGACCAAGCTGAAAAATAATTTAAGATCTTCCTTTTATGTTAAATGTAAAATAACTCTTATACCAAATACAGAGATGGCAATATGAGCCTCATCTCATGTAACAGACATTTTACAGCAGATGAAGTGAAAATTTTATCAGGGCAGTAGGATTATTAGCATTGTTTTTATTGAAGACTAGATGTCTTCAACCAGGAAGTAATGGAAGATACTGCTAACACAGATCAGATTAGGTAATGATGCACATCAAAAAAACAACAACACAACAAACCCTGTATCGAAGTCAATAGAAATGTTGAAGCTAAAGAACAGAATTTGTTGGCATGAACGTTTTCTCTATCTGCTTAATGCATTAATGTTACAGTATAATGTAGATCACTCCTTTTTTATTTTTAGCAAGTAGAAAGTAAGCCAGCACTTGTGAAAGCTTTCAAATTCAGATTTAATTTCATGAACTCACTATTTCCTTTACTCTAAAACTGCAAACTTGAATTAATGTATGGCTTTTCTTTCTTCTTTATTCAGCGAATTGGAACAACGATCCATTATAGATATATTTTGATTAAATCAATGGGAATGATCACCTGGCCTGCGTGGTCACTGTGAACTAACCTATGCATTAGTTTTTGTATATATATTCATTATGCAATATAACATGGCTAGTCTACATAGGGACTCACCAGTGCCAATAGTATCTGAAGTAAAATTAAAGGTCAGATTCTGGATGCTCTGTGTGGATGTATGCACCCATGTGTGGAATATTTATCCAGCTGAATAAATGAAAGGAAAAAAGAACTTCTAAGACCATTCCCACCAATGCTGACAGGGCAAGCCACTAGTACTGTATATTTAAAAAAGAGCAAACCCCATTCCCTTCTAACACTGATGATGTTACCAAGTTGGGCAATGAAAAGTTTTCAAGAAAACAACCAAGCTCAGAGAACACCAAAATATTTCTTTTTAGAGAAAAAATAGTATTGTAGCATAAACAACTAGAATTATTTTAAAAAGATGTGTTTTTTATAAAATGGGATTAAATCACAAAACATAAACTTTCTGCAACACCATGAAGAATAGAACTAATATCTCTGACAATCCTCTTCATGGGTTCATCTACCCTTTGTTGTCTTGTGAACAATTGGCTATCCTTTTCAGGCTGAACTTCAGGTTTTTCCCTCAGAGCCCCAAATGGTGGAATGCTTAATTCTTTCACTTCACTGTAGGAAGTGTAGGTGTACACTTCCTACATTTGCACATCCACACTAACTTTTAGCGAGAGTGTGAGGGGATGAAGTTTATAGGTAAGGGAGCTTTGATCTGGCATGATATATGGCAAATATAAGCCATGGGTTTGCTTCTTAATATAATAGTAAACAAAATTGTTGATCCAAGGATTGAAGGATATTTCTCTAGGACAAAAAGCCTACTGAAATTCCCTTGCTAATCAGGGGTTTAGCTCAGGGTTCCTACAGAAACAAAGCATTTTGCTGCATATTACTGCTTCTGGAGTCCTTTGATACTTGCATTAAGAGAATCAATGCCAAGCCTTCAGTGGATGGTTTTCTTACTGCAACCTCATTGACTTTTGCAATTTAAAACCCTTAGAAGGAAAGCATCTGAACCAATGAACGAATGTCTTTAAATGAAACATTAATCATACAAAGCAATCTATCCCACAAAAGAGGTTTCAAAATATTGCTTTTAATTTTATGTTTTATAAATACAAGCATATGAAAGAGAGAGGAGGGGCTCATTTCAAAATTTACCTGAGCTCTTTAGCCTTAGACATATGGAAGATATGCTATAGTTTCTTCAAGCCTCCATAATGTTATTTCTGTTCTCCATTTTATTCTAATAATCCCACTCTATCTCTGATGAGCCAAGAGACCCAGAAAGGATGCCACTGGAGAAAGCCTTGTTTAATCAACTTCATTGTCTTGTTCCTTCCCACAAAGGTATTGTCTTCTCCTGTTGCTTTATGCACCACCAAGAATTGCTAATAGAAAGAATACATTGCCATGGAATGGGGAATTAGAGCCTCTTTCTACATTATAGTGAACTACAACTCCAAGAACTCCTAACCACCTTGGCAAGAAATGCTGCAAGATTTAGAGAGGCAAAGAGTTCCCGACACTGATTTACACTGACATACATCCATATTGGGTAGAAAATAAGATTAAAACTAAAACGGTAAATATTATTTGAGTGAAGCTGGAGTCCTAGAGATCTCATGGATATGAAGTCTTTTCTTGACCACTCTAGGAAACTGATTTACCTTTGCCCTCCTTCAGGATATTTTTCAGCAACGATTTTTGGTGGTCTCCTATCCAAGCACTTATAAGGTCCAACCCTGAATAGTTTTTCAAAGTAGTCATATGCTGCCATCTAGCTGGGCAATAGTCACTATTTTGGATTAGTCTGTATATGCTGATTTCAATAAGTAAATAATCATTTTATAGGCATGTGAAACTGAGTGTAGAAGCACATATACCCATGCATAAAATATCATTCATATTTAGTTTAATTATATACACATGCACACATTCAACCAACTTCACAATATACAATATACTACAATATATAAATACAATATACAATATGCTACAATATATAAATACAATATACAATATACTACAATATATAAATACAATATACAATATGCTACAATATATAAATACAATAGGGTGTCTGAATTACTATTGTTACAGCGTAAGTTAATATCCATGAGTAGATCTGCAAGACTTCATAATTTCTGTTGCCACATAATGGAGGCTCTTCCATATTCTGCAATGCCATTAGCCTCCTCACTATGATGAGATGAGACTACTTTTCATAGATAGGCAATTGTTTATTGCTTGACTTGGGTAATCCAAATGGCAAAGAATCTGGCAACTTCCCTAGAAAATGGTCTCTCTCCCTGCAGGCTAGAACTTTAACAGATATATTTGTACAAGGCTAGTTAACCTAACTTCAAGTTTGTAGTCATGTAGATATTCCTTTATTTCTAATCCTGTTAATATCTTTTTTCATATAGATTTATTAATTTTTAAAGGAAAAAAACTAAATCAAGAGGGGGAAGAGAAGAGTGTCTAGAGAAAGAAATTACAGAAGTACAATAAAATAGAGAGAAACAAAGATACACAAAAAAAGGAATGACTTTCAATTGCTTTTACAGCACATATAGATTAAATTTCATTTCAATTCTTGCTCTCCAATTGCAATGTAACTTCCATTTTAAAATATTCTACAGATATTCCTAGTCATCAAATCCATATGTCATGTTTTCATTTTTTTTCCTGTTTCCCACAAGAAGTCCAAAGGGACTTCCAATTGGTATTAAATTTGGCCAATGTCTTTTCTCTCATCAGAGCCATTGGTTTCCCCATCCCAGCTAGCTTCATCAACTTTAAGAACCACACTTCCATTGTAGCTATCGTTGAATCCTTCCAACTTTGTCTATACAGTATTGTCTTGCGGTCATATGATATACAAGAACAAAATACAGGGCAATTTTTCCAAATTTTTGTCCATCAACCCTAACAAAAAAATATCTCTGGCCTAAATTGTACACTGACCTGCAAAATGTTTTGGATTAACATATGTACAGCATCAGTCGTGCTGATGTCTTAAATGACCTGGTATAAGGGTTTTTTTTCAGACCAAAGCAAAAGACATGTGTTGTGAGTATGTGTGTGTGTGTAACACAACCATGCAGTTTTGAGCTTTCTTCCACATTAAGCTACATTTAATATTCATTTCACATTTTTTTCCTATTAATTAAAAGTAAACCGTATATTGTATGGTACATTATCCCTCTAACAGCCCCATGCGGTGATCATGAAGTGGAAGACTAATGGTGTAGACTTTAGCATTTAGTTTTAACCAGAATAATTTACATATCTGTAAGAAGAGTCCAAGGCATATGTAAATAAGCAAGTCTGATAGCAAGACCCTTGCCTACTTGGCTACGGACAGGAGTGCCATGGACTGTGTGTTTATTCCATCAGTCAGCTAATTTAATGACTTTACCCAGCATCTTTTTCTGCAGAACACCCCCCCCCCCGCAAAAGATATTATTAAGGAGAGACATGTGGCAGTAAGAAGAATGTGTTTGTTTGCTTTTTCTATTATATTAGCCCAAAAAGCAAAGGTGATCTCATCATTAAAAGTCACCTTTCTAATGGATCATAAAAGATCTATCGATTTATACTCAGGCTTCAGAATTTGGAACTGATTAAAATTTACTAAAGGACCATGCATATGGGGTGATTTAAAAACCCAGGGCAAAAGCTATATGAAAACAGAGCTAGAAAATAGAGGAACGGAGCAACTGTCTCTTTATCTCCGGATGCTACAACTTTAAAAATGCATACACTGCAGAAATAAAACGAAAATGCATGAATGAAGCCAACATATTATACTTTTGAATGCTAATGCAGCTTCCTATGTCACAACAACCATAGTTATTCAAGGGTGATTGACTGTGTTGTTTTGTTTAAAGTAGCCCAGCAAAAAGCGGGCATAGAACTGGAAAAATCAGAAAGGAACATCCACACAAAGTTTTCCATTTTCTTCATATGAAAGGAAACCCACAATTCCTTTTGCTGCTTCTCTAAAAATGTTGTTCATAATGTTATATTGCTTGGTTGGTTAAAAGTTCTTACGCCTTTCATTCAGACATTCAGTGGAAAGTTGTAAGATGGGGCTTTTTAAAGTTTTTCAGTTAGTCTGCCAGGAATTAGACCTCCAAAAGGAGGAACAGATATGGGGAGGAAAGGACGGGAGCAACCCTGAACAATCAATCAATCAATCATAATTGAATTCAGTGCTATTGTCATCTTGTTCCCCATTAAAATTAAAGTTTGGAACAACTCTTCTGCTGCACTGATAGAGGTGGCTTTGAGATTGCGAGAGTAACCCCATACCTACGGCTTTAGAAAAGATATATGCCTCAATCTTTTAGCACCCAGCTGGAGAAAAGCATTTTTTAAAACTAATGCTGTTAATATTATTGCCGTTGGTTTTAGTGTCATACAGATGTTTGGACTGGATTTGGCATTTTTATCCAGTGACTTACAAGGATCTGGGATAGGCAGATATTGTTGTCTAATGGTGGTAAGACTCATCATTACAGGATGTAAGCTGTTCCAAGTAAAGCTGCCTTTTGCAATTGACTGATGGTGGTTTTGTCAATGCTGATGGTGTTCAAATGGTGCTACAGTTATGGTGGGATTGTATTCAAGGTGCCTTTTAGTACTACTATTATTAATGGGCTTGAAAATAAGAGCATCTTATAATCATTGGTGTATTAATACTGTGTTTTTAAGTTGTTGAAAGATTGATTGATCATGTGCCATCAGGTCATTTTCTATACTTAACAAGCACATAAATTAACTTGGCCCCCGGGATCAGACGTCCCAACCTGGCCCTTCAGGTCACCCAACAGCGCACCCATAGTTGCTGTAATCAAGTGGGTAATCCTTCTTGCTGCTCTTTTTCTCTTTCCTTCCATGTTTCCCAGGATTCAAGAGATGTTTATGCAGAACGGGTCCCAAATATGATTTATTTATGTATTTATTGGTTCGATTTATATGCCGCCCTTCTCCAGAGACTCAGGGCGGCTTATAATGCGTTAAGCAATAGCCTTCATACTTTTGTATATACCTGCTTAGTAGGGCTTTCGGCCCCTCCTAAGCAGTGTTCTTTTTTATACAAAGTCAGCTTATTGCGCCCACAATCCGGGTCCTCATTTTACCTACCTCGGAAGGATGGAAGGCTGAGTCAACCTTGGGCCTGGTGAGATTTGAACTCGCAGTAATTGCAGGCAGCTGGCAGCTAAGTGCTACTTAACAGCGCTTTAGTCCGCTGCTCCACCAAGGCTCCTAATAATGATAATTTGAGCCTAGGCATTTGTGCCTTGAGTGAGAATTCTAGGTCTTTTTGATGATCCATTTGTTTTGCTGTCTACCCATGGGACTCTTGAGAGTCTTCTCCAACACCAGAGTTCAAAAATACCAACCTTCTTTCTATCCTGCTTCTTCAAAGCCCAATTATTGTTTCCATAGAATGTGACAAGGAAAATCATTACCTGCACAATTCTGATCTTTTGTACAGAGAACATAGCAAGTGGGTTTCTTTTCCAAGGCCTTCATTGGCATCCTACCAAGTGCTAGTCTGTGTTGCACTTCTTGACTGATGCTCCCTTTACTGTTGGTAGTTGATCCTAAAAGGCATGAGCTAGCCGCCACTTCAATAACTTCATTGTCAGTTCTGGTTTTGTCAAGTTTGGTTTTCTTTATGTTTAATCTAAGTTCCGTTTTTCCCCTGGGCTCCTTGACTTTCATTATTAAAGCTTCCCAATCCTTTGCCTTTTGAGTGATGAAAATAGTATTGTCAGAATAGTGTAGGTTATTGATGTTTCTTCCTCTACTTTTAACACATGTTCATCTTATTCCAGCCTTCTCCTCAATATATATTCAGTATAGTCTCACTCCTTCTGTCATTGTGAAATTGTGAAAGAAGCTTCCTGACTTGTGGTAGGTTTCATATGAAGACAAGGAAATCTTCTGGGATTCCCATTTTTCTACTTGTTGACATGGTCAACATCATTGAAGGTATTTCTATAGTTAATGAAACATATATTGACTTATTTTTTTTAGTATTCTTTGGCTTTTTCAATTATTCTGCATGTCTTATCAATACTGGCTCTTTTTCCTCAGCCTTTTCTGTAACATCTGGCCTCTCCCTGTTCATATAAGGAACTAATCTATTTTGCATGATTCTAAACATTATTTTACTAGTGTGTTTTCCTTCTTAGTTTTTCTAGTTTTGGCATTCCAGCCAACCACAAGCAGCACTCTTCTTTGCATGTTCTGAACTTGATCATAAAACTAATTATCCTCCTCTTCCTTCTCCTCCTCCTCCTCCTCCGCATCAGGGCTTGAAGCATTAATTTGGATAACTACCATATTAAAGAGGTGTCCATGAAGTCTAACTGATATTATTCATCAATTGTGTTGTACCCAAACACTGTATGATCTTTGCTGTAACCTTCTTGACTATGAAAACAATGCTGTTCCTTCTGTGTTTTTCATATTTTGAGAGGTATAGTAATCAGTGTGATCATTTGACTGAAAATGTCCAATTCCAGTCCATTTTACTGATCTTGAAGATGTCAATTAATTTCATCTTTCACTGTGTTGAATTGACTTTTTGGAATTAAAATAATAATAATCTGTAAGCCATCCTGCAAGGGCACTGCTCCATAAATGATAGCTTGATTTGTAAAGCCTTGCTTCCAATTTCACTGTATTTTCCCTTTAAATGCAAACTTTACTTCAAAGCACCAATCTGTTCTTTTCACTTTCTCCCACATTCAACCTTTTCTGCTTCTTCCTAGCTTTACCAGAGCCAAACAAAGCAGCATTCTCAGTTATCCCAACTCTCCACAGAGCAGCGAGAATGCTCTGAAATTCAAAATACACATTGTAGAAAGGAATATTACAGAAACAGTCTCCACATGCATGGAGGGAGGAGATGCAATCCATTTTTAAAATTAGGAATTTATGTAGGAAAAGCATGGCATCTCACCCGACCACTCAGCAGCTGCTAACCCCTTTCCAAAGCACAGAACTAATTTGTTGGTTTTTCCTAGAATTAAAATTCTAGACGCAGATTGGGGCAAAGAGATTGTATATTCTTTCATATGACATATATAACGCATTTGAAGTAGGGTGTACATGTGTGATAATTATAGACTGTGCCCACTTTCTTTTGAAATTTCAGCTTCAGAAGATGCATGGATTATAAGATTTTGGTAGATTCAGAGGGATGTTCTGTGCCACAATACTAATCCTTACCTTCCAAACTCAATATTAATTCAGCTTTCTAAGTTACTATCCACAGATAGAACTCCATCTGCTCCATTCTAGCTCTGTGCATCAACATCCTTCTATATTCAGGAGTGATTTAGCTCCAAATTCCAGATGCTAAGCATAAGCAATAGGAAAGGGCATGCAACCTTGGTTTGTTAGCCCCAGGAGGCATCAACAGACCACAGCTAGCAGGAGAATGTTGGAATAGACAACAATGTGTGACTTCACAGAAAACAGAGTACTGGAATCCCAAATGCCTAGTCAAACATTCCCAACCCTCCCCACAGTATTTATGTAGGCAAAGACCCCCAAAGATCAGTTCCTACCTTCAATTCATTTCCCCACCAGGTTTTTCTCCACAGATTCTTCTTGCTTCTCCCCACTTCTAATTATATCTAATGTTGTTCCTGAAAAAGATGTATAATATTACCATTTCAGTTTCACTCAGTATTTGCTCACAGTCATGAAACTTAACAGATCCTATCAGCTATCCAGCTCGTAAGAGTTTTTTTCCACCCATCAGCCTTCATCTGCTTCTCTTCCAAATGTAAGCTGGCTGGAAATCGTCTTCTTAGGAAATCTTTTTCCAGATGCCAACTCTTTCCACCACTTTGCCAAGTTTCTGTCTGCATTACAGTCAACGCAGCCCCAGTTGATGGCGTCCTCTGCTGCCGCCGCTGGTTCCCCCTCCCACCCATACTAGGAGCACAAGTGGCAGCTGCTTTCCCTTCTTTTCAAGCCTGGTGAAAAAATTACGACAGCTTTATAGTTCTTCCTGTCACTTGGACTAGAAGGAGAAGTTTGGCAGAATACTTAGTCAATGTCAAAAACAAACAAGCAAACAAACAAACAGCATTTCACTGTTTTAGTACTGAGCATCCTAGAAAGAAGTTAGGCAGCCTATACCAAAAGGCATTAAGGCAAAGAACATAAATCAGGCATGGGAGTGAATCTACTACACCAACCTATTGAAACAGGCACATTTATGTAAGAAAGATGAGGTGAAGTACACTGGACTGCCTTGCTTGTACCAAACGAAGGGGGAAAACACACTTTTGATATAGAATAAGAGAAGTTAAATGGAAGTCACCTTCCCATTAGGCTAGAAGCCACTGGTGAGATTCAATTTTTTTTTACTACCGGTTCTGTGGGCGTGGCTTGGTGGGAATGGCATGGCATGGCTTGGTGGGAGTGGCTTGGTGGGCATGGCAGGGGAAGGATACTGTGAAATCTCCATTCCCACCCCACTCCAGAGGAAGGATACTGTAAAATCTCCATTCCCTCCCCACTCCAGGGGAAGGATACTGCAAGTTCAAATCTCACCAGGCTCAAGGTTGATTCAGCCTTTCATCTTTTCAAGGTAGGTAAAATGAGGACCCGGATTGTGGGGGCAATAAGATGACTTTGTATAAAAAAGAACACCCCTTGGGGGCCCCCGAAAGCCCTACTAAACAGGTATATACAAAAGTATGAAGGCTATTGCTTAACGCATTGTAAGCCGCCCTGAGTCTCTGGAGACGGGCAGCATATAAATTGAACCAATAAAATCCCCATTTCCTCCTGATCAGTGGGACTCAGTAGGCAGAGAATAGATGGAGGCGGGGCCAGTCAGAGGTGGTATTTACCAGTTCTCTGAACTACTCAAAATTTCCAATATTGGTTCTCCAGAACTGGTCAGAATCTGCTGAATACCACCTCTGCTAGAAGCAGACTGAAGATAACATCATGTGTTTCTGCACTCCCCAATTGCTTGGTGGTTATCTTGTTACAGAGCAAGCAGGAAGAGGAGGAGCTCTAAATCTGTCCATTAAAGTAATCCTTGCTCAACTAACACCTCACCCCATCTTAAAGACACTAAAATTTAAAATCTTGATAGCTGGACAATTAGTAATCAGCAATACTACTACAAGATAATCCTCAACAATTCTCATATTTTTTTTACACTTTATACTGGAAAACACATCTATTCAATTTTTTTACTGTTCAACTCTCATTCCTATGAAGCACAAATTGAATCTTGGAGATTCAGATTGGGTCTCCTGGATAAAAAAGAAAACAGAAAACCAACTAAATTCTATAGGAAAATAAGTAGAGGCTTCCTTGGCATGTATTGATAGTGTAACAGCTACCAACTAGTAGAAGATCTTCCAATTTCACCTAGATTTTGAAAAGTAGAATGAAAACAGCAACAAATAAAACTTACATTGGCAAATGAATTCAATCTTGCCTACCAATTAATACACACGTGGGATACTGGGTTGGTTGCTTTGCTTCCTCGTTGGCAATGAGCCACTTTAGAGCTTTTTTAAAGAGTTTTTATGACATCTATTCTTTTACTTTTCTGTGAATTGATCTGTAAGACCATCTGGCATAAAAGTGCTGGAATTAAATAAATATTAAATGAATCAAGGCAAAATGGGGCGGGGGGGAAGGTTGAGAAGACAGCGGGGGGGGGGGGGGAAACTAAAAGAAAGTTAAGTGTCATTCCCTGTTCTGGTCTGATGGGGCAGCAGTGATCCAAAAATACACAACAATCTAAAATATCCCATGATAGATTCTGTATCATCCGTGGGGTTTTTTTTCCTTCTAAGATGTCTGGAATGACCCTGTCTATTTATTCCACAATACAAAATATAGCCATCTTTTTAATCATTTCCTCTTATGTTGAAATGCCTGACCAGTTGTTAATCTGATTTAAAAATCTTGAAGAAAACATGAGGGCAGTTAAAAGTTGACACTAGAATATGTCCTCTTTGGGGAATACTATTGTTATTTTTGCCACCCCGTTCACCCCAAATGGAAAGGACATTAAGCATGCATGAGTCTATCACAATCAGACTAAGTGTCTATAAAGGCCACATGCTAATCTGACACACTGACAAAATATTCTCTCCCATCCCCAGTCCAAATGAAAATGAGAGCCCAATAAATATACAGTCCTTTCCTGCAACCTGGGTGCAGGCCCAGTCAACATGTGCAGGAGACTGAAATGATAGAGCTGATTGGGCAATACTTCCTTTCAGCAGGCAACAGATCTTGATACTTATTTGTGCGCTTTTTCCTGCAGCATTTAAAAACGTTCTTGAAAGTAGAATAATTATACTGAAGCAAGAGTAGAACCAGTCTAAATCACTTCATATTTTTAAAAAATTCTAAAAACCAATTGGGGCTTCTGGGAGCAGTAGTTAAGCATCCTCCAGATGTTTTTCACTAAGAAAGAAAAAGGGAAAGGGGAAAAAAGGGGAAAAAGAGGGGGGAAGGAGGGAGGGAGAGAGGGAGGGAGGGAGGGAGGGAGGGAGGGAGGGAAGGAAGGAAGGAAGGAAGGAAGGAAGGAAGGAAGGAAGGAAGGAAGGAAGGAAATAATTTATATGAAGCTTTATATCCTGCATTAGATGGAAAGAATGCTGTGTCTTCTTCATATAAATTATTCTGATGACTATATGTGACAACACATCAATCATCAATACTTTCCTACTTTCTCATATATTAGTTAGATGAATTATATCAGGACAAGCAAGAGTCTACAGTAAGTTATATATCATTGAGAACTAAATACATGTGCATAAACACACCAAAAAGTTCTCTGTTGAAACTCGGATGCAAGGCATAGCTAAATTACATTTTGAACCTGATACCCCTCAACTCTTGCAAATGAATGATAGCCATTGCATTTAATGACATTGTTATTTAGACTCTGCCACTTGTTTTTGAAGACAAAACCAAAAAAAAAAAGGAGATCTTGCAATATTATATTGTGTATTAATAGCAGCCTTTCTTCAGCTTTGCATGCTTTTTGTGCTATCAAGATTTTTAAGCAATTAGTTTGCCGATGTCGCTAAATAAAAGGCATTCACTCCTTAAGCCGGAACCATACCTGTTAACCATCTCAATGCTTTCTAGCTTTAAAGCTGAGCTTGATGTGCACAGCATGCTCAAAAACTGTACTCACAGTTCAAATGAGCTGGATTACAGACCATGACCACTGAGACCCTCACATGACAAAGCCTTTGTGTAATTAATATGCAGGGTAAAATGCTCCCTGGACGGCTGCTAAAGCGATTTAAATCATGCACATAAAAAATGTAATCACAAATTTAGCATGGTGGACATTGTAGTCACACTGTGCTTGATTGCATAGAAGGTTCCAAGTGTGTTTTAAATGTCCTTTAAGATTGAGATTAGGACTTGTACTTACAAGATGCATATTAATCTAAAACTCAACATTTTTCAGTGTGGGATCACAGTGGGAGAACATTATGGGCAATAGAGGTTCATTCTAATCCCAGTAGGTAATTACACTTTGAAATAATATTCTTTAATTAAATCTTGTTTGCAGTTGATTGATTTAAACACTAAATCTAAAAACCTAAATTTGAGTTTTTATCAATTTTTGATGCTTATTGCACAGAACTTCAGCTTTAATTGATGTTTCTGAAGTTTTTAAAGCCTTTGTCAGCCATATCCTGGCTGAATTTATTACAATTAAATTCCCACTTCCCCCTTTCCTTCTTCGATACAGCAGTCAACTTGCATATATAACTACTAATTTCATATATTTGGAAATCAGTGATATGTACATATAAATGATAAAACAGATATTTTATATGGGATATTTTATATAATATTATTGAAAACCCTTTTGTTTTACTCAAAGCAGGATTCAGGTCAGAGGCAAATATTAAGATTCAGATAGCCGTGCTACTTGAAATGTTGGTCCAAAATTTCCTAACTGTATGAACAGAATATATATGTATATATAACAGAATAACAAAGATGGGAGAGACCTTTGAGGTCTTCTAGTCAATCTCCTATTCAAGCAGGAGACCCTATACCATTCCAGGCTGTCCAGTCTCTTCTTAAAATCCTCCAGTGATAGAGCTCTCACAACTTCTGGAGGCAAATTCTCCACTGAATAATTGTTCTCACTGTCAGGAAATATCTCCTTAGTTCTTAATAGCTTCTCTCCTTGATTAGTTTCCATTCATTGTTCTTGTCTTGCCTTCAAGTGATTTGGATCTTTTCATCTTCAGAATGTATTCTTCTGTCCCAGATCCTACTTTGGAAAAAGCCAGCCAACGAGACCAGATGCCAGATTTTCAGTTTATCTCCCGCTAAATTGTTTTGCAAATTTAACAAGCAGAAACCTTGGCAACGTGACTGATCCTCATGACATGACTTATCTCTAGTTGAATACCCCTTTTCAGAAACCAACACTACAATAACATTTTTATTAATCTCATTTATCAATTTATTAGAAATTCAATATAGCATTTCTCAGATGAGATGAAACCAATGCTAGAGATGGGTATGGAGAGCACAAGCTGCATCTGGCCCCTGAACCTCGTTTTTGCATTTTTGGAGCCACTTCTGATTATAATTGACAAAAATAAATATCACGGTTTCCTGCCATTTAGAACAGAGAAATATACAACAAATATTCAATATGACATAAAATACACATAACTTCTAAAATTCCCATATCACCTCAACTCAGGGAAAAAACTCAGAAAATCCTGACTCTAGCAACATTGCATTATCAGCCTGCCCCTGACTGCTGCCAGATGTTGCATTGTCTACTCTTTTTTAAAATTACCCACTCTTGAATAACATGCCCATATTGCCTCCTGACACTAAATTTTACTATCAACAGTTTGCAAATGAACTAAAAACAAAACCACTGGTAATTCAAGAGGAATCCATCCAGCACTCCCAAATTTTAATAATTTCCACACACAAGCCAAATGTTTTTGTCTCTTCCCATAATTTTTTTTTATCCTCCTGCTGGGCTACATTGTTGGATGTGAGTTTCTTACATGAGGAAGAGGATGAGAAAAGGTAAAGTGTGACTTCATGACTCACGTAGTTGAAAGAAGTCTTCTTTGACTTGCAAAGGCTTGACAGAATCCCTCTGCTTTTATTTTCAAATCTTTTCAAGGTGCCTTTTGCTCAGATACTACTATGTGAAAAAAATCTTCTCTAGATGCTGGAAATCATCCAAAATAAAAAAAAAAAACTGCTGGAAACCAGACAAACAACAGTTGGAGTTATGGAGGAGAATATGCTGAAATTCAGCTAAAATAAAAATTGCTGGAAATCAGCCAAACAATAGCTGGAGGTATAGAGGAGAATATATTGGAAAATAGTCAAGTTAATATGGGGTGAAAAAGAATATGTTGGGAGACAATTAAAATGAAGTGAAACGATTTTGAGATTATTCTGTGTAAAATGAAATGTGTAATAGATGATAAGCTCAAGAAAATTAAGTGTAAATTGATAAAGTTTAAGATCTAAAGATTGGATGAAATGGGTCCAGACATTAAGAAATACAGATAGAATTTTGATTTATAAATTGAAGTAAAAATAGAGTTGTATATATTGGAAATTAAGATTTGTGGTGATAAAATAGTAAGGTAAATACTTAGATCAAGAGGTTATAATATTTCTTAAATTTCTGTTTTGATATTGATGTTAAAAGAAGTAATGGAGAAAATTTAGGAAAGAGTTAGAATGAACTTTGATTTATATTTGGATATAAAAATGAGTGGAGTTTATTTGGGAATTAAGATTTGTGGTGATATAATAGTATGGCCTAAATTAAGATGTTAGAATTTATGTTAAAAAATTTTGTTTTGATTTGTAATTTTAAAAGATGCAATGAGGAAATTTTGAATGGAGTTTGTTTAAAAATGTAAGCGATTGTACCTATTTATGACCGGATCAAGACTTTGTTCTTAAAAGATAATATTTTATGTTTATGTTTGGAAAAAAAAATTATATAAAAAAATATTCTCTAGATGTTGCCTCTTTTGTGGAACATTCTTACTTCTCAAGGGTAGTTGGTGCTTTCTTTCAAACAGGCCCAGGTTAAAACTTTTTTTTTTTGGCCTATCTAAGAATCTTAAATTGGTCAATCTTTTTTCTTTGCACTTTTAGGCTGCACAAAAGATTGCATTTATCCTTTTACTGCAATTACAGTTATTTTCGTAATTTATTGTTCAGCATCCTGATAGTTTTTGATGAAAGGTGGTTTATAAATATTGCAATAAACAAAATGTCACTAAGAAGAGAATGTCAGGGGGGGGGGGTGCCATTTTCAACAGCAGCCCCAAGATCCCCATAATGTGAACAGCCTCTTCAGAAATAAAGTTTGAGCCTTCCTAATTTACAGGAAGGCAAAAATGAAAAACAATGGCAATGTGGCAAATAAAAAACAAGTATGAAGACTGGCTCCACTTAATATTTACATTGGAATTCTAAATATATTTCAGATATCTGAAACAGATCAAACAGCCTTTATTTTCCTGGTTGGTCACTGGGGCAGACTGGGCTTGGCATAGCATTTAGCAATTATGGGGGACAGATTAGTTTGGTTTGCATTTTAAAATTAACTTAGCAAATTTTGCATTTTTGGACCAATACACAAGAAATGAGTGGCGCAGTGTCTGCTGAGTGGCACAGCAGACTAATGCAGACTAATGCTACTGTTAAAAGTAGTATTTAGCTTCTAGCTGCCTGCAATTACTGCGAGTTCAATTCTCACCAGGCTCAAGGTTGACTCAGCCTTCCATCCTTTCTAAGGTAGGTAAAATGAGGACCTGGTTTGTGGGGGCCATAAGCTGACTTTGTATAAAATATACAAAAGTATGAAGGCTATTGCTTAACGCATTGTAAGCCGTCCTGAGTCTCCGGAGAAGGGCGGCATATAAATTTTTTTAAAAAAATTCAAATTTCATATTTTTCCAAATTGTGCAGTGCAGTTAAAAAAATCAATATAATCATCAAGATACATACATATATATATATATGTGTGTGTGTGTGTGTGTGTGTGTGTGTGTGTGTGTGTGTGTGTGTGTGTGTG
>WNWU01000006.1:21643992-21660968 GCA_012654045.1 Ptyas mucosa
TATATATATATATGTGTGTGTGTGTGTGTGTGTGTGTGTATATATATATATATATATATATATATATATATATATATATATATATATATTAAAAAACATATGAAATGCATTATATTAGGGAAAATGTGGATAAAATGCAGATATTAGAAGGAATATGCATGCATTAATTTTCATGCAAATATTTTTAAAAATCTCAGACAAATAACTAAAAATATAAACAGTTTATAATTGAAAAATGAGAAACTCATATTCACAGATTCACACTTACTCCATGCTAAATTGTGTGATATTCTTGATTCAGGGTTATGTTTGGAATACCTCAAATTCAACTGATGTCGGTCTCCAGATGAGTTACTCTGCTATTTCATAAATCATTTAAAAGAGCTTATCAACTTTTACTTGGCAGTTTTGAGGCGCATTGCCGAGAACTACTAAAAGTAAAGGGAAAGGTTTGTTCAGTAAGCCAAACTCTACTTGTGGTTTTTAAGATATAAATCCCAGTTTCTTAAACTGGTTTAAATTTTAAAATTTATACTGCAACTTTATTATACTGAAATTATACTAAAAGAGCCGAGGTGGCGCAGTGGTTAGAGTGCAGTACTGCAGCTACTTCAGCTGACTGCTAGTTCAGCAGATCAGTGGATCAAATCTCACTGGCTCAAGGTTGACTCAGCCTTCCATCCTTCCGAGGTGGGTAAAATGAGGACCCAGATTGTTGGGGGCAATATGCTATTTAGTATACTGTCTTTGGTGTAAGCCGCCCAGAGTCCTCGGAGAGTGGGAGGCATAGAAATATTATTATTAATATTATTATAAATAATAATAATAATAACAACAACTACGCCATTGTTTCTCCTGAGATTTTTTTTTTTTTTGCAATATCTCATCCTTTGTGTTCCCACAAAGTGGATTCACGTGTCATGCAAACTATGGTGTAATCTGTTTATGTTGGAGTTTTGGCTGAGGACTCGGTGATGGTTAGACAAACCCTGATTTAAGGAAATGAATGAATCAGGATTATTTCTGAGTCTATTCTCAGTTCTAACAATGACTTCTCTCCAGGAACAGTTCCTTACAATACTGAAAATCATTTCTCCATTAAGCATGCAGAGCATTGCTTAACACTCTACGTAATGAGTGTAACCCCAGCTCCTATGTGCCTGAAGCTCCCAGGCATGCACATCATCGTTGCTAGATGTGGGCGACTGCATTTTATCCTCCTCTATTTTAGAAGATTTTCAATTTGTCACATGAGAGCTTAGCTACAGAAAAAGAATAACAGTGTGATTCAGAGTGCAGCCCTGTCACTTTCAGAAAGGAGCCCAATGGATAGGTAGGTAAACCAGGTGATCTGGCAGGTCAAGTAATTTCACAAATCGTTGCAAATTTAGACATGATCCTTGAAATAGGCATCTACATAGCCTGGCCATTCACAGATGACAATTTTATAACCAAAACCTTGAGCATGCTGTCCTGAACACTCTCAGCTGAACTCTTCATATATAATTTTGCACAATTTACATTGCAAATCATCTAACCAGGGAGAAGGAACAGGATAGGTTTAACTCAAGATACCACCCTTCTGTACAGTGCAAATTTATGGGGGGAATGAGTATACATATATGTGCTGTATGCATCTCTGTGTGAGTGTGTGTATATTGTGGTAAATTCAATTCATGATTCTATACATTTAATAACAGAAAAAAATCACTTCTTATCCCAGCTGCATTTGTCATTTCATAGAAAAACAAGGTAGCATGTGGAATGTTTTATTAAGATGACTGGGCTGTTGAGAGAAATGATTAAGTCACTATAAGAGCAGAGACAGACCACAAGACCTCATTCATTGTAGCACCAATATTAATCACAATACATAATATAGGTGCCTTGTTATAAGCCACATTCCCTTAAAATATATATTACATATCCTAGAGGCAAACAATAGCACAACAGACATGAAATAAATCCCTCAAAAGCAATGGTAGCCAGATGAAAATCATTTATATTCCGGCAGATTAATGTACTTACTACATAGGCATAATAGATGACAATATTTACAACAATATCAGAGAGAACTATAGAAAATTAAACCACACTAATCAACATTCTCTAAAGCAAGATTTAAAGTCCCCTCTTTGTTTTGTAGCATTGTCAAAGTGTCATGCCAACAAGTAATATTCTTCTTGCAATTGAGTTGGGAATCTTTGTGGAGTGAGTGTTGTTTTTAATATGTATGTGCTGTTAAAATTAAAGCAAATACTTAGGGTGGGAATGAGGGAAGACACCTTTCCAAAGCATCTTTGCAACATTACATACAGTATATCCCGGAAAAGGGAAAAAAAATATGTTGTGGGAAAGGGGTTTAAGAAAAATTATGTTATATGTTAAGCAAATTCCAGTGGCTTTAAAAAAACAATCCATTCTTCAGAGATTCAGAGTTACTCCATCAAACTAAGACTGATAAGGTCTTAGATCTATAGAGAGCAAACCGATTCAGACAGACAAGAAACAGGCTAATCAAGAGTAAAAAGTTTCACTTATTCAATCATCTAGCCATAGAACTAAATCTAGATGTCAGCTGCTTGCCTGAAATTGATAGGAGTAAAAATTGTAATACACATTTTTTGTAGATTCAGTAGAAAGTATGTCTGAAAGAGAATGGCAATCCAGCATTCTTATAGTCCCTAGTAAAACTTCACAGGGACCACAGGATATGTCAGATTTCCACATTCAAGGATTGAATGTCTTCAAAATTGGAACTCTGACAATAGTTCCTTCTTCAACCACTCTCACTTTCTTCCAAGCATAACCTGACATTTTCCATAGCAGGAAGAACTCAAAGGGATCGTGTCATAAATTGAGCATGGATAGATTCAGAAGGCCCTTGTATCTGAGGTATCCCAAGGTAAGTCTTTACCTACAAAATTGGAGGATATTTATAATAGCCCTTCACTGATCTGACCCAGTAGTATATATTGGCTGACGGGAGGCAGTGGAAAGAATGGAAAAGTCTCCCCATCTGAAGGTTGAAGGCTCCATAATTGGAAGTGAAGATTCCCTTATTAAAAACTGAATTGCTTTGTCCATGGAAAGAGACATAATAGATATGACTCAACACAATAGAATGAGTGAAAGTTTCCTCTTTCTTGTAGCTGCAAGAACTGCAACCAGCTATCTCAGGCCTCTCTTGTGCAGAAGTTTCAAACTTTCAAGACTGGGAAAAGAACACCAAAAAATATTTTTATTTAAAAAAAATACTGGGGAAAGTTTGGAAATTAAGCTCTCAGGCTAGCATATATTTTTATAGAGTATGATTTCTGTGTTCTGTTGAACATGATTTTTCTGCACACCTATTACTTTGGTTGTTTTGGTATTCTGATCAGTAGTAAAGCTTTAGATGTTAACTCTGTCTTCGGCTGTTTCTGAAGACAGAGTTGAGTTTCCAACTTTTTGTTGGAATACAGATTCACTGTTTTGAATCCTGTTTTTCATTTAACTCTTAAGCCTATCTCAGGCTTAAATCCTATCTTATTTTCACTTCTTATATTACATGCAGCGCCATAATTTTACCCCACTCCTGTTTTATACTAACTAGGCAAGCAGCAGTAAAAATGAAATGGAAAATGGAGATTGATGGCTCAGTTGAATGATTCAATACATAGATCATCAATGAAGAATCTTTTCAAATTTCTCTAACTTGCTGCCAAAGTTGGTGGAAGAATCCCTGAGCATCACCCAATGGAGTTAGGGATAGTTCACCCATCCCTGTCATAGATTTATTTATTTATTTAGCATTATCACATGTCATACAAGGACTAGCAATATATATTAACCTTTCACCTAGATTAATAAAACACAATAAAATATAAATGTTAAAAAGATCTACGTTCAAATACCAATGTCTAGGCCTGTCATAGATATTTAATGGGATGTCCCAGTCTATAGCTGATCAGATACGGCCTCTGGCCATTGTATTATTCTTAATAGTGCCCTTTGATTGCACTAACTCATTTTTTCCCATGGGCAAAACTAGCCTTTGTCATCTACGCTATGTAAGTTCAAGGGTTAACTTCTGCAGAAATCCGGCTTATATAAATTATACATATTCATTTTGATTCTGTTTTAAGATCTGTTAACTACTTCCATTTTCATATTTAAAAAGATAAATTTTTAGTTCAGTAAAGATGTTGGCAACATTTTCAGAAATTTTTCAGGTTAATACAGACACCCAAATTTAAAAAAAAATAAATAAAATTAATGGCCAGAATCTCACAATTTGCCAAATACTTCATGATTTGATGATCTTGCAAGATTTTTGCTATGTGTATTTATGTGTGCTGACCCCCTCACTCACACACACATGTACCGGTAAGAAAGTTTATTAATGTTCCCCAGCAATTCCCCTCACCCAGCCTCAGAACAATCCAGCCACAAGCAGGCCAAGGTTAGTCCACAAGGCAATGGCCAATAGTCCATAAAACAATGGAAAGTTGCTCCAACAAATAAGTCCACCAAACAAACTTAATCCACCAAGTCAAACTGAAATACATCCACAAGAGCTCACTTGGCAAGATAAGTCAAAGTCTCCAAAATCCAGCAGGAAGCATGAGGAACAAACACACACAGCCAGAAACCAAACATATTGTTCCTAGCAATGCCTCCCTCTGCCTGCAGTGATAAATAGCTTTCTGTTGCAGCCCATCAAGATGGGTGAGGCCTTCTCCCAAGTAATCTAGCAGATCTCTGTTGCTCTTGCCTTTTCTGTGCCCTGCATGCTCTCGGATCCACCACGGAAGGCAGCTCCTCCTCCTTTTCTTCACTGATCATCTGCCCTGGAAGTTGTCCCCAGCCGAAGCAAAAAGCAAATCTCTTGTCCAGCTGTTCAAAGTCATTAATTAACCCAGTTCCTGCTGTGCCAGGAATGAGCTCATCCTCCAGGGATGGTATTCACTAACCTTCACTACCAGTTCACAAATGTGAGTGTGTGCACCTCCTCCACGCATGCACAGAGGGTCAAAATGGAATGTGATCACGTCCGGGCAGGTGGGCAGAACCTCCTGCCACTGGCGCTACCGGATCGCGCGATACAGATAGAACCGGCTGAATTTCACCACTGTCATCTTCCCTTGAGCTGACCTCTGAGGAAGAATATGAGGAGTCGTCCAAGGGAGACATCACATTATGTATTTGTGAATGTGTTTTAATAATTCATATTATCTCATGGACACTAAGGGGGGGGGGGTTGAGGGCAAATAAATTAGTGGGCAATAATTTTAACTCCTGCTAAATTTAAATTAACAGTGGTCTCCATCTAGGCTGGTTCAAAGCAGAATGATTTTCTAAACATCATGTCCCTAGCCTGCATAGTTTCACTAAAAGAAAATCTCCCTTTCCCTCTCCCTCTCCCTCTCCCTCTCCCTCTCCCTCTCTCCATCCCTCCCTCTCCTTCTTTCTCCCTCCCTCCTATCACTGATAACGCAGAACTTTTTTTGCAATTCCTCAGCCTATGCCATGAAGATATGATGCCACATCTCGTTTGTTCACAGCACTTGAAAAGAATTATGAGCAAATAGATAAAGAGGCCCTCCGTTTGGTTTGAAGAGAGGGCTGTTAGAAAATCTCACCAATGTTTATATAGATGACCTTTTACCTTAATAACAGACCTTCAGACTGACATCTTTATTCAGCTCCAGAATATATATTTCTATAATGTCTAATGCACACTTGAAATGCCAGCCACTGGTCCTCTGTGCAATCAGAATTCAACAAGGGATTCAAATATGTATGGAGAGTCTGATCTACAAATATACTAGTAGACAATTGGCTGAGACTTGATGCTCATCTCACATGAGCTCCTTCTTTTCTTGATCTGGTGACTTTACCTAGCTGGGCAGGATTTGATGCACATACAGTATATCCAGTTTTCCCCATCATCTTTCTTGGGAATGCAGAGTATTTATACAACTTCTGCTTCTTCCAATGGCTTGTTTCCTGTGAATCTTACAATGTACTTTAGACTCTGGTATAAAGTGTGAACTTAAGGTAATTTCTGCATCCTGATATAAACAAGTAGAGTCCCTCTCCTCAGTGCAGACTTCACAAAAGATGGGTACCAGAAAGCCATTCTCCAAATGCAATGTAGGGACATGTTATTTGCTTCCTAAAATGAGAAACAAAATGCTTCTTCCTTCCCATTGTAGATGTTTGACAATTAACTAGGCAGAAGTTTTATCATTTTTCCATATTTCTCATGAGAGAAATGCCCTCTCCCATCTCTGAAGAAGGTAGAGGTCATGCCAAATGGACAGACTCTCTGCACCTCCATCTGACTATTTGGCAAAGTATTATAGTTAGTTCTCAAAGTTTTAATGCAAACCACAGAACTAACATTTTTTTTAATGCAAAAAAAAAATCAGATCACAAAAAATCATCAGAATGGGATAAGATACAACAATTTTGAATAAATTAACCAGCAAGCCCAAGAATAATTCTGCTTTGTCCTTTACTTACTTATTCGTCAATGAGGACATCTAACAACAGCTGCTAATATGATAATAGGACTCCATCTGCTTCCTACTGGCATTGAGGAGACTACTGAAAACAAAATTATTACAGAGAGCATTCTCCTAACCATTACCTAAAATTTTTAATTTATGTTTTTCTTCTGTTTTTCTGTCTTAATTGGAGTTTTCTATTGTCACAATTTCTTTTAATTGTATAGAGGATGATTGAACTGTTGCTATATTTACTTATTTATTTTATTATCTTGTGAGGCCACATTATTAGTGTCCAGGGCTGCATGTAACCCTTGGGATATGGGTTGGACATGCCTGCCCTATAGGAACTGATAATTTTTTTAAAAAAGGAAATCATAAGCAGGATGAATGAATATCACTGCCAAATTTTTTCACCCAAGTTCAGAAATGCTTCTTCAGATGCCCCTACCTTACAAAATGTAACTAGTTAATTGATGTGATCTATCCTATCTGAACTAAGCAGCGGATTAAGTGCGGTTGTGAAATCATTGGTCTTAAATCTTGATAATAAATCTGCCCTAATGTTCTTAATCCAAAGGGAAACAGTACGCATTTTGGGATACAACACCAAATGTGCTGAGTAATGAGTGATGAGAAAAGTATTTGCCAAAACAGATGGACATATATTATAAAACATTGATAAACCTGTGATCTTTGCAAGATAAGAAAGCAATATAGATAGAATACTTACACTGTATCTATGTCATATCCCACATGAGAAACTGCCTCATCATCTTCACCTCAGTATCTTTTCCATCCTGGGAATCATAAGTTGCTATTCAATTGTATGGTAGGCGTGACAACATAGGACCAGTTGTGCAGAAGCACTGCCCCTACCCCTGATAAAATACCCTGTTTCTCCCAAAATAAGACATCCCCTGATAATAAACCCAATCGGGCTTTTGAGCGCATGGCAATAAGGCCAAGCGCTTATTTCAGGGTTCAAAAAAATATAAGACAGGGTCTTATTTTCAGGGAAACAGGGTAAAGTAATTTTAAAAATCATGGATACGTCAGAAATCCAGAAAACTTGTCCACCTTTACATGAGAATGTCAAATTCCTACAGGATCTTTGGCAGTCTTGTCAAATGTTGCATGACAATTATTTTTATTTTTTACTGAGTGACTAGTTCTAGAAGTACATATTTCATTTATTGAGTCTAGTCTAATAATAGATTAGACCAAATAAACAAAATGCAATAAACAAAATTAAAAATTTATCACACATTATAAATGTGCACATTCATTCTGAACAGACTCAAAATAGCAGAAATCCATATTAGTAACGTTAGTTAGATTATGCTTTAGAATGCAAACTTCAGATTCTTTTGCTGTGCATGTTCCAGGTAAAAACAGAGCAACACACTATTGAGCAATTAATCACTTCTTTCAATTAATTGTTTCAAAATGACCCAGGCTTTAGCTGTTGTGTTGCAATGGAGAAGCACGCTGATGTTTGGCAAGGTATAGTTACAGGCAGTAGTAATTTAAGACAGCCAGGCTATTAGTTGGTGTTTTAGAATCTCAATTACTCTTAAAATGGATAATTACAAATAAAACAAACTTGTGATGGTATATTAATAAGCACATTTTTTTTCCTCTTTGTGAAATTTGCAAGCAATTTTTCAGACAACTGGATTTAATTTCCAGATGAAAAATTGACCTTAACAGTATGAAGTATAGCTATGAGGGGGGAAAGCCTTGTTTCCACTGAAGAGAATAAATGCATTTCCTGAATGCCGGCTGTTAAGGCTAATTGATTTATTGGCTCCCTATATAGTATACTATTGTCTTTAAACTCATGGGACAATGAAAGTCTTCCAGAACAGAAGTAAATTCTGCCGCACTAGCAATGATAGCCAAAGGGGCCTTAAATATACTGTGGGGCGGGAGGGCTCTTGGAGCTAAACGAATTTTTTCTAACATTGGAATATAGTAATTGGATGTATACCCCACTGGCTTGCTGAATATGTACTGTTGATGATTTGCCTTATAATTCTATATACACCTATCCAGAAGTAAGTCCCATTGTTTTCACGGCATCCACATAAGTACATAGCAGATGATAGCCTCCATGTTTTTCAGCAGTTAATAGCATTAGTGGCAGGGATTTTTTGTTTAATCATATCCTTTGCATCATAATACAATATTTATTCAGGTAAATGTAAAATACTTCTCTAAAGAACAGAAATGTTTTATGGCTTTCCTTTAAAATTCAGGAAAGGTTCAGAAAAGTCCTCCTCTGTATTAGTAAAGCACAATTTTAAAATGCATGGCTTTGCTATCATCTTCAGCCCATGTTTAGGTTACTATGCAAATTGTGTTTGTAAGATGAAGGAAAATGCAGTGGAATCAGATTCACATAATCATATCTATTTGAAAAGCCATGAAGAAAAACAAATAAGTGAGGGAGAAAATCAGAATGGAAAGAAGATATTATCGATGCATACTACTGAAATCCATTATTTTCAGTTCTATGTTCCATCCCAGGAAAAAGGACAGATCTTGTTTTTTCAACCTAAGGATATAATCCTTAAAGCAGGAGGAAGAAATCTGTGCCCTCCAAATGCCTTGAACTTACTATCACTTGTCATTAGTCATATTGTCTGGGGCTGACAGAGACACCAGTTTGTTTTTTGAGTATAGAAACTTCATGGAAACTAAAGGCAACCAACCCAAATCCATTGGTTTGTAAATTGTTAAAGATGTTGTGATGTGATGGATTGTACACCTGTAGCAGCGTGTGTGTGTGCATGTGTGTATGTGTATAGTTTGCAAACTCAGAATTTTCCAGAAAGAGACTCAGATCAAGAGACTGCACAGTCCCTAACTGGAGGAAGGAGAGGTTCAGGCTAACCACACTGAAATATCTTGGGATATATTTAGTAGCTTAGAAAGTAAGAGGTTTAGTTTTGTCTATAATATAAAGTCAAATAAAGAATTGGAACTGATTGGATCTCACTGTCTCATCTCTGAGCTTGGGCCTGACAGCTTTGTTTTTGCTGTTGCAGCTGCAGTGTTAATTTAACACTGTATTGCAGTAAATTATCACTGCAACAGGGACCAAAAACTATCTCCATGCCATGGAAATGCAAATGCTCCATTGGATATTGGGCAACTCCCTTCTTGACCACATCACAAATGACACCATTCGATGACATTTTGGTATGGCACCAATTATAGAGAAGATGAGAGAAGGCCGACTCCACTGGTATGGACATGTCCAGAGGGCAGCACCTTCCACCATGGCCAAGACTGCCTACCAACTAGAAGTCAGTGGCCGGCGACCTCACGGGCATCCAAAACAGAGATGGCAAGACATCATCAACAAAGATATGCAAGCCGCAAGCCTGCACCCTGGAGATGAAGCTGACCATGCAAAGTGGCATTCAATGATCCGAAAAGCGGACCCTGCACCTGTGGGAATACGCTAGGAAGAAGAAGATTGCAGTAAATTATTAATTTCAATATTAATTTTGTTTATTGGTTTGCAGGTTACCTTATACAGAAGAACACTTAAAAGCCTCCCAAAATTAACATTTAACTCTAGTGTCATTTCAGATTTTATTAATCCTCTTCCACAATTAAAGCTCAGTGATTGGTTGTTTCTTTGTGGTTGGAGTATTACAACAATGCACAGTGCTCAAATGAGGTAGCACCAGAACAGTATAGCAGCAAGGCAAATATATTTTAGTATGCAGTGAATACACTTACTGTATTACATTTTAAAAACCTTTGGGACATCAGTGCTGACCTCTGTTATCGCAGTCTCAGGATAATCTGAAGTACACTAGAGATTACTGGTGATCCTCAGATCAAAATCTAACAACTAAAACTGTGCAAAATGTTTTGAATTCAAAACATTTCAAGGTCATTCCCATCTCCATCTTGAGCTTTAAATGATTGAGTTTAAAATGGGTTGTTTCTACTTTACTCAAAACGTAGCATTCCAAAAAACTCAGGCTAAATTAATAGCTTTTCCCTGATTACAAATCTTTGAGATAAAAGTAGATTTTATTTGTATTGCTTCCCTCCCTCCTCCACTGGGTAAAACTTCCTGTACTTAAATGTTTTATGACGATATGGGATAAACTGAGAACTCTCTGATACATTCTTTTTCCATATACCCTGGTTCACATAAAAACCATGGTGTGGTTGTTCCAAACTAAGGTTTCCTAAAAAGCCAGTTCAACTTGGGACACAGTCTATTAAGCTACTAAATGAATAGATTAGGAATTTTGGAAAAAAAAATATAATCAATCAGTACCATTTATTAAATAGCATTTGAGGCTAATGGTATAGAAAACAATAAAATAATAAGCAGCTAGTATTGTAACAGACAGAAATTAAAGGATGCTTGCTCCTGGGGAGGAAAGCTATGGCAAATCTAGATAGTTCACTAAAAAGCAGAGACATTGCCCTGCCAACAAAAGTGCGTATAGTCAAGACTATGATTTTCCCAGTTGCATTGTATGGCTGTGAAAGTTGGACCATAAGAAAGGCTGAGTGCCAAAAGAATTGAGGCCTTTGAACTATGGTGCTGGAGAAGACTCCTCTGAGTCCCTTGAACTGCAAGGCGATCAAACCGGTCAGTCCTAGAGGAGATCAATCCTGACTGCTCTTTAGAAGGCCAGATCTTGAAGATGAAACTCAAATACTTTGGCCACTAATGAGAAGGAAGGACTTACTGGAGAAGAGCCTAATGCTAGGAAAGATTGAGGGCAAAAGAAGAAGGGGACGGCAGAGAACGAGGTGGCTGGATGGAGTCACTGAAGCAGTAGGCGTGAGCTTAAATGGACTCCAGAGGATGGCAGAGAACAAGAAGGCCTGAAAGAAAGTTGTCCATGGGGTCGCGATGGGTTGGACACGACTTCACAATTAACAACAACAACATTGTAACAGACATTTAGTTCTGAGAATTGCTGGGAAATGGAAGGAGAGTTAAGTTATTCATTTTCTGGTTTTCAGCTCTAGAAGAAACGGTAGAAATAGAAAAATAGAAACTTCTCCCACAGTGAAGAAACTCAGAATTTTTAGGCTTCCTGTCATACTAAAAGAGAGATATTTATAATATAGATGTTAAAGGAGAGCACCATTTGCACAGGTACCACTTCACTTGGAGACGGAGAATTGAAGGCCAGATTATAAACAAAGATTTCTGGGCTGAAGGAGAAGTGTATCACAAAGAGGGAAAAAGGAAAAAGAATTGCTTGATTTTTGTAGTCCTGGGCTGCATCGGCACACAAGCTGGATCTTAAAGGTTAGTTAATTTTTGCTAGTTGAATTTGGAAATAAAAACCTTCTAACTACAAGTCCATTCCGGATGCCTCTATCCATTTCAGGCCACACTTTTTGGGTTTAGCTTTGGCCTTAGATGGCTCAAAGAGACTTATTCCAAATGAGGGGAAGGAAGGGGAAGTCAGCGAGGGGAAAACCTCAAGACTGACCTCCCTTTCTGCATTAGTAGCTCCATTAGCAGCTACTAATGGAGAGAAAGATAACTTTTAAAAAAAGGTGTTCACTCATAACTTCTGGATATGATATGAGAAAATATTTAGTAAGAGCTCTACAAGTTCAGAAGTGAGAGAAAAATTCAAGATGTCAAGAAATTGCACAGCAGCTATCCAGATGAGGTCACAGTCACTAACATAAACTTGTATGTATGTATGTATGTGTGTGTGTATGTATGTATGTATACATGGGTGTGTGTGTATTGATGATGACAAAGACTGCTGTAAGTCTGGATTTCACATCCAGATTTACAGCAGTCTTTGTCATCATCCAGAAAGAGAAAATACAAGATAGTCAGGAACACAAGAATATCATGAGGTAAATTAAAGAGTATCCAGAAGACAGAGAAGAGCGCGCGCACGAGCGAGCGAAGCAAGCATACGTGCATGGCCCCACTGCAAACCAGTAGTAAAGGTAAGTAGAACCCATCCCTGAATCATATCATTCCTATTTTCCCCAATCCAGAAAATGCAAAGTCTCAAATTAAGGCACTAGTCCTCAATCACTCATATTCAGTCAAGTGGATTCTTTAACAACTGTGTAAGAGTGAGCAGGGTACTACAGATCTGTAGAAAAGATTGTGAAAATTATATTTATGAAAAGATATATTATTGAAAATCTTTGAAATGCAGTGGACTCTTGAGTTTGCTATAGCTACTTGAAGACCTTGTCATCCACTTTCAGGACCATACTTGTTTCACCCAAAAAGTAATTGGTCTGTAAATAAATGCCCATTTTTTCATCATTAACATTTAATCCGAATCAAGCTTTAAAACATGATATTTATCAAAGCCCAGAACCTAGATGTCTGTTTTTCCTGATTACTTGTAGGCAAGTCATATCAAATTCCTTATCTTATTTCTGGTAAATTCGAAGGTTTTTCCTGTATTGTTAAAACAATATATGTTACTGTTCCCATTATTTATTACCTTTGCTTAAATTTAGTTACTTCCTCTAAATTAAAATAGGATATCAAAAGAGAATAAGCATATCCATCTCCATGAATTCTTATTTTTATGCATAATAACTTGTAATGCTAATTTTAGATTAGAAATTTAAAAGATTCCAAACTTCTTTTATTTTATGAATTATCTGTTTCCATATGATCCTGAAAAACATTTGAGAGAACTTACAGATCCTATCAGTTTCAGAGGGTGAGATGAGAGATAAAATCTATTCTATTATATCAATTTTTGAAATGCCTATAAAGATAGAAAGCTGTTAGGTGTAGCATGCTTTAAATATGGGAGACTTTTTTTAAAAAAAAATTACACTGAAAGATAAAAGAGATGAATAGACTTCTGTGCCTGAATTATACAGGAAAATATGGGAAGGGGGGCAAAATATTTACTAGGATTTGATTTTCTTTAAAATATGAAACCAAGGAAAATAGAAACAGGAAAAGCAGTAACCTCTGATGACTAAAGGGGCACTTGATCTGTTATTTTGTATTCTACATTCTTCAAAAGAGCAATATAAACAGAATTATTTATGCCCAGCAAAATGTTGCTTAATTACTTATGCACCACTGTTTGCTTGTATTTTAAGCTCTCTCTACCACCCACAGGCAGACGTTAAACAGCTGCTAAAAGCTAGCTTTAGTCCTGCCTGTTTGAAATTAGCATACTTGAGCTTTGAAAAAACTTTGTTGCCAATTTACATATGCATAGAGACTGATATTTAGACTCGCCATATGATATGTCCCTCAAGAGCTTTTCTTATTGCTTCCATCCTCAGGTCTCAACCTAGAGACTGTAAATCTAGCAGGTGATTAATTCTATACCCTTGAGAAACTAGCAATTAGCACTTGCAACCAGTAAAAAATTGTCATTTCAAAACCTGTTTACTATGCCCATGTATCCTCTATGAACTCACCGTTAACTCTAAATAGATGTATATGACAAGAGATTTACTGTCATTTCCCTCCCTTTATATAAAACAGAATGCTTCTCCAAACTAATCAAGCTATTAAAATAGATTGATAAGAAGAAATAATTGTCACATTCTCTACCTTCACCCCCCCCCCCCCCCCCCCCCCCCCGAATGCACTTTATATAAAATTGCAAGATGTAGCAAGCATGGCCTGAAAATTCTATATACACAATGTTTTTAAGTTACCTAATCTTAATCAGCTCATTTCAACACAAGATCTTTGTAGGTTTTACCTGTTCTGTGTCAATTCTTATCTCTGAAAGCTAAAATTACCGTACTTCCAGATGTTCCTATGCATTATTGAGGTCTTCTGCAGTAGATGCTGGAAAAGGTAAGATAAGGTTTTATTTCTTTGTAGTAGTCACTATGCTGAGATCAAAGGCAGTAAAGTGCAGCGCTTAGTACGGAAAACTATGATGAACTTAACATTTATTTTTCAAGTAGCACGTCTGTCATAAAACTGCTCATCAATCTTCAGTTACCTATTTAGCGTTATCCACTGAGCCTTCGCTGAACAGTTTTAAAGGCTTGAAGATATATGCCTATGTGCTCTTTTTCTTAAAATAAAATAAATGGGTACATGTAAGCATCAGCACACAGAACACAGCATTCTCCACCGTGCTAGTTTTGTGTTTTCAGAAGTGCTCTAAACTGCAAGTGAAGTAATAATTGTACACTGAAACTATTTCAATTGTTAAAATCTACATCCTAACCAGAAATAGATTTACTGCAATAGAAGTGTCAGCGATTCAGCCGCTTTAATGGGACCCCTTAAGGATGCATAAGACTGAAGGACCCTGGATCACACCAGGGTCGTAGGTCAGAGTTAGCCACAACAGAAAGCCCTCCTAAGCACTAGTGAAAATTTGCCTTGTTCTTACCCGTTTCTAAAATAAGCAGAGCAGCAAATCATTATTTAGCTATACATAAAGAACAAAGTCTTGATACCGTCTTTTAAAAACGGTTACTTTATCAGATTTTTTTAAAAGTTGAAAATAACACCTAATAAATCAATAGCTCTTATTACAAGATCCTGAGAACATGCCATGTTATTTTTCATTTGTTTCCAACTGTAAAATGCCTTTGCACTAGCAAGTCTGCAGAGGGTGAAAGGAATGTCCTGGAAGGGGAAAAAACCAATGTTGCCTTAAGGAAGAGTAAAAGGAGTTTTAAAAAATGGTTTCCTGTAAAATGTTTCACCTAAACTATGCCTGGTTCCTCAGAAGTCTGATTTCATGCAAAGAATTTTACTGTATAGTCAGAATCATATAGTCAGAATCATAAGGATAATTGCCACTGAATTTAATTTGGATTACAGTTGTGTAAACATTTTAGAATTCTTGGACAGCCACTTCCTTGTGGCTAGCCCTCCCCTACATTCAGTGAGTACATACATAGAATTGGTCTGCTAGCTTCAATCATTGTCTTTTGATATCAAAAAAACTAACAGCACTGAAATGATGCTAACACCCTGATTCTTTTATTTTTAGCACATATAGTCATTAGGCAGTTCACTGCTAAATCCTGCTAGATTTTTACTTTGCACTAATTACATCATCAGATCATCACACTAGTACAATGGGTAGCAGAGCACTTGTATACAACTAAATCCTGATTCTAATTACTATTTTAGTCTCTTTTCCTCATGACATGTTGGTGATAGATCATTATTTTTTTCAGCAATTTGTTCGCATTTATATGCAATATAATTGGATCTGATTAATTATTATGATTAATGACTGCAGAATTTTCTTGCAAAGCTATTAATACTGGTAGTATCAAATGAAAGACAGGGACAAATTAAAGCCAATAGAGTCCTGTTGCTTGCACTTACAATGTCTAAGCTTAAGGTAACCCTTTGCTGATTTGATCTCTTGGGGTGGGGGAGGAGAAATGGACTGGAATGACAATGGGGGAAGGAGAATTGGAATGTTTGGAAGAAAACATGATTGGTTAACATCTTTAAGAAAGCACTTTTAAGTCTCAATTATTTTAACTGTACACTATCAGGTGACAGATATCCTTTTCCTACGTTCAGGGGTGTGTTTGCACACACATTAAAAAAAACAATATGACATACAAAGAATGGGATTAAAGCAAATTATTCAAGGCAAACTTTTGGATTTATTCTTTTTGCAACAAACGGAGTTAAACAAAACAGTTAATTTTCATTAAATACCATCTTGTTAAATTTTCAAAGGACATACTTATACAGTAGGTGTGTTTTAAATTGTCTCCTGGCTTAGAAATGGGATATTACATATTTGTAAAAAGCAAACAATGATTGAGTAGCTTAAGGGATCGACTTTTGTTTCCTCTGGGACCTGACTTTACACACACACACATACACACACACACACAGAGAGAGAGACCAGATAACAGAAGCTCCACTCAGGTGGCACAAAGCTCCACTTTAAATAAAAAGTTCAGGATCAGATGTGCTTTGAGAGTCTTCAGACTTAGAGGAAGTGGAGGATTTTAAGATAATTTAAGTCTTAAAAAGAAGAAACTGATTAGAGTTTCTATCTATAATAAGCAGCAGCCTTAATCACATCCTGAGCCACAGCAAAGTCACTGATATTTCAGTTGTTGTGCTAACGGGCATTGCTTGGAAAAACTAACATATTTGAGAACTAGAAATAGAGACACAAAATACATATTTATAGTGGAGCTCAGCACCAAATAGCTGTTCTACTTGCCGCATTATATGAATAAAACAGCTGAACAAAATGAGCTGCATGTTGTAAAATATATCAATCCACGGTAGCTGAAATTTAAATTAAGCAAATTAAACTGCACAATTCAAAATTCCCCCCCCAAAAAATTTCAACCAGTCTTTACCTAATATTTCTAATTCATTCAACACAACCATCTGTCCTCTGGTTTTCTGCCACCAGATTTTATCCTATCAAACTCCATGCAAATTCTGTAATTCATTAGCCAAGAAAGATTATTTTATTTTATTTTATTTTATTTTATTTTATTTTATTTTATTTT
>WNWU01000006.1:21664894-21678507 GCA_012654045.1 Ptyas mucosa
CATAAAATCTTGGCTTACGTAGGTAGAACCTGGCTAATGAGAAATACACTTAAAACCTACGAAAAAGAAAGAAAAACAAATATATATATATATGTATGTATATATGTGTGTGTATGTATGTATGTATACACACACACACACATACTCATACCTACATACTAAATCCTAACACACTTAAGAAAGCAGATAAAAAGCTAATAGTGATGTGCAAATTTAATTGATTTTGGAATTCCAGAGAAATCCATCATATTCTCTTCCTGCTCCAGACCATTCCCATCAACCTTCCTGGACAATTAGACAGAAATAAATCGTTCAAACTAGAAATCTCAAATTACCCTGAAGAGACTTCTTGGGAAGGGAACAGAATATTCCAGAATTCTCCAGAATGTTTTATTTCTGAATCATTGAGTTTGCGCAAGCAAAGTGGTTAGGCTATGGTTAAATCCTCTTTCGGTCTTCTAAATGGAAAAGGGGGTAAATGGAACAGCAGCAAAATGAAGCTTCTCTAGCTGCTACTTCTCTAAGGAGACATTGTTTTAATTCATTGTCCTGCATGCCTATGGAGCAGGGGTGGGTTCTACTTACCTTTACTACTGGTTCACAATGGGAGTGCACGCATGCTTCTGCGCATGCACAGAAGTTTCTGCACATGTGCAGATCACCCATGATGACATCATGGCGGGTGGGCGGAGCCTCCATCCAGTTTTACTACTGGTTCTATAAAACCGGACCGAACCGGGGACAACTCACCACTGCTATGGAGTATGAAATTAGAAATAAAGAGAGCTGAGGAAGCGCCATATTTGTCTGCCCAGAGCTATAGCCCTTATTTGATCCATATTCCTCCATTTATTTATTTAGTTAGTTAGTTATACAGTACCGTAAAGAAAAAGTATGTCAGACATCCCACAGCCCCAAAATTGGTTTGCATACTAAACAAAATTGTAGATAATGAAGACTTTGGCTGAGGTTAGTGGGCCATAATCCACCTGAAACTGGACTGATTGATGATTTATTCATGGTTAGCTTCAAATTGGACTTAGTATGTCATGCAAACCTTTTTAAAACCTTTTTTTATAAAAAAAAATGAAAAGAAAAATCCTACTGAGCTTCTCAGATAATCCATGGTCAGTAATTTGCCTCAGTGGTATACTGGACTAGCAGAGATTAGCCCACTAATGTCAACTGTTTACGGTTGTTCATAATGATGGAGAGAATAAAATGACTACAAGAGTCGAACTACAATAATCTGCAAAATGTTAATTAAAGGTTTGGGTTGGACTGGGAAAACTGAAATACATGCAAAGTTCATCATTTCAGTAATTCAGAACTCACGGTTGTGATCGGGATATGGTGAAGGTGATAAATTGTTAGCTGAGACTTCAAGATAAAAATCTAAATGGTCCACATAAGAATGTATTTGCACTCTTTTGCCTAAACTAAAAGCATTGCACACAACTTCGTAGAAATGAATGGTTTTGGTTCATATTTAAGTTACTGTTAATTTACACATAGCATGCACACATACGGACCTATTTCTTGCTCTAGAACAGCTTTCTATACCCTTTTTTTTTGCATTGGAATGCAATTTCTATTGCTTTAATATGCTATAAATCTGGAGGGAACCAGGGTCATCCATCCATCCATCCATTCATTCATTCATTCATTCATTCATTCATGTATCAAAATCCCATCACACTCACAGAATGACTCTAGGCAGTATACAATTAAAAACTTAATTAGATTGGGAAATGTTGCTCTAGAATATGACTTGCTATCTACAATAAGGGGGGGGAGTGTGGTGGGGGAGAAGAAAAAGAGGAAATGAGTAAATTAGGCCAGGCCTACAGAAGTGGTAGAGGGAAAGGGTCACACTGGTAAATTAAGAATAACCATGGGCCACAAAGAAATATCACAAAGAGGTATGAATCAGTTTGATCTAGTGGTTAAGGTACCAGGTTAGAAACCAGGATACCATGAGTTCAAATCCTGCCTTAGCCATCATGGTCAAACAGCCATGAAGCTGATTGACCTTGGGCCAGTCACCCTCTCTCAGCCCAATTTACCTCACAGGGTTGTTGTGGAAAAAATAGGAGGAAGAAGGAATACTATGTATGTTCACTGCCTTGAGTTGTTCATTATAAAAATAATAATAAAGGTGGAATATAAATAAATAAATAAATAAAATATCTCCATTTGTCTCTAAAATTTGTGAAATATTGAATTTTGTAGAGCTCTGCTTTCTCATTATAAAAAAAAACAGGAGTGGGACATGACGAAAAAAGGAAGATGATTCTTTCAAAAGCCATTTTATTAATTTTATCTTTTATCATTTGTTAATAGACAGGAATCGTGATTCTTTCACAGTACTATTATGCGCAGGTTTTGTTAGGAAGTTCTAAAACGGAAAAAAAATGAATCTAACTCAAGACACCCCAGAGAAGCCATCACTCATAATTTGGATTGAGGGAATGACCTTAGCACTAACCTTTCATTCCTTCGTCACCTCCAAGAACAATGATGAATTAATGCCTAGTTAGTTCCATAAGTCCTTGGATGCTGCCCAAAACATGGCAACAAATGTGATAGGCAAGCTCTATACTGGGAAGCATAAGGAATGACAATACTCAAGATCAAGTCAATTCCAGGCTTTCGTCAACAACAACATAAGGGTTGGTGCTAAACCACATGTAATCTGGGCCATTTCTTTCTCTCTTTTTTTTTTGTTTTTTTTTCTAATATTTTTTTTTTATTTTTTCCAATATAAACATACATATTTTGTGGACAGTCAAGTCCACAAAAGATTGTGTCAAGTCTTTTTTTATAGTTAACAATAATAATACAAATAATATGTGGAGATCTAATCTTCCAACTTTGAACAATACTAGTCCCATTTCATATTCTTTTTACATTTTCCCATTGATTCATTTAAGCATAAATAACATTTCTTTGCACCCTGTGTTTGTTATCCCTTAGTAAATGTTATCCTTCCATATTTTAAAAATCACTCATTGTTCCACCAAAGCATCAACATTCCAAATATATAGGATTATTAATAACACCAATTATTAACCATATTCAATCCATCACGGGAGTATATCTCAAAATCCCACCATTTCTAATCCTTAATATTCTAAATTCACAATAAATTTTAACACACTGTTAATATTAATACTATAGTTAAATTGCCTACTCTTAAATTACTCAATTTATTTCATTGTTTGTTTTTTATCTTTATAAGTAACTCAAGGCGATCAACATGCCTAATACACCTTCCTCCTCTCATTTTTCCTCACAATAACAACTCTGTGAGATGAGTTGGACTGAGACAGAGTGACTGACCCAAAGTCATATCTCTGGCTTTCATGCCTAAAGTGAGACTAGCACTTACAGTCTCCTGGTTTCTTGGCCAGCACTTTCACCACTACACCAAACTGCCTCTTTTGGCTTACTGTACTGCATAAACATATCTGTTTGGTGCGACTCAGACCCCTCTGAGTAAAAATTCCTGCCTTTATACAGTACAGGAATCCAGCTACTGAGGCTTTGTTTAATCCTCAGCATAAAACTTAAAATTTGCTTAAGTTGGACAGCTGCATTGTTTTGAAAGTCAAAACAGCAGATACGACCCTTAGAAAACAAAACAAAATAAAACAAAATATCATCAATGACTTGTCAATCATTCAAGGCTCTGAGACTTTTTAGAAATAAGGTTGAAAACCCATTGAATTCAGTAGGGGATGATGCTGTGAAGGGCATATTTAGAATTGTCATTTTTCCCCCCAACTGGGGAATATGTATGATGCATGAGAAGCAGGAAAAAAATAAATACATTTAAAGAAAAAAAATGATGGAAGGGCTGGTTTTAAATTTGTGAAACCTTCTGCTGAAGCTCTTTTCAAATTAAAGAGGCTTGCCACATATAATTGCACATGGTGCCAACACTGATTGTGTAATATTGACCAACAATTTTTTCCATAGAAATAATCAAAAATATGAAAAATGGGTCAAAGTTTGTGGCAAAAATCAAGGACATTGTTCTGACCTAGGCTTCCTGATACAGGAACAGCACACAATGAGTCCCCAAAACCCTCTTTTTATTTCAACCGCTGTGAATTCTGTTAATTCACAGCCTGTTCATTCTCATTCTGTTCATTCACAGATGAGTCCCAAATAGTTGTAAAGAGTCCGACAGAAGTCTGCCACAGTTCTTCGGGATAAGGCTGATAAGTACCCACCTTGACACGCTGCCAAGACCTAATTGGCAATTAACTTTGCAAGGCCACACGGAACAAAGAGTCAACATGGAGCTGCAGTATTGAAACCGTCCAGCACAAACAACAGTTGCTTCCTGCAAAGGCCCATGTGCCTTTGCTCCTCCTTTATGTCTTATGGGAGGGGCCAATCATCTCCAAGCCCTACTTCCAAGCTGACCCTTTTGTTTTAACTGTTCTTGCCTTCTGGCAGCTCTGCACATGCGCACACTGACTCCCCCTGATCCTCTACCTCACTGATGTCCGACTCTGGAGGCTCCGGAGTCCGCACATAATTCCCAGATGGCCCTGGCTCCATCTCTGTCTCTGATGCAGAGCCCTCTTCCAGGCCTTCCCCAGCTTCCAGGATTGGCCCCTGTTCCTCCCCAGCCTCCTCACTGTCCGACTCTGCTGCCAGCTCCACAGGCCGCCGGCGGACCACAACAGACATCTCTACATCTCTAAAAGTTCCATTTTTATGGAATGGAATTTTATTTTTCCATAAAATAAATTTTATGGAAATTTATTTTTCTGTCAACATGTCCTAAGTTAATATCGGGGGCCCCTAAAATGTTAACAGTTGAACATTAAATCAAAATTAAAATTTCACAGTGTATATTACCTAGCAAGCCAAGGCTCATTCAACATGGAAAGGAAAGCCAAAAACAATATATAGAGAGTCAAAAACTGACTCAAAGACACATATACACATGCACAAACACTTTAGATCATAAAGGGCTTATAAATTGCAAGGAAACATAACACTGTTCAGAAACAGAATGCTGCTTAGAATATGATCTGAATACATTCAAATAACATGAAATCCACATTTTTCCTGTTGGTCCTATATGTTAACATTATAGCTGCTAGATAGTATATTTTATAACATGCTTTTTAAATTAGTACTTTAAATGTATGTCTATATAATCCATATATAAATATATACATTGAAAATTTTATTCCCAGTGAAAAATAAAAACAAAAACAGCTACACAAATATTCACCCATCCTATTCCTTTCTTCTATCCTCTGAATAATCAAGCTTCTATTGTTCTAGAAAATATTATTCCAAGATGTGAAAGAAAAAGATTATATAAATTGTTTCCCCCCCTCTTTAATTGGAACAAATACACAAAAATACACACACACACACGTGTGTGTGTGCTTGGATATCTGTCTACACGTACACACAAACACATACTTTAGATCCTTAAGAAACGAAGATAATGAGTTTTGTTTCTCTGATTCATTTTGGGGATGAAGACTTTGCTCTTTACTTCTAATAAAGGTGTCAGAAAAGTGAGGGATCAGTTCAGCCACCAAGTTGAAAAACAAAATTTAGACCACACCAGTAGAACGAGTGCGCTGAAGTTTCATAATTTGTTGGCGACTTTTGCATTGTATTAGCAAAATACCATGTCATCAATCTCCTTGTGCATTTTGTCCGACTCTGCCTTGCACACCCTGAAGCATAATTACCATCACGTAACATATGCATTGTGAGCTTGGAAAGTATGGAATAAAACTGACTTTGATACATAAATCACTGTTTGTACAGTTTATTAAGAGCTCCCCCCTCCCCGAAGTTTTTTTAGTACTGAAGCAAAGAAAACTCTTTTTCTACAGTTATACTTTTCTGAAACATAAAATCTGACTAACTTCCTTACAGTTCACAGATTTGAATACGAGATTGACTGGAATCAGCCCAAAGTAGATCAGTGCTTAACGCATTGTAAGCCGCCCTGAGTCTCCGGAGAAGGGTGGCATATAAATCAAATCCCCCCCAAAAAAAGTGAGATTTAGCAGCCATTTTTAAAAAAAGGCTGTCCATCCATCCATCCAGAGAAAAACTGTCTTAACTTTGCATTGTAAAGATTGCTTATATTTGACTCAAGAGACCTACTCTGGTCATCTCAGCAATGGTACTTGTTACTCTTCATATCCTCTTTAGCAATACTTCACTCCCATAAGGAGCAGAGAAGAGGCACAAGAGAAGGATAGAGCAGAGCAAAACAGCCGCTTCCTTTATTATCTTTCCTGCTCCCCAAAGAAGCAGGAAATTGTAAGGAAGATAAGTATGAAAATGATAACCATTTCATAAGCGACAATATCTCTTAGGCTCCTACTAACAGGGTCTTCATCAGTCAAACTCTTTTGTTTGCAATCAGTCTCTAGCACATATGCAGAAATTACTCTTGCTCCTTTTTTTTTTTTTTGTTAGTTGCGAAGTTGTGTCCAACCCATCGGCACCCCATGGACAACGTTCCTTGAGGCCTTCCTGTCCTCTACCATCCTCTGGAGTCCATTTAAGCTCACGCCTACTGCTTCAGTGACTCCATCCAGCCACCGCATTCTCTGTTGTCCCTTTCTTCTTCTTTTGCCCTCAATCTTTCCCAGCATTAGGCTCTTCTCCAGTGAGTCCCTCCTTCTCATTAGGTGGCCAAAGTATTTGAGTATCATCTTCAGGATCTGGCCTTCTAAAGAGCAGTCAGGGTTGATCTCCTCTAGGACTGACCGGTTTGATCACCTTTCAGTCCAAGGGACTCGCAGGAGTCTTCTCCAGCACCATATCAATTCTCATTGATATGGCCTCAACTCTTTTGGCGCTCAACCTTTCTTATGGTCCAACTTTCACAGTCATACATTGCAACTGGGAAAACCATGGCCTTGACTATACACACTTTCGTTGGCAGGATGATGTCTCTTGCTCCTAAGTGAATATATTTAGGAGGGAAGATAGGCATCTTGTCTGTATTAACTGCAAACTGCAGAAGAAGCAACTTTCTTGGGATTGTTAATTGATCTGTTAAAGCAACTCTCTTGTATCTCCTCCATTGGGTTCACTTGGATGGAAAGAACAGGTGACTGATTTTCCATTAATGGTACTTACACTATAAGTAAGAACTAAGTGAAATGGGATTTACTTCATAGTAAGTGGATGGAAAATTGTAACTTCATTGCCTTTAGTATTTTGTTAAAGATTGCTTCCAGCATTGGTCTGTTAGATATAATGAGAATATTAGTTTCCTATATTTTAGTTTCGTCCTTGTGACAAAGCTATTAAAAGATAGTAAACACACTCAACAAAGGCTACTTTAGCTCCAAGTTACTGGCTCTTCCCAGTGGTGGAATTCAAATTTTTTTACTACCGATTCTGGGGCATGGCTTGGTAGGCATGGCAAGGGAAGGATACTGCAAAATCCCCATTCCCTCCCCATTCCTGAGGGAAGGATATTGCAAAATCCCCATTCCCTCCCCACTCCGGGGCCAGCCAGAGGTGGTATTTGCAGGTTCTCCAAACTACTCAAAATTTCCACTATTGCTTCTCCAGAACCAGTCAGAACCTGCTGAATAGCATCCCTGGCTCTTCCTATCTTCCCTGCTGGGGTAGTTATTTTGAACAGCTTTATCGACATTTTATTTTCTATCTGATTCTGATTTTAATTCCTTTTGGCTTTATTAAAGTTATTACATCAGTTGAATTTCTATGCTTAATTCATAACTGTTTTTGTTCTTATATGTCTTCAAGTATTTGGTCCTTTTTTCCTTGTCCTCAGATCAGTGGTGAAATCCAATTTTTTTAACTACCGGTTCTTTGGGCGTGGCTTGCTGGGCATGACAGGGGAAGGATACTGCAAAATCTCCATTTCCACCCCACTCCTGGGGGAAGGATATTGCAAAATCTCCATTCCCACCCCACTCTGGGGCCAGCCAGAGGTGGTGTTTGCCGGTTCTCTGAACTACTCAAAATTTCTGCTACCAGTTCTCCAGAACCTGTCAGAACCTGCTGGATTTCACCCCTGCCTCAGATCAACAATACAGACAATAGTTTTTTATGTAAAAGCAAGAGTTGTATTCTGTTCAGTTGCTCTTTCTGTATGTCTGGGTGTGAATGGGTGGTGAAGGATTCTATCTAGAAAACCAATCCCCAAAACCATAATTCCATAAACAGTTTTAATACATGTTCCCCAATCCACATTCATTCATATGCAGAAGAAATGATTTGTGTGCAAGCATGAACACGATCTAAAATGTTATTGAAATAAATGAGGAAATTCTTGCAGACAGAAGGTTTCACACATTTAATGCTCTTCTACTTGTTAGTATCATTTGAGTCAACATCCTAATAAAATCCACTGCAGGTATATTGTGTTTGTATGTGTTGGATTATTCTCTAAGTGGTTAATTGAAAAGAAAGGGGCATAAAAAATAAAAGTCTTCTAGAAAGCAGGAAAAATCTGAATTATACATCCATTATTTTCCAAACCTTACCCAAGTAGAATAGTTAGACCTTAATCTTGCCCTAATTTAAGATAAGGAAAGCCAGCAGAACATCATTTTGGCTGTAATAATTATCTTCTGAAAAGCAGTGGTGCATTCTCTAGAGCTTGTGCATCTAGGGAAGATTAGAGTTCACTAAGAGGCTCCATTTATTTCCACTTACCAATTTAAGTAGGGATAACATATTACACTTTACAGAAAAAGAAAAAAAATGCTCTGGTTAGCCCAGACACATCCCATTTTTCCCTTCCCCTCCTCCGCCATCAGCTCTGCTGCTTTGCTACTGCACCACACCATACAAATTGAGACAATATGCTGGATTTTATTGGAGGGAGGACAATTTTTTTAAACTATAGCCCAAGGAGGTAGTTATGAAAAATCAGCTGCCTACATTTCAAAACAGGAAAAGGATTGCTTTCATTTTTTTACTCTCTTTCTCTTCTTTTTTTAACACGGGATAAAACTGTCCAATTTGGTTGTTACACCTCTATTCTGTCATAACCAATAAGAGAATAGCAGTCCCCTTGCAAATCTGTGTGTTCCTATGCAGAATGGTAGCTCAAAAATGAGAAGAAATGCCCTCGGACTACGTTTATAATAACAAGTGGAAGTTGTAATGCATTTACTTCAGACAAGGTGGACCCTGCATCTTTGAAGGATTCTTCATTAGTATGACTGCCTTCTTTCAGTGCAATTCTTTTTCTTCTCTGAATCCCTAGTGGTTAAAGTTTTTACCAGTGGTTTCAGTTAAAATCACCTGAAATCTTCTGCCTTAAGTACCTTGCAAATCTTTGCTCAGAAAAAGGAAGTCCTTGAGGCAAGACTTAACCAGAGATGGCTAATAATTGTATCCTATTCTCTAATACTCAGGGAAGAATCAAAGTACAAGTTTGTTGTAAAACTACCCACACCAACCAAGTGCTCCACTATCAAAGCAACAACCCCAACCTCCCACAAGAGAAGCTGTATGTTTAGATGAGCACAAACAGATTGCGGTAACCCTGAATATCAGAAAAAGGAAGCACAGCATCTATACAATGTCTTCCAACAAAATGGATACCTCAACCTACCATAGAATGACCAACACAACTGGCAAAAAGGATACACTGCAATAGATCAAAAAGATCTCAGAAACGACCAACCGATTATAACAACTAAATGGCATCACCTTAGCACACAAATCAACTAAAGCCCTCCAAAACATCCTAAGTAAACAAAAAAACCCCAGCAGCCCAACATACAATAAAGGACTGCAACTATGCCACTATGTAGAACAAACAGACAGAAAACTAGCAGAGTGCATCCATGAACATCAACCAGCAGTCAGAAGACATGATAACACCTCCTTAATTTCACAACACGTGGACAGACTCAAACATAATTTCAACTGGGAAACTGTGAGCATCCTAGATCAAGCCAGGTCCAGGAATGCTAGAGAATTTCTGGGTTCTAACACTCAAGACAAATCACCATCAACAGGCACATAAACAACATTTACATACAACTCAAACATTTACATACAACTTCTTTGAGCAAAGAAATACACCAAGTTTAGCAATAGACCAAAAATCAAGTAAACAATACACCAATCAAGAAACTACTAACTCAGACAAACAAGTTAACAGTAAACAACAGCCTAATCAAGGAACTACCTAGAACTTTCCCACCAACACTGACAGGCCAAGCCACTAGTAACATAAAGATAAGAGCAAACCCCACTCACTTCTGGCACTGATACTGTTACCTAGCTTGGTAATGAAATGTGTGCAAGAAAACCAATCTCAGAGAGCAACAAGGACCCCACAGTTCAACCCTGAGTTACAAATGTTCTCTTCTCTTAGAATCAAAGTAATTTAACCCGTGCTTGGTGTCACGCCTTCAAGGTAGGGTAGGGCAGGAAACGGATCCCATAAGAAATACTGACTCTCAACTGTATTGATATAGGTCCGTGATGGCGAACCTATGGCACGGGTGACAAGCAGCCTTCTTTAACCCATTGGCAGTGTATGAGAGACCTTGTGCCCCCCAAACCGCTGATGCCACTAACAGCCAAAAAGACAAGCACAAATCAAAAAATATTCTTTCTTAGGTAGGAGATCCAGATTGTGATTACAGAACTTGAAGATATTATAGTTATCAATGACTATTTGGATCCAATTTGTTAGGAAGATTCATAATCAGTATGTGATGAGAATGGTATGCAGATCAACTGGCTGATCAAATAAATATTACCTGACATTGTCAGATATTTCAAGGATACTACTGTAATCAGTAAATGGCAATGCGATTTTTTAAAATCCTCAATAAGATTCCATTTGTTGGAAAGGGAAGAAATGAGCAGAAGCTTTTGTCTGCAAACTAGTAACACAGAAACCTGCTATAATTGAAAAAAATACCAAAACAGAAATAAAATTAGTTATTGGTGCATAAAGTAAAGTTAGAATGAAAGAAGTCTCTAATCCACATCAGTTTATGAGATTCACCTGGTAACATTGGAATAATAATATCATTTTTGTGAGAAAAAAAATGGAATGGGAATAATATATGGGCAGTTTGGAAAAATCATGATCATATCAGCATGTCATAGCAACAGCAAGCTATTATTTTCCTTCTGTAAGTTTTTATAATTAGTAAATTCATTCATCAAACATTGCTAAAAACAGCAGCATTTGTGGTATCTTAAACATTAATAAATATGACTTCAACCATCATTCCCAATATATTGATCTCCAAAAAGTAATAAGATTATCTCCCCATCATTCTCAGGCATAATCACAATGAAATTTTATAGCATTTGTATACCAACTCACCTAGAAGTTACAATTTGATGAAGGGTAGTAAAAACCTTCATGTCTTCAAAGTTAATACATTTTTTTGCCTAGAAGTTACCATGAGATTTTATTTTAGCTGCAAAAGGGGCACTATTGAAAAACTTATAATGATGATTTCTAGTGTTGCTCTTCAGAATCTAAATACATTTTTAAAGCCTATTATTTTACCAGTTAAATGATCAATTCTGTTTTTACTACTCAGTACCCAACCATAGCAAATTAATCATGGAATACTCATCCTTTGCCAAACCAATATCCTATACAGAACAAGAAAATGAGGCAAAACATAGACCAGCTTACTAGATAGTCCAGATGAATTTAACAATGCCTGCTTCTGAATCACTATGCACACAACTATGGTATGAATCAAGAAATTTCTAGCTTGGAATCTAATTTCTGCTCCCAATCCACATTGATAGCTGTAGACGTATTATACATGTATACCTGCTACATAGGAAAAATATGTATCTTCATTGACCTACAATTATGTAAGGCATTTTGGACACCAACATAAAGTCACTTTAATTATGAAAATATGCATCATTCAGGTGTTGTAGAAGGTATGCAACTGGAAGAAAAACATTCAGTGCTTTATAAGAACTATGAAATTTCTGTACATCTGCTGCACTGAAATAATTATATTCATTATTATATATGAGGAAACTTCACAAATCAGTAGTTTAATTATAAGCTCTGTATTTTTAAGCCCTATGTAAGTGCCGGATTATTTCTTCTATACTAACTTTTCTATGTGAACTCCCTCTTTGAATTGATCCATAAAAACTGTTCTTGCAGACATGCGTCCTGGTACTGCAAAGGTTATTACCCCAATGAATAATGGATGGTGCATTTATTTCCCATTTGTAAGCACAATGAAGAAAGTCACAAGTAACGACTTGTATTTTCTCAGCATAGGGTCCCAACAAGTCTTCTTCTACCATGACATATGCAGACTGTAAGAGTCTGTGTTCATTATGATTATGACAAAAGTAAAATATTATTTGTATATCACTTCTTTAGTGTCATTAGAAGAGTGGACTTACCTGCCTTAAGAAGAAAACACTATGCCTTGGGGTTTTTTTCTTCTTCCACAGAGTAGTTTGAACTAAATTTGGATTGAAATAATATTTTCCCCATTTTTTTCAGTTCCCTGAGAAAAATAAAGTTGTCAGCATTAGCTTTTGTTCAGTCAGTTCCTTTTGAAGCACAACATATTTTACACTTATCAATGGAACCTTGTACCTCTTTATTTATTTTAGAAAATTTGCAATCATGCAAACTGATCCACCCACTCAGCTAAAATACAGTTTAATTTTTTTTTTAAATGTAGGAAGACAAACAAAGGCAATTTCAAAAGCTCTGGATTCTTTCTACCTTGTTGGCTTCATTCACAATCAACTTTCCATAGCCTCCAGCGAAACAAGTGGGAAATATCTGTTGGTAACCTCCAACTGCTAATACTTTTTCAACTGACAAATACCCTTGAAAGAAAGATGGTTAATATTTATTAAACTAAATGAGAGAAGAAAAAGGCTTTTATTTCTTTATTACCAGAGTATTTCCTTAGTCATTTTCTTTATAATGCAAACTGGAAGCTTAGTCCTCCATAAAGAGGACTTTTACTTTACAGTTAGACAACATACAATAAAATCTCAGTTTAATGGAGCATTCGGATGAGAAAGCTTCTCTGTTAAATCTGAATGTACATCATTTACTTAAATTTACTTCATTTGCATAACTACATCAGTTGTCTTCACTGAATTCAGTTATAATGGAAAATTGAGCTCAAATGTTGTCTATTAAGCTGCAAACCCATGGAATCAAAATTTTACTGTAAAAATATTTTGACTACTGAACACATACCATGCAGTGGTGAAATGTAAAATTTGTTACTACCGGTTCTGTAGTAGGTTTGGGGGGGGGGGGTAATGTGACTGGGTGGGCATGGCCAACATTTTTTTTAACTTTTAGAACCATTTTTTCTATAACCTCTTCGGTTGAAGAGGTTGTAAAACAAAATGGTTTCAAAAGGCTCTGACGATCCCAGCTGAGTTGCCTGATTGTCAGAGGCTTTTGTTTTCTTTTAAAAGATTTTTTTTTTTTTTTTGCTTTTAAAAGGAAAAAATGCCTCTGATGATCACGCGGCTCAGCTGGGATCGTCAGAGCCTTTTGAAAGCATTTTTTCTACAACCTCTTCAGCTGAAGAGGTTGTAGAAAAAAATGCTTTCAAAAGGCTCTGACGATCCCA
>WNWU01000006.1:21678907-21690971 GCA_012654045.1 Ptyas mucosa
TGGGATCGTCAGAGCCTTTTGAAAGCATTTTTTTCTACAACCTCTTCAGCTGAAGAGGTTGTAGAAAAAATGCTTTCAAAAGGCTCTGACGATCCCAGCTGAGCCGCGTGATCATCAGAGGCATTTTTTTTAATTTTTAAAAGCATTTTTTTGGCTGAAGAAAAAATGCTTTTAAGTTTTTTAAAAAGCCTCTGATGATCATGTGGCTCAGCTGGGCATGGGGATGGGGCAGGGATTTTTGCTACTGGTTCTCCGAACCACCCGCCGCCATTGCTACCGGATCGGGCAATCCAGTCCGAACCAGGAGCATTTCACCTCTGATACCATGCCACTCTGATATATGACAGGGGCATCTGAATGGATGGTTACTGTTCTTTCTGAATTCTCTTTCAAGTGTTCTTTTTAAGGACATTGTTTAGGTTCCATGAGGTGTATTAATGCATCATACTAGTCCAATTTTTATTTTAGGTGAAGTACTATCAACATGGACCTGCTCTATGTTGTTCAAGATGAAATGTCATTAGAAAGCAACTATATATAGTTACAATTTATAACCCAAACGGTTTTCTGGGGGACAGGGAGGTTACAAATTTGCTTGCATTCCATCATTTAAATTAATTCCGTGATGTCCTGGGTTTACTGTGTGCATTGTTCCCAGTGGGATTTATTCAAAAAAGACATCAAGTTTCACCAGCACTTAAGAAGAGAATGCATATCACCAAATTACATTCCCAAGGAGAACAAAAAAACCCCCCAATATTTCCATTGCATGTCAAGTACAATACTGATCTCCAAGTTTTAAGGTCAGTGATAGAAAACGTATTACAGAATTCAAAACTGGATGAGTAAAGACAGAAGCAGATGTTTTCATCCTGCAATACTCAAGATTAGAGAACAGGAGTGAAGAACATGAGTGGAGAGGTATCACTTTTTTGCTTCTGGGACAAGTAAATGAATCAATTAAGCTGTTAAGAAATAATGGACTTTAAGTTTGGAGGGAAAGCACAGGATCACATTTTTTCAGTGGTGGGATCCAGGGGTGGCTTCTACTTACTTTTACTACTGGTTCGCAATGGGAGCACGCACAATCATCAATTATGATGTTTGGGCGGGTGGGCAGAGCCTCCTGCCACTTTTACTACCGGTTCTAAAGAACTGGACAGAACCAGGAGCAACCCACCACTGGTGGGATCCTGCCGGTTTAACAACTGGTTCGGTGATCGCGCGCTTCACATGTGCATGTGTGCTCCACATGCGCATGCACCTGACCTGCACTGTGAGTTGCAGTGCACAGTTTTATGAAATCTTACCTTCCGCGTTACTGCTGGGGAGTAACACAGCTGAGGCATAGCAATCCGCTCTGCTGCACAAATCAGCTGAGAGGATATAGGTCAGTAAAGCTCAGGGGTGGGCAGGCCCACCTGATCGTCGGAGAAAACTGGTTTGCTCTCACCTGATCATCGGAGCTACCGGTTTGCCTGAACCGGTCCGAACCAGTAGAATCCCACCCCTGCATTTTTTCCTTATATTCAGGTAGTATTATTTTTATAATTAACATGCATGTATACTGATGGCACCTTACAAGAAGCAGTTCAACAAATCAATGTTCCTAAATGTGTTGAGTGACAGAAAGGAAATAATTAAACAGTGAAGAGATATAAGACCAGTAGTCAACGGAGGAAATTATATCGTTATAAACTACCATATAGTTGTAAAGAATTACAATTCTATGCTTATTTCATTATAGTTCATGGGGGGAAAAGATGCTGGTGATATACATTTAAGGTATGAATCCAAGTGTCCTCTTTTGAAAAATTCCTTGAAAAATAAAATGTATACGAAAGGGAAGAGCTAGATGTAGCTCAATATATCCTTTGGCCATGGTTCATAGAGCTCAACATGCTGTCCTGGTTTTATAAATTAGAAATCTTGTCATGTTATCATTGAGATCACAAAAATTGGGGCAAACTATCTGTTAAGTGAACCATAATAACCCAAACTTTAACTTCAAGAAAATTACACTTGGAAACTCTTCACAGGACTGTAGCCTGAACAGAAGTAAGATTCTTTCCTTCATTCTCTCAGAATTATTTAGCCTCTTTTCAAAATCTCAAAGGCTGCAAACACAACATAATTGATTATGACAACCTTATTATGAGCAAAATACTTTCAGCAGAATTTATACCAGAAATTAAGCGAATGAAAGAATAATGACTGCATTATTGTTCAGATTAAACATGCTACAGTATACAACTATTGATTACTGTTAACAATAATTTAGTGACACAACATCCTTACAGAGTTCATTTTAACAGACTTTGGACTACTACACATTAAGTCTGAAAAGTATATCGAGAACTTACCCTGTTTCCCCTAAAATAAGATATCCCCTGATAATAAGCCCAATCAGGCTTTTGAGTGCATGCGCTAAAATAAGCCCCCCCCAAAAAAATAAGCTCTCCCCAAAAATAAGCCCTCCCCAAAAATATTTAACTGCTTGCGCAGCCGGTCCCCACCATTTCCTCTGGTTAGGGTTAGGGAGACAGAGCTGGAAATCAGGTAAGATGGCAAGAGGAGCCCATCTTGCTCCACGCACCCCAAAGTAATAAGAAATCCCCGAAAATAAGGCAAAGCACTTATTTTGGGGTTCAAAAAAAGATAAGACAGGGTCTTATTTTCAGGAAAACGTGGTATTTGGGCTGCAGACAAAATACAATTATACATTATATAGTAATTCCATTATCTTTTTTCCAGATCAGGTTTTCAGATATGATAAAAAGGCCCTGTTGAACAACAAGTGAAAATTGAGCGAGTTGTCCTACTCAAAACCACACATTTGTACAGATGTGAATTGGGGAGAAAAGAATTATGTGTTCTGTTGTTGTATGTAAGTGAGTTTAGCATCATGTCTAAAAGTGTCACATTGGTCCCTGATAATAACAATGGGATGAATTTCAAAATAGACATAGGAGTTACTAGATACAGTATGATTCTAGTCTTCCTTGAGAAAGTGTTTATAGATAGCTGAATTAAATTTTGAAAGAAGAATTGAAATAGTGTTCCATTTCCTCCCTTGACACTAGATAGGGTTTTAATCTCTCAGATCCACCAGAGTTGACAACTGTTGGTGTTTTTCACTGGGGCATCAAATGTTGAAAAGTTATTGTAGGAAATGTTCAGTTTAATTTGCATACAGCACACTCCTATTCAATTTAAAGCAAGAACATACACCATTCACCTCAGCTAGTTAAAAATATATATAGTGTGGTGTTTATTTATTGAACATGAGCAAACATCAAAATCGGTTAACTGGCAAAAAATGGGCAAAAGACAGACAACAGCAGAGAGAGAGAGAGAGAGGAAGCAAGAGATAAAATATTGTCAACAATCTACATTATCTACATCTCTTTCTTAAAAGACACAGAGCTTTCCAGAGACAGTAGAAATAATACTGTGAGGAATTAGCATAGACAATACCTGGAAAAGCCTTTGATTACTCCAGCTTTAACCTTTCTATGCATATAGCCAGTGGTGGGAGCAAAAATGGGGTGTGGGGAGGCTGCACTGCCCCCTTGTGCCCCATTTTGGGCCTAGTAGGCTTCCCTGCACTTACCTGGGAGTCAAAATGGGGCACATGGGGACTCCTGGAAGGGGTAGGGCAGGAAGGGGCGGAGCCAGCCAGCAATTTAACTACCGGTTGGCCTGAACCAGCCTGAACCAGCTGAATCCCAACACTGCATATAGCAGCAGCAGAATGAGGATAAAAATTGGTATGCCAAGTGATCCTTGCTCTATCCTGTAGCATTTAAGAAGCTAATGGATAGGAATGATATATCCAACACCAAATTCTGTGATTATTATTTGAGGTAGGTTCGAGTTCAAGGAGGAAAATTGGTTATCAATGGATTACAATACCTGCAGGGGCTGAGGAATGGCAAATGATTATGTACTTCGATGTCATGATGCAGTTTCCACTCTCTTTCACATGCATCATGGTGTTGTAGCCAGTTTGGTCTAGTGGTGAAGGCAACCAGGCTAAAAACCAGTAAAGCGAGAGTTCTAGTCCTGCCTTGGGCTGACTGGATGACCTTGAACCAATCACTCTCTCTCAACCTAACTCACCTCATAGGGTTATTGTAGGGTACATAGGAGGAGGAAGAGGTATTAGGTACGTTGGTATGTTTGCCACCTTAGTTAATAAAGGTGGAATATCAATCAACTATTAAGCTTACATTTATAAGAGATTGAGTTTGTGCCATGAGATTGTAAACTTTGTTAAATTTTGTAGACGTTTTTGATCACAGGGCTACTGTGATGACCAATGAGGGCAATGTTTTCCAATATTTGTAGGAAAATCATGAAATAAAGATAAAACAAAATAAAAATCTTAAAACCACATTCATAATAATAATAATAATAACAACAACTCATTAAAAACAACAATAGAGGTTGCTCAATAATAAGCATCCAGGAATGCATAGTAAAACTTAGCTCTGAGCCGATAGTTCTCTTTTTTGATCCAGTTCTAGCCTGCATAGTGGATAGCAGGAAATTCAACACTATAATTTTACAGCTATTTACACTGACTGAATTGCCAGTGAATAATACAGCTCGCACTTCTGTAGGTGTTCCCATTTAACTTGTTAAAATGATGGGTGTACTAAATAATCCTGTTATACAGGGATATAACATTCCATTGAGAGATAGCAGTTTCATGTAGCAATTTTACAGACCGCTTAAAAAAAACCTTTGAAGTCTATGGCCAAAGCCTTAAAGTTGCTTTTTTAAAAAAATCAGACAGTCTGAAACTGTTCATTTTCATGTGCTACAATAGCTTAGCAGTCCTTTTATAAAATATATAAATTGGAGGTAATAAATAAAGGTCAATTTTGAGTTAAATTGTCACTCAAGAGGAAGTCCTGTTACAGGGTGGATAAGCAGTTGCTATGAACTAGTCCCTGGTTGAAGTTCCAGGAAAACCTTTCAACAGAGGCCTGTCCGTTAGTTCCAGGTCATCAACAGTAGGACAATAAGAATGGTTAAATTTACAGGACAGTAAAATTATTAGGACTGTGCAACTGTCTGGATTTGTTACTGTTATTTATTAGTTCATTATTACTCTGCAATTGTTGTATTAATTAAATATAGATCAAAGTAAGATCATTTTCAGAAATGTTTCCAATCAGGTCTACTTAAGTATCAGCAATCTTTTAGAACATGGTGCATCCACTAACACAATTTGGTTGGTAGAGTTAAAATGACCTGTTTTCATGCTATCCAAGGGAACTGGAGCAAGTTAAGGATAAAAAGCAGTGGTGGGTTGCTCCCGGTTCGCACCGGTTCGCGAGAGCCGGTAGTAGTGACAATATGAATCACCGAACCGGTTCTCTGTCTTCGGGAGCTGGGCCCTCCCGCCCGCCCTGGCGTTATGCCGATCTTATATTTCTTCTTTTTTCACCCAGCTGAGAGGTGAGGCAGAGCGGATTGCCACACCTCAGCTGGGCAGATTCGCAACGTGCTTGCGCAAAACGCAAGTTTGGTGCGCAGGCGAACAAAGTGAGCATGTGCACAGTGATCGCGTGCAAAGCGCGTGACCGAAGAGGAGATCACGCGCGAAGCATGTGCACAAAAAGAACTGGTAGTAAAGCCGGTTCAGAACCCACCCCTGATAAAAAGGGATTGAAAGTGGAGTCAAAACTTGCAGCTATGAATAAGGAACTAACTTGCAGATCAGGTACTTCAATTTTTTCTGGAGTAAAGGAGAATGTGAAGTCATCCATGTTGTGCTCCATACAGCTGCTTCCTATGAGGAGACTGCAAGGCAACGGTCTTTGGAGGTGAAAGTTTTCAAAAGATTAACAGCTCTGAACTTTTTGCTGATATCTGGATTTAAAAAGGTGTTACATACTGGACTTGTTTATAATTAAGAATTGAGTCATGGAATGAAAAATTTTATATCTATTAAATTAAGAGATTAAAAAAGTGAAATTATTTATACTTATTTTGATGAATGTGGGGAATCACTAATAGTTGTTTTTTTTTAATCTCCATTTTTTCATTTTTTGCACCTGTTACTACTTTTTTTCTTAGTTTGTATTATCTTTTATAATTGTAGTTAAAATCTTTACTAAAAATATTTTTTAAAAGGATAAAAATGGAGCCTACTTTTGCAAAAGGAGATTTAGACCAACATAGGTTGTGTAATATGTTTATGGTGAATACATTTCATGACTTTTGCTTTGTGTAGAGATACCATATATTAAAAGATTAAACATATTTGTATTTGGCTTCCTAATTTAAAAGTCTTAAGTAATAGTCAAAATTCTAAATACATATGATAAGAACACAATATGAAATAAATCCATATCATTAATCCAAAATTCTGTTATACGTTTCTTGTACAGCAGCATAATTTATGAAGAAAGTTACATTCTTTTCATAAAGAATCTCCTCCAAATTGTGAGGTTCAACTGGCATGGGAAGAGATAAACCTATTTGTTTTAAGAAATACCAAATATCTAAACGTATAAACAGCCCTTCAAAATGTCAAAAGTCTGCAGCATGTACAGTGCAACTTATACAGGTTTTATGTTTATATTTTGTACATGGGTTTGGTGACTCCCCAGACATATGACCTCCAAATTTAGACCTCAGCCTGGCTTAACTAGATCAGAATAAAGCTTTAAATACAAGAGTTGACACGCCTCTCACAGTGCAAAGAAGTCAAAACCTTTATAAAAGTTTATACCTGCCTTTCCAAATTAAGAAATATTTAGCCAGTTTTTGGCTGGCCTTGGGAGGCAGCTGATAAGTGTTTACATAATAGTATAATCACGGCTCTGTCTGTCCTGGGAACCTTTCCTTAGTCTTTGCAATTTACAAAGGAAGGACATGGAAATGAAACCTGAGCAATCAAATATACAGTCCTATAGGTATTAATACCATGTATGTTGCCGGAGTTGTGCAATTGCTTGGTCTTTTCAACATTGCTGTGTGCATTTCTTCTGCTACACTCCCCTGCTGCCGCCCCCCCCCCCCCCCCCCCCCCCCCCCCCCCCCCCAAATGACTGCATTTGCAGTACAAAGGCCTAAGAGGAATACATAAATGCTTTGAAACTAGCTTGCAAGCTCCACAAAGCTGCTGCACTGGCCGTGGATTGAGAGGATCCATTATTAAAAGAGGGATCAAAACGAGATGCAATTACGTCCAGTTAATCCCCTTAAAACAGTGAGGCATTTCTTCCCCCATAGCAATTATTTGCACATGGGTAAAAACAACAATCATATAGAACAAATTAAAACTTTACCTTCAGATGCTGCCACAATTGTTATGCAGATTTCTCTAATGTTCTGTTCAATCAGCAGCAAAAGACAAATGTAAGCTGGAAGAGTCTACTGCCATGAATGACCACTGAACTGTGATTTTAAGAAATCTTAAAATAGATGCAAATTGATTTTATTCTTACACTTCCTGTCTTATGGTAAATCTGCTCAAGGAAGCTGCGATCTTAAAAGTTGAGTATTAAATCAGCTTAGCGTAGGATATTTCCAAGTATCAATATGTGTTTGTGTATATGACTACATACACACATATAGTTAGAAAGAGAGAGATACAGATATAGATATAGATATAGATATAGATATAGAGATATAGATATAGATATAGATATAGATATAGATATAGATATAGATATAGATATAGATATAGATATAGATATAGATATAGATATAGATATACAGTAGATATATGCAATGTTTGTATATTCTGCCTATCTATCTTTCTATCCAACCTGCTATCATATGACCACTATAGTATACAGAAAGCTTGTTTGGTCTATTTTAAATATTACCTCTGATGTTTAAATATCACGTTGGATTGAGTTTGCTAAGGTTGCAGATTTTGAAATACAAGCCTTCTGTTTGGTTGAAAATTTCCAAATGGAAGGCTGAAAGGGGGCTGAGGGAGATAGAGAAAACAATAACCTTCTGCCAAATCTTATTTATTTCCTACACAAATATAAGCAATTTAGCCCTCCTCCCCAAACAGAGTCAGATCAGATGAGTTAGACAGTAGTCAATTCATTTTGCATAGGAATGGCTCATTAAAAAAAAGAGCTTCGCATTTGTTTTGTGCTCTGATTGGACAGTGCACAAAATGAATTTACTGTGTCACTCCAAGATGTAGCAGGACTAATGAGGGAGGGAGAGCGGATGGTGGGATGGGTAAATCTACATTATATTCATTCCCCTCTGCTGGTATAGCTCATGAACAGAGGTGTCTCTCATTATGTATGTGTCTCAGGAGCTTTCTTTAATATTTTAATAAATAACAACATCAGCCCAACAAGAAATTAATGAATAGTATCATTAATAATGAGCTAGAGTCTTGTAGTGATGGGATAGATATTAAATTGAACCACTGTGGTGCTATCTCTAGAGACCTGGGGTTTTTCCAGCGGCAAACAAGGCAGCTGAATGAAGCAGCCATTGCTCTGTGCCAACAGCTTTTACAACAGGTTGAGAGTAATAAAAGAGGATTTTCTGCACGATAAAGTTAAGCCCTAGAAAATCTGCTGGTGTCGATCGGTGTGAAAAGTACTGCCAAATGTGATCCTTAATTAAACTTTAATTAAGATAAAGCTTCTCTCTCTCTCTCTCTCTCTCTCTCCCTCTCTCTCTCCCTCCCTCTCTCTCCCTCAAAAAAAAAGAGAGCTAGAAAAAGCAGAGAGAGTATTAGCTACTTCCCTGCCACCAAGTTCTGCCCTAAAATAATTCTATATTAAACCATAAAAAAGTGTGCTCAAATAATGTTAAATCCACTACATCCAGAAAACTCAGAGTTAAGTCAGATGCCGCATCCTTAATTCATCATCTTTGTCAGTAAGTATATTACAGCTTCTGAGATGTGAGATCAGCCACAATTTGAAGTCTCCGAAGTATTGGGAGATGTTAAGAGAGAGAAATTGTGCATTCGAGTCCAGATTTTGTGCATTTTAATCACCCATTAAATACAATCTCCCTATTCATTTCTCTTCTGTGTGATTCCATTCCTCTTATTCTTAAAAAATCTATAGTGGTAGAATGACTTTCTTTTTGCTATTATGCCAGATAAGAAATCATCACCCCTTTTTCAGTAACACAAGTTATCTTGCTGCAAAATCTGTGGACTAAATTCAGGAGTCTCCTAGTTTAAAACAAATGCAGTCTGGGGAGAGAATGAACAACCACAACAACAAAAAATCCCTAATCAGGCTTCTGATTTGCTCTGAGATTTGCACCTCATTCAGGGTCTTAGCAAACCCATAGTAGAGAGTTATACCTTACAATAATCATTCATTTATGGGGTATCGGCACCTAAAATTTTGAGAATTTATATTATGCAATCACTGAATCCCTCAAGGTTGTCAAATATAGTATATTTAAGAGATCATGTTGCGCTTCTACTAGATATTCTCAATAATGAGCTGGGAATAGCTTGAAGAAAAGGTTTCTCTGACTGGATTTATCTGACAATGGGATGGAAAATTCAAAGCACTTTAAAGTATTATTGGTATTTGACATGTCTCCCTCAAAGAGCTACATCATAGAAAAATATAATAATAATCCAGATTTGACAAGACAGCAACAGACAGGAAATAAGCACTTCTGCAAAGAAGCTGAAGAAACAGTGGACTATCTGGTTAGCTGCTGCAAGAAGATTGCACCGACTGACTACAAGCAATGGTATGATAAAATAGCTGCAACAGTGCATTGGAACAGCTGCCAAAAATACTCTTGAGAGCAAGAAAGATGGGACCATAAAATAGAGAAATAGAAAGTAATAGAAAGTGTTCTGGAACTTTAGAATTCAAACAGAAAAGCATCTGCCACATAACACTCCAGACTTAACAATTGATAAGAAAGTCAAAAACGTCTGGAAAGTGGATGTTGCAGTGCCTAGAGACAGCATAGAATAGAAAAGAAGGAACTGGAGAAAAACACAAAATACGAAGTCCTGCAAATAGAAGTAGAATGACTGTAGCAAAACAAAGCAAAGACAGTACCAATAGTAACGGGTGCATTGGGAGCTATCCCAAAACCTCTGAATAGCACCTGAACATCATTGGCATTGACAAAATCACCATCTGTCAATTACAAAAGGCATCCTTATTTGGAACAGCTTACATCCTGCAATGATACCTTTAACAACAACACATCAAACAACATCTCTCCATCCCAGGTCCTCAAGAAGGATAGGTGGATAGAAATGCCAGTTCCAGTCTAACATCTGGCTGACTGTGCAACTGACCATGATAAGCATCTTATATGCCATTCCCAATGACTCTGTAGTGAATACAGAATGCTGAATGCAATGTACTAAATTCTAAAATGAAATGATATTATTTAATGTATTCCAAGATACTGCTTCGGATCTGGAAACCTGTTTCCTGTCAAATAACCAATTCCAATACTTGGATTTCAAAACCACTGAACTATATCTTTCAAAAATCATGGAGCACCAGGGAACTGCCAGAGGACTGGAAAAGAGATGATGTAGTTCCCATCTTCAAAAAAAGGGGGGGGGGGAGATCCAGGAAACTACAGACCTATCAGCCTGACCTCAATACCAGGGAAGATTCTGGAAAAGATAATCAAGCAATGAACCAGTGAACACCTAGAAGCAAACAAAGTAATAACCAAAAGCCAATATGGGTTTGTCAAAAACAGATCATGCCAGACTAATCTTATTGCATTCGTTGACAAAAGGACAAAATTAGTGGACCAGAGGAATGCTGTCGATATAATTTACTTGGACTTCAGTAAGGTATTAGACAAAGTAGACCATAACCTACTACTAGATAAAGTAGAAAAATGTGGGTTAGACAGCATCACCACCAGATGGATTTGTAACTGGCTGACCAACCCCACTCAATGTGTAGTCCTCAATGGAATTGCATCTACATGGAAGGAAATATGGAGTGGAGTACCCCAAGGCTCTGTTTTAGGCCCAGTACTCTTCAACATCTTCATCAATGATTTGGGTGAGGGGATAGATGGGGAACTCATCAAATTTGCAGATGACACCAAGCTGGTAGGAATAGCCAACACTCCAGAAGATAGGCTACAGAAGGATCTTGACAGATTTGAACCATTGGGCACTATCTAAAAAAATGAAATTCAATGGGGAAAAAAGTAAGGTTCTACATTTAGGCAAGAAAAACAAAATGCACAGGTACCGTATATGTGGTACCTTGCTCAATAGTAGTAACTGTGAGGGGGATCTTGAAGTCCTAGTGGACAACCGTTTAAATATGAGCCAGCAATGTGCAGCAGCTGCCAAAAAAAGGTCTACTTTGATCCATTACTCCACTCATAAATTTAACATTTTTTTATATAAAAGGGGGCAATTCTGATAGTTTTGTCTTAACTTTTAAAACAAATTAAGACTGAGCACTATAAAATTCCATCTTGCTCAACTCAGAAACCGTCACTATATTCTCAGCATGATTTCAAAAGATTCTGGAAATTCTATCCCAGCGCTCCTGTCCAGCAGCCCTGTTCAGCAGGGCCTCTGCTTCAGATCACCGGGTTTAAATCACCAGGATTTATTTTGACTACATAAATATATTATCATCTGATCTTCAGCAAAGGTAAAGATAACTCAGGAAGTTTTATTAAATTCTTACCCTGAAAAGAGACAATTTCCATAAATCAAGACCAATGTGTAATCAAAAGACATGAAACAATAAATATTTCAAAAGCAGCTGTCCTTTTTTGATGGATGGATGAGGGGAGTTCCTAGGGCCAAGGTGGTAATAATTATTGCATAAAAACCTATGTTACAGGATGTTCACAAATGTTGAGCTCATATAATTCATATTAATTTTAATATGTATGAAGCTTCTTTCAATCTAAAGACTCTAAAATTTTCTGTCAGCCTAAAAAGGAAAGACTAGCTTATTATGATTTCAAAACATAAAATCAAATCAGGCATCATTTAGCCCAGGGGTTCCCAAACTTGGCAGCTTTAAGACTTGTGGACTTCGACTCCCAGAATTCTCCAGCCAGCTATGCTGGCTGGAGA
>WNWU01000006.1:21696753-21778304 GCA_012654045.1 Ptyas mucosa
ATTATTATTATTATTATTATTATTATTATTATTATTATTATTATTATTATTATTTTATTTCTATACCGCCCTTCTTCCGAAGGACTCAGGGCGGTGTACAGCCTATTAAAAGCACAAGACAAACATCAATTAAAATTATTAAAATTATTAAATAATTCGGCTCAATTTAAGACCCCAAAAATTTAAAACACCCAATTTAAAATTATTACATTGATAACCCGGCCTGGCGGAACAACAGGGTCTTAAGGGCACAGCGAAATACCCGGAGGTCGGAGATCTTACGCATTTCCAGGGGCAGTTCATTCCATAGGGCTGGGGCTTCTACAGAGAAGGCCCTCCCCCTGGGTGGGAGGCCGGCATAGCTTGGCCGATGGCACCCTGAGGAGACCCTCTCTGTGTGAGCGAACTGGCCGGTGGGAGGCTATTGGTGGCAGAAGTCGGTCTTGAAGGTACCCGGGTCCTATGCCATGGAGCGCTTTAAAGGTGGTGACCAACACCTTGAATCGTACCCGGAAGACCACTGGGAGCCAGTGCAGCTCGCACAGGAGGGGTGTCACGTGGGCACATCGGGTTGCGCCCATAATCACCTGCGCGGCCGCATTCTGGACCATGTGAATGATTATCTTATGTAATAGTATGTGGGAATGGCCTTGGAGACTGGGAAGAGACATAACCAGGTTAACCTTCAGCAGGAATGTCGGAATGGTAAAGGTCTCAGGAGGGATTCCCCTCTGAGAGAATCTCTTCCAACCTCCTGCCTCCTGCCCAAGCAGGAGATCCTACACCATTTCTGACAGATGTCAAATGCTGCCACTTCCTGACACATGAAGTACATTAAGATTCTGTCAGGCCTAGTCCAAGAACAACAGAAAACACTCCGGCTACAGTTCACTTCTTTATTTGCATATACCATATCAGTAGAATCTTTCCAGAACTTCTGAGTTTCTTGGGCCATGAAAAGTGAGAGGAAGAAATGTACATCTAGATTTGCAAGATAATGCAATCTTACAATAATTAGTTCATCTGGGTGTGCTTCTTCCCTTGTTGCAAAGGTTGTATTTTCAAAGGAATCCTTGTTTCGCAAAAATAGTCATCTGAACCTCCACCTAGTGTTTGCTTTAAACCTTTCTTTCATTCTTCTCAGTTAATGTAAGAAGCCAACCCACATCTACTTCACAGGTTAATTATCTGAGAGGAAAAGCTCATCTTTGTATCAAGTAACAGATGAGAGGATTATGATGTCGCTTAATTCTTCAATATATATTATGTGCTGAAGCTGCTTTTCGGCTATTTTCAGGTTTTTGAAACATCGTACTATATAGCCTTTCCAATTTAGAGGATTGAAATGTGTTGCCTTCAGGCCCCATACTTTATTCATTTATTTATTGAATTTATATTGCTGCCTATTTGCCCATGGCGACTCAAGGCGGCTTACAGAATATAAAATCACATTTAAAACAATAAAAACTAACAAAAAGAATCAAATAAATTATAGTACAATATAACAAAATCGCCGCCCACCTCCCACCCACCCCGCCCCGGCGACAGCAGATCACATGAACCATTTAATGGACTCCATCCCACTCTGGGTTCCCCAGGCCTGCTGGCAGAATTAGGTCTTCAGCGCCTTCCGGAAGAGTATTAGAGTGGGGGCCATTCTAATCTCTGGGGGAATGAAGTTCCAGAGAGAGGGAGTCACCACAGAGAAGGCTCTTCTTCTGGGTCCCACCAAGTATATCTCCCTCAGGGATGGGATCCACAACATTCCCTACCTCCCTGCTCTGAAGGGTCAGGTAGATGTGACCGGCAAGAGACAGTCCCTTAGATAACCTGATCCCAAGCCATGAAGGTGACAACCAGCACCTTGAATTGCACCTGGAAGCAAATCAGCAACCAATGCAGCTCCCGCAGGAGAGGTGATACATATGCACACCGAGGTCTGCACAAAACCATGCGGGCCACTGCATTTTGCCCAACCCAAAATTGCACAAAGGCCCTCCTGGCCACGACCGCCACCTGGTCTTCAAGCAGGAGTCGTGAGTCCAGCAAAAGGGAGGATACGGCATCACTTAACTCACCATGAGCTGAGACATACAGCTGAGTATCATCAGCATATTGGTGATACCTCAGTCCATGGTGATGGATGATCTCATCCAGTGGCTTCATATAAATGTTATCATATAAATAGTCCATGTTGTCTGGGTGTTACACTCATCCCTAGTTATATTTTATCTTTGATGATAAAATAAAGATAAATATGTTAAAAAAGAATTAAACTGAGTTCAGAAAGGGAAGTCTTAGTACCCCCCAAAAAAATTATTATAATACCTTCTCAAAATTAAGGTAAAAGAATAAAATCTTCTCTGTCTCCATTATGGTAGAACAGTGAATCTAGAACACGCAAAAGATATATTGAAGAGGGAAAAAAACTAGCCTTCTTATAAGATATTATACATCACATAGATAATAAACAATAAGAAGTTCTAGTACTATTGTTATGCACAACTAGTATGTATTCGTGCCACTTTACTTAGGGTGTTGTACTTGAGATGAAGGACTAAACATTGCATAACACTATGATATGATAATGCTCACCAATGCTCATAATGGTAAAAGTCTAGTAATGGAGTGCAAATAGAATTGTGAAGAAAGAGCTAATTTTGGACTTTTAATTTTATATTTATTTATTTTTCAAGATTTATTGGCTGCTCAACTCAAAGCCAACTGTGAATAGCATTCAATTCTATTGTTCATCACTCAGCTACTATATGCTGTTAATCTGTAGGATAAGGGATGTAATCATTATAAAACTAGAAAAGGCCATATTTTATCTCACTATTTTATATTGACTGAAATTTGGCTTGGTATGATTATTCTAAATTCCTTTAAATATCCTTATGCAGTGTGTTAGTCTGCTCATATAAGAGCTAAAATTATAGAGAGACCATGGACCTTCCACTCAGCCCTATTTCCATTTTCTTCTAGCCCAAACTTTCTAGGTTGAGGGAACTTGTATATGTTTGGGGACCAATGGGAATTCTGAAAATATACTATGAGTGTTCTCACAAAATTGCTATCCTTGTCTTGCCCATTCCCCAAATGGCTAATTGGTGAGCATGGACAGTTAGAAGCTAAGCAGATGGGGTTGCTTCTCGTTAACTCTACTTCACTCCCTTCCCTAGATTCTCCCTATTATTCCAGCTTACTTTTGCTTTTTCGGGGGAGTGGGCAACTACATGCACCATCCACTAGAGACAACAGTCATAACCACATGACTGCAGACCTACCCTTTTCATCTGTCATTCAGAAGAGGTAAGACTTTGATGATTGATGACCACCACCTTGACTTTCACACACCCCACCATCACCTTCCATGAAAGACAAGGCAATGCAAACAGGGGTGGGTTCTAAATTTTTTTACTACCTGTTCTATGGGTGTGGCTTATTTTGTGGGCGTGGCTTGATGGTCATGTGACAATTCTTTAGAATTTAGCAGAGGTACTGGTCTATCAGGCTTTTAACTGCTTGCAGAGCTGTACCGGTCTACCCATGTATTTTTGCAGGCACTGATCTACCCATTTATTTTTGCAGGCACCGGTCTACTCATTTGTTTTTGGAGGCATCAGTCTACCACCAAACTTTACCACTGATCAGCTGTAGGGCGGCCTTTTGAGGCCCGGGGCAAGAGTTTAAACAGTTTTTCCTTATAGCCCATCAGCTGGGACTCAGGAGACAGCAATAGATTGGCGGTGGGGCCAAATAAAAGGTAAGAATAATGCCGGGGGGGCGGGGGGCAGAACTGGTTCAGTGACATCATATCGTCACCACTACCGGCTCGGTGGAACCGGGCAGAACCGGGAGGAACCCACCACTGAACACAAAGTAGCTGTCAGCAGGCAATGATAATTAAGAAATATTAATGATTCAAATCAAACAGAACATCCTGGGATGAAGAAATAATATAAACTGTTTTTGTTGTGTTTGTATGTACCGTATATACTCGAGTATAAGCCGACCTGAATATAAGCCGAGGCACCCAATTTTACCACAAAAAACTGGGAAAACTTATTGACTCGAGTATAAGCCAGAGGTGGGAAATGCAGTGGCTACTGGTAAATTTCAAAATAAAAATAGATACCAATAAAATTACATTAATTGAGGCATCCGTAGGTTAAATGTTTTTGAATATTGATTTCAAAGAAAAACAGTAAACTAGCTCTGTAAGTGGAAAAGAGGATCAACAAAAACAAAAATCTTGTCACCATGGTGAAGAGAAGCAGTTGTGAAATGAGTGACACAGTTGTTAAGAATGCTGCAATGGGCATAAATGATGACCAGTCATAAGTGTGAGAACCGGTCAGAAATCACTTTTTTCAGCCCTCTGGGTAGTCCTTTTATGCATATGGTCTACTCAGAGGGCTGAAAAAGTTATTTTGACTGGTCCTCACATTTGTGAACAGTCCTCGAACTTACGACTGTCCTCACATTTTACGTTTTTGCCCTATCTTGTCACCATGGTGAAGAGAAGTAGTTGTGAAACGAGTGACATGGTTGTTAAGAATGCTGCACGGGCATAAATGTGAGGATGGTCATAAGTGTGAGGACCGGTTAAAACTGTGAGGACCTGTCAGAAATAACTTTTTTCAGCCCTCTGAGGAGTCCCTATACACATATATCACATGACCAGCTAGCCACGCCCACCCAGTCACTGGCTTGATCTAATTTCAGGCAAATTCAAGCCTCTGTTAAGAGATACCTGCATTCTCTCTCTCTCCCTCCCTCTCTCTCTCTCTCTCTCTCTCTCTCTCTCTCTCCTTTTTCTTTTTCTTTTTCTTTCTCTTTCTTTCTTTGTCTCTTTCTTTCTTCTCTCTCTTTCTCTTTCTTTCTCCCTCCCTTTCTCCTTCTCATTTGGCATTCTTAGAGCTCCACTACTGATTAGCTTAGCCCAGGGGTGGGCAAATGTGGCCCTTTTACAACCTGTGGGCTTCAACTCCCAGAATTCCTGAGACAGCCAGGCTGGGAGAATTCTGGGAGTTGAAGTCCACAGGTTGTAAAAGGGCCACATTTACCTATTCCTGGCTTAGCCTGAGCAAGGATAGCTAGCAGCCAATTACAAGAAGCTCTCAATTACAAGAAGCTCTCAACTCAAGCTCAGTACACATGGGATCTCCCTAAACAGTGAGGATTTCTTTGTTTCTTTCTCCCTGCAACTTCTGGGAGCCAAAAAGGGGGGGGCGCCACACACACCCCCATGCCCCATTTTGGCTTTAGCAAGCCTGCCTGCAACTTCTGAGAGCCAAAAAGGGGCACTGGGGAGGGGCGCCACCCCCCCCTCCCCACGCTCCATTTTGGCTTTAGCAAGCCTACCTGCAACCCCGGGAGCCAAAACAGTTGCAGGAAAAAAGGCATTTTTTTCGTCACTCCATTATAAGCCGAGGGGAGCTTTTTTCAGCATGAAAAACATGCTGAAAAACTTGGCTTATACTCAAGTATATAGGGTACTTAACTCTTCATTGAAGAGATAGGCACTGAACAAATCTTTTTTTATATATTATTTTTGTCCTTTTCAATGTTGTTATTTTTATTATTGCAAAACCAAAGGCAGTTGTCCATACAGCATTAAAATATGTATTTATGGGAAGGTAAATGAAATTAATCCTTTGATCATCTTCAAACAAATAATATTTCCTGTTTTAAAAGGAATAAAAGATAGACCACATCAGTGAACAGTCTGAAGAATTGGTGAAATGGATTACTTTTCCATTGTTATTTGAAACTAAATAATTTTTAAGCTATTATGTTTTTGTCCTACTACACCTTTGCTTCCAGAAATGGACAGTGACTTTGTCGCTAAAAATTTACTAGGCTGCACTCAAACTTTCAGAGAACATTTGACAAAGTTCCACCTCAAAGATTATGAGGTCTTTGTGAAGAGATTGAGGTCCTGGGAAAAAAAGAAGTAGAACGAACATAAATGTAACGTAAAATGGATTTAACATCCACAAAAGGGCATGAAATAGAGAGTAGAGCAGGGGGAAAAACCAATCAGCTTGGGAAAAAAGTAACAAGGGAATTCCCTGGGTCATCAAGAGTATCTCATGTCCCTTACAGAAACGTACAATGGATGGATAAATGGTTAGATGGACAGATGCATACACAGAAGGAAGCATAAACCTAAAGCAAATAAAATAAAGATGCTAAAAATTATAAATTTTTATGGGGCATGATTAAACCCCAAACACTATCCCAGATTTCCTTTGCATGGCTATTTGTCTTTCTCTTTCTCTTAAGCACCAGTTGTTCCAAAGAAACAGTTGTATCAGCACACAATTCTCTCAGCTCTTTCCCCATAAAATAGTAATTGGGGAAAGGAATGCAACTGGGATCCATATACATACTGAATCTTATTTGTTATGCATTAAGCCTCTCTCTGTGTCTTAAGGTGTTTATCTGAGTAACTACCAATTTGATGCTTTCCTAGTCTTCAAAAACACTAAATTTCTTTTGGTGACTTTTTTTGGGTATGTTTTTCTTTTCTTTGTACCAATGATTAATTGTGCCTGGTTTCCTGTTGCCTGTTAATTGTTTTATACAAGAGGATGATAATATAAGCAATAAGGTTTTATTAATGCCCTAATCAAATATATTGAAGCATATATGTGTTAAATACAAGAGCATTAAACAGGTGATTTTTCTTAAAAGAGCATTAGGTTTTAAGCATTGATCCCTTGTTTATTAATCTGTTCTCTGCAAAACAATAAGCACTTTTTTTAAAAAAAAATTGTTGGTAATAAGAAAAAGCTGATTTGTTAAAATAGAGATGTCAGCTCCCTGCAGACAGCACAATGGATAAAAAGAGGCCCTTGTCTACTTCTACACAGCTTTTGTTTAATTCTGTAGCAATACTTTAAAAGAGTCACTCTCAAACATGCCTCAGACAGGACTTTTCTTATCCTGAACATTTTCAAGGATGTTACGAGAAGATGAAAATCAAACACAAGTGGCAATTTCAGTGAAAACCCTTAACCTCCGTGGCAAAATGCCTCTTTTAAGAGGGATTTTTTTAAAAAGGAAAAAAAAAATCAAGGGTAAAATGTGAATATGAATAATTTCAAGGGGAAGCTACTTCTGTATGAATTGGGAGTTCTATGAACTGGAAGACCTCCCATGATGACTGAACTCAGTGGATAATATTAAAATCTAACCATTTCAACTGGGGTTGCAATATGATCAGTTCGAGCCTCTCTTTCCACAAAATCTGTCACAGAAATAACACTTTGCACTTCGCTGACATTTTTCCCCCCGTCAGGATATCTGAGAGCACCATTCAAGTGCTGAATAATTACATTTAACATTATCCCATGTATTGGGTAGGTTTGCTGAAAACAGCAGCATACCAAATGTTGCCATCAGATGTTTGCTGAGATTTAGGTTGGGAAACTAAAGTGTCTCCACTGAAAAGAAAGAGATGATGAGAGAAATAACTTAATATGGCCCTACATGGATAATTCACAGCTCTTTAAAATGCTTTCTACTATGGGGGGAAATGATGAAAAAGGGAATGATGAAAAGGTCTATCAATCTTTTTTTTTTATCTAAATACATCTGTATCCAATGGCCACAATATTCAGATTTTGGGCATTTTCCTTCCTCTACTTGTAAATATATTCTTTAAAAATAAAAATAACCTTCCTTTCATTTCATTCCTTTCATAGGAGGGAGCCCCGCACAAAAAGAAAACAACTCACGTACCTGGAGTGATGTATATTGTGCTTCAAAGACAACTACATTTGTACTTCCACAAATATTTTTCTATATTTAAAAAAAACAAACTTTGAAAAAAAAAAGAATTGAACGTAACAGGTTTCACATCAAAGACATAAAATGCCTTCCAACACATTGATTTTACACTTTTACTTTGGCTTTACTATATAATTATTATAGTTGGTTTTTGGGGAATAGTCATGTTAGTTAATTCTGTCTGCAACATCAAGGAATCTTATAGCACCGTAAAGACTAACACATTTATTATGTTGTTATTGTTATTGTGGATGTTGCTGTTGTCTTGTCTTTTTGTTCTGGTCTAAGACTGTAATATATTGTATTGTATTGTATTGTATTGTATTGTATTGTATTGTATTGTATTGTATTGTATTGTATTGCATTGCATTGCATTGCATTGCATTGCATTGCACTGCATTGCATTGCATTGCATTGTATTGTCTTTTGTCATCAAGATATTTCTTGACAGCTATATATACATAAACTAAAAATGTAAGATTTTAAATACAATTTCTACAGACACAAACAGCTGAGCCATGGTTTCACCTGTGTCCCCCGATTGTGGCCAATCTCTACATGGAAGAGGTAGAGGAATTCCACAGGAATTCCACCCACTCACTGGTATGTGAACAATAGAGAGTGAGGGAGTGCTATGGTGTGAAAGAACAGGTCTCTAGCCAATTAAAGCCTACATCATATTAAATACAGTGCTTTTAAGAAGCCACAGTTCTTTATTGTTTTCTGTGCTAAATCTGTGCTAAATCACAAATCTGGTAATGACTTTCTTCACAAACCCTTGGAACAGGACAGTTGGAGGAGTGCAGAAATCATCATGCTGATAGTCAATATCTTTTCCCACAGATATATTAGCCCATCCCTGTAAAACTTATAATATTGTACCGCTTTGTATTCTGTGTTAGTTGGGCCCATTCTTAGATCCAAAGGACATACCGGTACTCATGGTCACTCATGCCCTGGTCACCTGCCAGTTAGACTTGTTGTTGTTAGTTGCGAAGTCGTATCTGACCCATCATGACCCCATGGACAACTTTCCTCCAGGCCTTCCTGTCCTCTACCATCCTCTGGAGACCATTTAAGCTCACCAACTGTTTCAGTGACTCCATCCAGCCACCTTGTTCTCTGTTGTCCCCTTCTTCTTTTGCACTCAATCATTCCCAGCATTAGGCTCTTCTCCAGTGAGTTCATCCTTCTCATTAAGTGGCCAAAGTATTTGAGTTTCATCTTCAGGATCTGGCCTTCTAAAGAGCAGTCAGGGTTGATCTCCTCTAGGACTGTCCGGTTTGCTCGCCTTGCAGTCCAAGGGACTCACAGGAGTCTTCTCCAGCACAATTCTCCAGCACAATTCTTTGACACTCAGCCTTCCTTATGGTCCAACTTTCACAACCATACATTGCAACTGGGAAAACCATAGCCTTGACTATACGCATTTTTGATGTCTTTGCTTTTTAGTATACTGTCAGTTAGACTACTGCAATGCAATCTATATGCAGCTGTACTTGAAGAGTATCTGGAAACTTCAGCTGGTAGAAAATGCAGCAGTGTAAGCAGTTACATGTGTTTCTGGTAGAACACATGTTACACCTCTGCTTTGTGAGCTACATTGGTTATCAATTTAAAGTTCTGGTGTTGACCTTTAAAGCCATGGGACAGGGTTATTTGAGGAACCTTCTTTCCCTGAACTCATCTACATATCCTACCAGATACAGCAGAGAGGACATGTTATGGGATCTGTCACCTAGGAAGTTATATTTGGTGACCTCTAGGCAGTGGGCCTTTTCTGCTGTGGAATGTTCTCCCTCTTGCCATTAGGCAGGTACTGCTATTGAAACTTGGTGGGATGAAACTCATGATTGGAATACATTAGAGCAGTGGTGGGATTCAAAATGTACTACCGGTTCTGTGGGTGTGGGTTGGTGGGCGTGGGTTGGTGGGCATGGCAGGGGAAGGATACTGTAAAATCTCCGTTCCCTCCCCACTCCAAGGGAAGGTTACTGCAAAATCCCCATTTCCTCCCAATCAGCTGGGACTTTGGAGGCAGAGAATAGATAGGGGTGGGGCCAGTCAGAGGTGGTATTTACCAGTTCTCCAAACTACTCAAAATTTCTGCTACCGGTTCTTCAGAACTGGTCAGAACCTGCTGAATACCACCTCTGTACTATATAATTTGTTCAAAAGAAACAGACCCAACGAAAGAGATGGAGGAGTGGCAATACATGTAAAGTATTACTACAACTATAGAAATACATGATAACAAAGATGAAAGCTTTCTTGAAAGTATTTGGGCAAATATTAAGGGGAAAGAAATTACATTGCTATAAATGTGTACAAGCAGAAGAAAAAGATGAACTTTTTGCAGATCAGTTAGTGAAGTATGCAGGAAACACACCACCATAGTAATGGGAGACTTTAATTATCATGATAACAACTGGAGCACAAAATCTGCAATTAGTGGAAGATCAAACAGGTTCCTGACAAGCCTAACTAACAACTTTATCATCCAAACGATGGAGGAGGAAACTAGAGGGTCAGCTATACTGAACTTAATTTTTATTAACAGGGATGAAATATTTGAGGGAGTGGAAGTTGTATGAACTTTGGGAGAGAGTGACCATGTCATACCAGAATTCACTATAATGCAGACACAACTGAACAGAATCAGATTAGTCTATAATTTAAGAGAGCTGACTTCAACAAACTAAGAGAGAGAATAGGAAGAATTACATGGATGGAAAGTATGGTTGCACTAAGAGCTCTCTGATAAATTGAGAGTCAAAAAGGACAAGATTAAAAAACAGAAAGAGGGGCATATAACTAAAACAGAACACCAGCAAATAACCCAAATCTGCAAAAATTGAGTCAGAAAGACCAAGGTTCAGGATGAAATATGTAAAATGTGGGTGGGCATGCCCAATATGTGATGCATCTGGCCCACGGGCCACGAGTTTGACACCCCTTCTAGTTCTAGGTTGCTTCTGTCCTTGACTAGTTTCCACCCATTGCTTCTTGTCCTGACCTCAGGTGCTTTGGAGACTAACTTGACTCCCTCTTCTTGGAGAATAACTTGATTCCCTGAGATATTGGAACACTGCTATTATGTCACCCCTAGCCTTCTTTTCATTAAATTGGACATACCCAATTCTTGCAACTGTACCTTATATGTTTTAGCCTTTCAGTCGCAGAGCTGTAAATTAATTCCTGGCAAGACGTCTCTGAGACACGAACCAGGAGAAGCAAATCTTCCGAAAGAAATACGAACTGTTGTTTCCTGCAACCACCAGTTCCCTTTTGCTTCTATTTATGCCCCAGGAAGGGCCATTCAGAGTCCATGTGTGCTGTTCTTCCCAATTCGGCTCCTGTTCCTCAATTGTTCTCCTCTCCTGACAGCTCTGCGCATACGCGCATCTGGAACAGGCCCAGCTGTTCTATTTCCCCACTTATCTCCGACTCTGACAGCAGCTGGGACATGTTGGGAGGCCCTGGCTATCTCTGCTTCTGACACAGAGCATCCATCAGAGCCTTCCCCAGACTCCAGGACTGGCCCAAGTTCCTCCCCAACCTCCTCATCATCCGAGTATGCTGCCAGCTCCCCTGGCAGCTGGCGAGCCACAACAATACATTAAAGAAACATGCGGAGTTCAAATATATCTTAAAAGCTTGGATTTCATTCTTTCAAACTTTTTCTTTCAAAATTGCCCAGAGAACTATTTCCTATAAAGTTAGCATTTGCACTGGAAATTAACAACAATCTATGACAAATACTAAACAACGCTGAATTATATCTGCAAGAACCTGAGTTCATACACGACATGACCAATTAAATGTAATTGTGCCCAGGGAGAGATCATTTGAAAATCAAATTCCAATTTGCCAATAATATGTAAACAATGTTTTAGGAGAAGAAGAAACATATGGTTCAAATATAGTACATTTGACATAATGTGTTTTTTAAAAATAGAAATTACTAAGCAGTAAAAAAAAAAGCCCAAATCATTGAGTGTTTCTGAAAATTAATTAATTTACAAACTTACATAATACATTAGAAAATAAAAACAAGGGGAAAGAGAAAAAGAAAGAAAAAGGGGTATCGACTTCCAACTCTTCTTGGCATGGTACAAGATAAACACACTCCAACCTCAACTTTTTAGTTTTACACATTAATATATAACTAGCCATTCCTATAACGCCAAATCTTTCTACTCAACAAAACCAAGGTCAAAGTTTCATGTTTCTTTCTTCACAAGCACAAATTCCAGAAGTGATATCCAAATAAGAACATATTTTCCTCTTTGAATAAAATAATCAATTTAACCAATCCTGCTTTATATTCCTTGCTATGGAAATAATGTGTACTTCTATTTGCACCTAGTAATCTTTGTGAACTGCCGTCATTTTTATTTATATAATTTATTGTATTCTTTCAAATTTATTTATTTATTTATTTATTTATTTATTTATTTATCAAAATATTTTTTTTATTTTTTCCAAATATAAACATAAAATATATCTTTCAAGAACGAAGTCTTGATCTGATCAGGTAATCTCGCTTACATTTTCATTAAAAAAATTTCACCATTACATCTTTTTGTTTAAAAAAGAAAAAAAAATTCCAAATAAAGACAAATGTTTATAACGTAAGTTCTAGCACCTTAATTAAACCATTCTATTATATCAAAAATCAATCTGATTCTTTCCCAATTATTCTCCATTGCTTCTTTTAACAACAATATCAAAATACAAATTTTTAAAAATAATCTAACCTCTTAATCTAAATGTTTACCTTACTACTTTATCACTACCAATCTTAATTCCAAATATATAGAACTTAATTTTTATTTCCATTTATTAATCAAAATTCTTACTGTGCTTTTTAATATCTAGAATTCTTTCAAATTACTTACTGAAAAAAAAGGGGGGAAACCCTTTTCCCCATTCCCTTTTCCTTTCTTAATTTCCATTTTTTTCTTTTCTTCTTTATATTTTACATAATAAAATAAAAATGATAAATGGAGAAATAAAAACATCCTGAAGTTTGTTGTTTTTCAAACCCTGCCTTGGTATCAAAGCACTGTACTTGGTATGCTCCAAACCTCAGCAAGATCTTTCTGTTGCCTATACTGTTCTATTTGTTTCCCATCAATATACTTAATGTTTATGGAGATTCTCAGTCATCCAGGTCATGGTTGTCCCAAAGATGCTTTTTCAAAAAGCACCTGAAAAAGCACCTTTGGGATCTTCAAAGAAAAAAACCAGAAAGTCCCATTGCCTCTTGAAAATGCACCAGCATCAACTTCCCATCGCCCAGTACGCTCTCACAGAAAGGGCTTACTCAGGGTGCCGTCAGCCAGACAGTGTCGGCTGGCGACCCCCAGGGGTAGAGCCTTCTCTGTGAGCACCCCCACCCTTTGGAATCAACTTCCCTTGGGGCTCCGGTTGGCCCCTGACCTCCGTACCTTCCGCTCTGAATTGAAAACCTGGTTATTTATGTCCTCCGGCCTGGACTGATGGGGTAGTATATTTTAATTTTTTAATATACTTTTTAGATCTTTATGTGTATTTGTTGTTTTTAACAGTCGCTTGGTCGATTGTCATTGTGAGCCGCCCTGAGTCCTTGGAGATAGGGCGGCATACAAATTTTATAAAATAAATAAATAAATAAATATACTTCTGGGAGCTTCAGGTCTAATACAGCACTATTGTTATAAGTTCCTCTTCTGCAAGTATTATAATGAATGACAATCTGAGTTTCAAATCAGCAAACCAGAGTTTTGTGTGTTTGTTTATTGCTTTTTAACGAATAACAAAAAATAATGATACATACACTGTCAAAGGAAGATTAAAAAAAGAACACATAAAAAGTGCTATAACAAAAAAGTGGAAAATGTGACAAAAAAGATTCATACCTGTAATCTGATGTGTCATTATAACAATGAACAGCTACAATTATATATATTTGTCTACTGCAAATATTATTAAAATGTATGTACAGTATTTATGATACATTTATACAATTATCTTTTTTAACTTACTGTATTTTGTATAAATGAATCCCATATTTCATTGTATTTGCCCATACAAAGTTTATGTCTGTAGGCAAATCCACACCTAAATTTGCATGTGTGTGAGTGTGGCAAGTGCATTTAGGTCTCCAATCCATTGAGTGAAAGAAACCATAAATTTCCAATGCTACAATATTAATCTTTTGGCCATAGTAAGGGCATACAAAATCTATTTACCTTGTCCAGTTGTCCATACTAGGTATGCAGTTAAAGAGAATATTATCCACTGAAAATGTTAGTGTTTGCACACCAGAGTTTAAAAATAGCAGCCAGGCATCCACCTTATACACATCACAACCTCAAAAACTCAAAAATTTAGTGGCATCCTGGCTGACTCTGCTCACCATGAGACAATGAGGCTACAGAATCTGCATCCTTGCTTCATCGAAACAAGTAGAAGGTTGATACTACACTATCAAATGATCTATAGAGAAATATATATGAGACATACATCTATACAGATATTTAAAGCTGTACAGATACATACGTATAAAAATTACACCAGGTTTGCAATGCCTGCTTATTTAAAGCTTTTAAAATTTTAAAATTATGATGTAGAAAACATTGAAAACACAAAGTTTGCTTAATAAGAGTTGTTATGAATTGTCCACTAAGCCTCTCCTTGCTTTAACTTTCATAGCGTGTATCCTCACTCTAGCCTTCAACACCTGAAAAATTAGCGAAAGTATTTGACTGATTATAGAGGCAGTTTTTCTTGTTCCAGTGCTTGTTCTAAAAGGGATACTCAGCAGAACTTGCATTTTTTTCCCTTTCATTTTGTGCTGTCTGCATGAGTAATTACCTCCCTGATTTCTGAGATGCAATTGAGTAGCTTCCACATTAGAAAAATCCAAAGATTGATAGAGCCATCTCTCCTAAAGGATTAGTTTGCTGCTGTAATTCCACTGAGTAGGTCATAGCAAAATGCTACAAAGTTAAATTTCTCCTGTTTGCAAAACAAAACAAAACAAGTATTGTTATCTATTACCGGAAAAAAAGACTAAGTTATTAGGTTATTATTCCAATAATTTATCTTTTAATGGGAGAAGTGCCTTATCTTCATTGAGTATATCTTAATTGAAGTTAGTAAATTTCTTCATTTTTCATCTTTTTTTCCCCAGATGGCAATTATCTTAAATTTAGGGTCACTTTCTTTTTAGGTAAAATGGCATATTTATAGGCATTATGAGCTTTTGGAAAGGGGAGAAAAATATCCATACAGTTTCCTTTGTCAATGATACTACCCTACTCAAGAGAATTATTTATTCATTTCAAAAGAAGAAGGGTGAGGAATTGGAGGTCCTGTTTCTACTGAATTGTAGTTCCCAGCATCCCTCTCACCTGACCAAACTGGTTGGGGCTTCTGAGAAGTATTTTTCAACATGCTTACAGAAAAGTGTGCCCTACATGTCAAAAACTATGCCCACAAAACTCAGTCCTTACTCAAAAGTCATCTTCGCTGAAGATAAATGATCTTACTTTTGTTCTCCAAGAACTATATAGAGGGAACTAGTTCAATTTTTCCTCATGCTAAGTAAACATTTTTCATTTCATAAATATAATCTTTGCTGTTTTTTATAATTATAATCGAAAATAGGGTCTCCTCCTGTGGTTAGAGCTGTAATTAGCTGTTCCCTCACCACCACGATTATAAGACATTTCCTTTATCTTTATGAACTGCAGTAAATAACAAAAAATAAACAGGACCATCAATTTCCTATATCACCCTTCTGGTTTCTGCTCAACAAGTTGATGCTAAGTGTTTTAAGCAGTGGTGGGATTCAGCCGGTTCGCACCACTTCTGGAGAACCGGTTGTTAACTTTCTGAGCAGTTTGGCAAACTGGTTGTTGGAAGAAATCATTAGGCCAGAGAACCGGTTGTTAAATGACTTGAATCCTCCTGAAGAAAACAGCAAAGCTAACTGGTATATCTCCTCCAATTGTGTGGGACACCTGCAATAATTCCCAGTCAGACTGGAAATTCTGGCAGATGTGGTTGAATCCAATTAGAAATCATTAAGTTGGAAAAGACTGATTTACATTTATGGCTTGATGGAAGCAGTGACTGACTGAGTGACTAAGTTCATATGCTGCACCCAGCGATGTACATTTTAACCATAATTTGAATAAACAATACATGCATTGTGTAGATTCAGACATAATTTAATGCTTAGCCATAAACCATAATTTATAAACCACAATGTCTGGGTTCATACTATATATGCTAAACTAAAACCAAACAGCCTGATTTATAGCTCATCATAATGTATGCATCCAGCCAAGGCCTTAAATAAAAAAAAATCAAGATGCTATCTACCATTGGTTATAGATTCATATTGAGGGAAGGGGTACTTTAGGTCATCCAACTCCTTACTCAGTATAGGAACCAACCTTAGAAACATCTAAGGTTCATCCAGTTCTTACTGTTTAGAAGTTTCAGTTGGAATCTGCTTTCCTATATCGGAAATCCACTATTCTTGATCCTCTATGCAACAACACAGAATAAATTTTGACCTTTTTCTCTGTGATATCTTTTTCAGATTGATTGATTGATTGATTGATTGATTGATTGATTGGTTCGATTTATATGCCGCCCTTTTCCGGAGACTCAGGGCAGCTTACAATGCGTTAAGCAATAGCATTCATACTGTTATATATATCTGCTTAGTAGGGCTTTCGGCCCCACCCTAAGCAGTGTTCTTTTTTATACAAAGTCAGCTTATTGCCCCCACAATCCGAGTCCTCATTTTACCTACCTCGGAAGGATGGAAGGCTGAGTCAACCTTGAGCCTGGTGAGATTTGAACTCGCAGTAATTGCAGGCAGTTGGCAGCTAAGTGCTACTAAGTGCTACTTAACAGCGCTTTAGTCTGCTGCTCCACCAAGGCTCCTTTAAGATATTTGAATAGTGCTACTATATCTCTTCTTTTCTTCTTCTCCTCTCTCCTCTCTTCTCCGCTCCTCTCCTCTCGGTTGAATATTCCAAAATACTCCAAAACAGGTTTTCAATCTCCCTTTTTTGATTTAGTTTCTAGTCTCCTAATTATTCTGCATTCTTAGCAAAGTAGAAGGTAGAATTCATGTTACAATTTGAGAAAGAATTCAAGCATAGGTGCTTCAGACCACAGTAAATTAATACTTTTTATACTGCAATTCTTGTTATAATTAGGTAACCAAACTTTATCAAAGAAAGTTAACTTAAACATTGTTGACTTCTGAAACTTTTTCATTGGTACAACATATGACATTAAATGCATTAATCTGAGATTTTTAATTTGTTGCAGGTGTTCTATGGAAGATTTTATAAACATTTAGTGTTATGGTGGCTTTTTTTCATAAAAAATCCATTTTCCAAATGTCTGAATAATGACAAAAGACCTTCTAACAGAATATTAAGGCAGGGAATTCATCTAAACATCACAAATGTAATCATAAGTACAGCAAGCTGTAGCTGCAAGACTGATTAATATGGGCTTGGTATAATGTTGTTGGTACAATTACTCTTGACACTCAAATATATATGAGGGGAAAGGCTATATACATGTAGCTACAATACATTAAAATGCATTTTTCCTTCTGAAAGCTTTGCATGTGTGTGTGTGTGTGTGTGTGTGTGTGTGTGTGTGTTTGAAAGGGGAAGAAGAAAAAATGCCTTAGAGGCAATCATATTTAACTGGATACTGGTTAAAGTGAAATAAATACTTTTATTTTCTATATTCGCCCAAAATAGAATTATTTTAAAAAATTATATGATGCTTTTAAGGTATATTTCCATGCCAGCATTTTCCTACTGAGATTTCTAAGAAGCAATTTATAACATGACATATATCCTACATTATTGTTTTCATTAATGAGAGTTCACCCTAGTTTTAACCTACCTTCTTCAGTCATTTGTTTCTAAGTGCAGCGACACTCCTTTTCTTTCCCAATCTATAGTTTATGAAAGCAGTAGTTCCCAAAACATTTGTGTCCTTCAAAGATGTTCAAATATCTAACCTTTTAAAGAACGTCAACCTCTGTTACGTATTTATTTATTTCTCATCTGACTTCCAATTTCAGCATGAATTTAAAACAGCTGATTTAAAAATTCTAACCTAAGCCATTTCCCATCAAGGCATTGCATAGATCCATTGCTTAGCTATAGCAGCATGGCTTTATCAAAGCTTAAAAGATGCACTGTGTCCTTTAGCAATGAAGTTTTTGCAACTGTGGAATTTAGATGCTCTACCATAGCTGAACATAGATTCCCACATTATGCTAAGCCGCAACATGATTTGTTGGATTGTAGTTGTGTATGTTGTATGAATCCAGAAAATGGAATGGGTTCCCACTTTAGCCAGATAGTTAAATCAAGTAAAACAATCCTTGATTTAACCTTGCCTGTCATTATGAAGAACTTGTTTAAGCTGTTTTGCTTTCTCATCGATTGAAATGTAGTAGCTATCCTTTTTAAAGTATCTTTTACAAAGGTGGAAACTACCGTAGGAATAATTAAGGTCTAATATCTTCATATGAAAAGCAATCTGAAGGGCATGTTTGGAAAAAAAGCAGTCAGACATGAGGAAAAATGGAAGGCTTTTCGTTTTATTTTCAACTTATTGATTCAAAAGAAATTGGCAAGCTCAAGCCAATGTCTCAAGGAAATGAAATTCTGTCTCGATTCTATAATGGTTGCAATCCCAAAGAACTTCATTTCCCAGTAGGCTTTGGTGCCACTAGAATATCATTCAATTAGACTCAGAGGCTTATGAGAATCTATCTATGGTTTTGGAAACTTAATTTGAAAACTGTGATTGGACCTATTGTAAGAAACACCGGTAAGGAAGAGGAGGTGTGATTACCAAACATGTGCTATTTTAAAAATCACGTTTTTAAAAAGGTAACACTTATTTTAAAATGTGAATTCAAATGAATGTTTAGTTTGGCCCTAAGACAATGAAAACTTTACCAGATATGAACTAATTCAGATATGGAAGGATGAATTCTAGCCAAACCTTGAAAAAAAAATCACTTGAGCACATGTTAGGATCATTTATTCTTTGAATCTGCCCGTTAATCATCTGGAATAAGAATTAAAAATCACATGACATTATTTTTCAGTCCAGCTTATAGTAATTCTCAAGTTAAGGAAGAATAGGGATCGGCTGTCCAAAATCTGACACAGAAGAACTGATGAAAGAAATGTCAAATTCAGAGCAACAAAACTACTTACAAATAGATTTTATATAGTCACTCACCAGCTTAATGTAATGCTAGATAAGTTGAGCTACCCTTTATTTATGATAATATCTGAAGAGATGAAAGACATTTAGAAGAGTAAGACTTCTAATCCAACTATTCATTATTCATGCCATGTCCCAGGACAATAGAAATTTATGCATTTCATTTTTCATAGTTTATGGGGGGAAAAGCTACCTCAAATTCCATTATATGGGACCATCCCTCTATTCCTGTGTCCTTGCGGACTTTATTACTCGGGGTATCCATCTGCAACTGAATTTATTGGATGCAACTTTTAATTTTAAGAATCAGGTACACTGGGAAATATAATCAAATGCTTTAATATCTAGTCTACATACCTTTCCAAGGACTTGGCCAAAATGAATAAACTGGAAAATGTTGTTTGCTTCAGCTGCTCCAAAGTCTTTTAAAACCGTCAGGTTCCTACTAGCAGTGGAAAAGATCTTAGCAAGCTAGCTTCACATTTAATTAATTGAAATTCAACCTCCCTAGACAAATCACAGATGCTCTCCATATTTAGCATGGTAACTCCTAGACAGCTGTGTTAATCTATATAGTAACATTACCCCTAGCTAAACATCTGGATAAAGCTAAAAAAAAACCCCTCAACAATACCTCTGATGCTGTCAGACACAATACTCCCAGGTTACATCACCATGCACAAAAAAGAGAAATATTTAGCACTGAAGATGTTGTCCAATTTATTTGTTAAAGTATTCAATTTGCGCAAGTCAGTCAGTCATGCTTTATGCCTATAAATCATCACTGTCGAACAGTTGGATAGGAGTTGCTGTTTGTTTGTTTTTTAGTTTCTATTTGTTACAACATTTTAATAGCTTTTTATGAAGGCCAAAATACATATCATATGAGATACATGACTAAAGAGAGAGCAATCTGTTGTTGAATTCCATCTCTTCCTTTAACCTGGTACCCTCTAGATGTGCTTTAATTCAATTTGCTTAATCCCTCAATCAGCATGGCTGGGATATTATGGACTAATCATTGATGGGTTATGGATGCAAAAATCCAAATTGTCCATAGAATACCAGAAGAAAGCCTGACTTTATGAAATTATGCATTACTCCCTCTCACTAGCATCAGTTAATAATCTGAACTATGGACAACAAAGCTAACACCATGTTTTTATTATGAAGAAAATGCAATTTGAGAGATTTATTTTTTTTTCTTTCTCAAAGAGACTCAAAGAGAGCTCTGACCAAACAAACCTAGTAGAGTACAACTCCTCCATTCATAATGGGAATTAAAACAATACAAATCACATACAAAAACAAAATCATGACTGTAACCAGGAGAAATATTCATAAAGATAGAATCGATTAATCGATTAATCCTTAGGAGCGCTAGTTATAGCAAACAGGCACCTCTGGATTGACAAAACAATCAAGTTTTTGATATCAGCCATAAACAAGTATTGTGCTTGCTCACGACTTAAAAATTAAAAGAGACATGGACACATATCTCTTTTACATATACCACATATAGCAGCAGCACTTCCTACTTCCTCATGTTTTTTCCATAATGTCATTGGTGATTGTGTTGTATGTCCAGGACTGGTAGGTGTTTGGGATGCTTCAGAAAATTGTTGAAGGTTGAAGAATTACGACTTTATTGCATCCACAGACTGGCAGCCCTATTGAAGGTAACCCAACTGACCTGATCCTTCATGGGTATGATATGCCTAACACAAGGACAAGAGCCATGGTGGCCCAGTGGTTAGAATGCGGTATCATAGGCTAATTCTGCTGACTGCCAGGAGTTCAATCCTCACCAGGCTCAAGGTTGACTCAGCCTTCCATCCTTCTGAGGTCAGTAAAATGAGGACCCAGATTGTTGGGGGCAATGTGCTGACTCTGTAAACTGTTTAGAGAGAGCTGTAAAGCACTATGAAGCGGTAAATAAGTCTTAAGTGCTATTGCTATTAGATATACTCGTATGCATGTCCATCTGTCTAAGCACAATTACTGAAATCCAGATTCATAACAGAAAGTAAATTCTGCCTAAAAAAGGATCGCAGGATCAAATATTACATAGTGCACTGCACTTAGACCAAAATATCTTTGGGAGCAATAATCAACAAAGCATTTTTATTACTGTATAAGACTGCTCCAAATGTTTGCTATAAAATATATTTAAATCACACTTAGAAGCTTAGTGTAAATGTGAATAAGATACATCACATCAGAAAAAGAAAGAACAGAGACAGAATAAATCCTTTTTATACAAAGTTCTAAGGTTGGTTCCTGCAGAGAGGCACTAAGTAATAAAGTGTTTTATAAATGAAGGCTGACTGAATAGTTCCAATTATCCAGTGGGAACACCAGTAATGGTGACAAAAAGAGATGTTGGCTGATTAAAGAAAATGACTTCTTAAACATCTGCCTTTTAACCAGTTGATCTGTGAATTAAACTGATCAAATATTTTAAAACATATCCTTGTTTTCAAAAGCTAAGACAGCTATCCTTCTGTAAAAAGCTGAGGTAAAACACAATAATAATATTTAACAAGGAAGGGCAATCTTGATTGGATGGAGCTGGTCGGGTAATGAGAAAGATCCTAATACCGCCATTATTATTACTACTTCTACTATCAGGAGACATGAGTACTTGTTCACCATTTTATTCAAGCGTATTTCTTCTTCAGTTCTCTTGCCAAGGGTTTGGAGCAAGGTAAATACAATTCATTTATTTCTTGATATAAGCTTGTATGTGAAAGGAGAGAAAAGTTTAGTTGAATGTTTGCTATGCCATAAAGAAGACTGCTTATTCCACATTAGTTGTGGTGTTCTTACACAGTTTGAATTTGTTCTTGCATTGCTATGGATTACTGTCTGTAGGTCTATATAGTGTTTGTTAATAATAATAGTAAACATGATAACTGATCACAACATCTTCTTTTAATTTAGTTGAACTGCAAAAGAGGATAAAGAGGAAATCACCTATTGCCCCACTGGTTGAAGGTTTGGCATCTGATTTATTTAAAATGATTTGCAAAGGAGACAGAGAAATTCTGCTTGGAGAAGGTGAAGACATCTGTTTCTAGATCCCAAATCAGCTTAGAATAATCATAGAGTTGGAGGCTTTGGGTTAAATGCTTCTGTGTTAAAGGTAAATGAGTCCCTGCGGATTTTACTCCATTTGTCCTTGCTGTCTATAGGGGGGTGGGGGGCTCTCCGTTTCAAGGCTAAAACATTTCCAAAGACATTTCCACAGTCATATGGCCAGCATGACGTCGCAGAGTGCTGTTACCTTCCCACTGAAGTGGTACCTACTTATCTACTCGCATTTACATGCTTCCGAACTACTAGGTTGGCAAGAGCTGGGGTGAGAATGGGAGCTCACCTATCACATGGCGCTCAAGTCTTGAACGTGGACTGTCAGCTTTCTAACCAACAAACCTAGTACCTTAACCGCTGAACCACCATGTCGTCCTTTCTGTGCTAAGGCAATGGTATACTATTATCCTCCATGTACTAACTCTTCTTGAAATACTAAATAGACACATGTGCCGATAAAACAGGTCTTATTTATGTCTGCTTCTATGTTGATTTACTAGTCTTTTCTTGTGGGCAGAGAACATCAGATAACAGCCAGAGGACAGCCACATCATGATTTATTTTGTCTAGAAATGCACCATAGGAAAGAATGAGTTTTGCACATCATGATGTCTTTCCAAAGATATCATTTTTTAAAAAATTCATCATAGAGAGCTTTTGTCAAAATTTACAATATTTGATCCTACCAGGGTGTTCTTATTTAATCATATACAAGTAACAACAAAGTTATTTCACCTGGTCCTAGATTCTAGTGGCATCCAAATATACAGAGGTTTAATTTTAGAATTTTTTTCCCTTCTAGAGACAAGCAATTTCTGTGCATTATTGTTCAGAGACAAGAAACAATGATGAGACCATTATTTGATCATTTGAATGTGTTTTTTAAGTAGTCTATTACTACATAACTACAATTGGACCCAGTCTTTCAATAAAGTAATTTATGCTGACTACAAACTAAATGTACAGACATAATAAATTTATATGTATATATTTGATTATATTTAAGATACAAATTTCATTTTCTGTCAGTAGATTGTAGGTGCTACTGGCAAATGAAATAAAAAAGCTGAGACCACAAAACACCCATACTTGTTTTTTCTTTGCCGTGTAAAACTATTATAAAATAGATCTCTTTGTATAAATGTGTCCATGTTTGCATGTGTAGAAAATTTTATTTTCCAGACAGCTTTCTTTTCATCTCAGTAAACTGACAATGTTCCCTGAGCCTCTTATACAATAATCTTTTTAGGGATTCCAATTAGTTTCTCTGTTTATCTAAGTGCAGGAAAACCTTCCACTTCAGAGTAGTCAATGTCGAAATAAAAAGGAGTGATAATGGTTACATTATTTGGATAATTGGAACAGAGTTCTCATATTTATATTAAAGGCACTGAAGATGTTTTGATACAGCTGTTCACAAAGCTTTAATGGAGTTCTGTGGTGAAAGCAGCAAATAAAAATTTGTGCAAAAGATGAAAAAGTGTAAAGAAGCAAGTGTAAAACCTGTTTGCCATTATATATATTTTCCAAAAGAATGTAATTATATAGTTATCCCCTCCTAGTCTTCAGCTCTCTCTCTGCAACACTGGTTAAAACAGCAGCAGTTTAAGGATGACTGCTACACAAAATTGAGTTAAATCTCTGACTCCTAAGTTGATTTATTCAATAAGTAAGCTATGGAGGAGGCAAAAAGCAAAGAACCTTAAAAAAAAAAAAGCTTGGAACATGAGAACACTACTTTATGCCTCAATGCTAATATCTTGCAATTTCTAAGTTTTTCATCTTAGAAACCGCATCACTTCGTGAACTAACGCCTACCTTGGAAATGATTTAGTGAAAAATCATGTTGTCCAACAGTTAATTCTACACTTGGGTTTACTATAGCCACCCCCCACCCTGTACCTTTATTCAGGGATTTTGATCATACCTGCAGCAAATTGTTATTGGTTCAGGGGCAGTTTTATTAATTTAGGCATGGAAGAGAAACCATGCCAAGAGAGTTGTCAAGAAGATGGTTTTTAGAGAGGATGGATGGATGGATGGATGGATGGATGGATGGATGGACAGAACGAGTTATGTGTGATACACGCTATTTTTCAGGTTGCTAAGAAATTAATAAAAAAAATTAAAGTATCAAATTTGATTAGAGAAGTACAAGTTCATCTTGATCTATTTGCTATGTACCAGAATTAGCATTAAGTAGTATTTCATTTTCATTTGGTACATTTATACCAAAGCACATTACAAGTAGAATGTTAAGCTCTGTCTTTAATTAAAATTATATCCTGCCATTCTTCTAAAAATTTCCAAATAAGGAGTTCTCCCCACTTGACTACTGGACATTTTAAATCCGTGACAACCTATAAATTGGGATATGCTGACAAACCAAACTGTCCAGGATCACTTAATGATTTTATGCTGAAGTGCTAGTTTAAAAGGGCGTTATCTTACCTGAATGCCCGTTCGGTTGGGTATGGGGACAGGGGTCAGGAATGGGTTAACTCCTGTCTGATGTCCTAGGACCGAGTCTGTAAGCTGTTAAGCTCCTCCTCTTCCTCTTGCTTCCGAGCTTTCTGACGAGGGAGGATGTGGCAGACTGACACGCTGAGCTGAAACAACAACATTAGTGCACACCCCATGAACCGACACCAGGAGAAACCAGGATGGGACTGACCGCTGTCCCCACACCCAACAGAACGGGCGTTCAGGTAAGACAATGCCCTTTCTTGTTGAGCATGGGGCCAGCGGTCAGGAATGGGGCATGCCAAAGCAGAGGTCCTAACGGGAGGGACTAGCCTGGTCTGATGAGCCCAACTTTGTGTGGACTTGTTATAGAACGCGGCAGGCGAATGCCACCTCCACCGAGGCATAGATGTCAAGTTTATAATGGCGGATGAATGGGGAAGGGGACAACCAGGTGACGGCCCTACAGACCTCCTCCAGCATAGCCTGGGTGGCCCACACCGCTGAAGTGGCCACACTTCGAGTGGAATGGGCTGTAATGTGGTGAGGGGCGGGCAAGACCTGTGCCTCATAGGCCTTAGCGATAGCTGCTTGAAGGCAATGCTCCAGTGTAGCAGAGGTAACCTTGTGGCCAAGAGTAGCCAGTTGGAAGGAGACGAAGAGAGACTCCATTCTCTGAAGCGAAGAGGTCCTGTTAATATAGATGCGGAGAACCCTCCGGACACCTAAGGTATGCCATGACCATTCCAAAGGATGGGCTGGATTGGGGCAGAAGTTAGGAAGCACCAATTCCTGGGCCCTATGGAATGGAGTATTAACTTTGGGCAGGAAAGTAGGGTCCAGGCGAAGGACCACCCTATCTGGATGAAAAATACAGAGGTCGGCCCTGATGGAAAGGGCCGACAGCTCTGAGATCTGGCGGGCCGAAGTAATGGTCACCAGGAAGGCCACTTTGTATGACAGGAATCGTAAACCAACCTCCTGCAGTGGTTCGAATGGGCTCCGGGTCAGGGCATTAAGGACCCGTGGTAGATCCCAGGTGGGGTACCGATGGAATGGAGGGGGACGGAGATTGGTCGTCCCCCAGAGAAACTGACTAATCAGGAGGATCCTGGAAAGGGGGCCTGTAGAGCCACATGACAGAATAGAAGAAAGGGCTGCTACTTGCCTCCGAAGGGTGTTGGGTGCCAAACTCTTGTCGAAGCTGTCCTGGAGGAAGTCCAACACCTGCTCCGTAGATGTCGCTGTAGGGACTAGTCCCCTCCTGGCACCCTAATCTGCAAATGTCTGTCATGTGGAGTCATAGATGCACATGGTTGAGGCTCGACGAGATGCCTGGATGATGGTGATGACCCTTGAAGATAGCTTGCATAAAGATTACATTTACAATTATCTTTTTTCTGAAATATTGATATTGTTTATGTGTTTAATAATTGGGTGTCTGAGGCCCATTCATTTACCATATTGAGTAGGTTCAGAATGAAATGCAAGCTCTACCTGGCCCAGTAAGCTTTAATAATTTTCAGAACAGAGTAAAACATCTTCATGGGAAAAGTAACATGAATAGGCCATTATAAATAGAAGAGAAAATAAGACTAGAACACCCTTGCCAAAGACTTTCACAACATAAATGGCCTTTATAAATGTCCCATTATAGAAAGTTTATAATCCTTAGCATACTTACCTATGATCTTAAATACATATTTATTTAGCAAGAAGGATTATTTAGATTACATGAGAATAATTTATTGTATCTATTATTTGACTTTTACAAAGCCCAATGTAGAATAATTCCACTAACCGGTTTTATATCCTCTTAATATTAACCCTAATTATCTATATTTGTAAAGCTATCTACACACAAATCCATTTACTGATGGTTGATTATATATAACATGTTACATTTTATATGCCATTGTATATTTAATATTTATTTATTAAATAATAAATAAATATTAAATATACAATTTAATCTTGCTGTTGTGATCTTGTGAGATCCGGCCATGAATGGTGTGAATGGGTTTTAATGTTTTAATTTTCAAATGTTATTATAATGGTTTCTTTTAAATGCATTGTAAGCTGCCCTGAGTCTCCAGAGAAAGGCAGCATATAAATTGAACTAATTAAATTAAATTAAATTAAATTAAATTGTTTATTTATTTATTTATTTGTCAACAAGTACAAGGAAACAAGTAACAGTATAGACATAGACATGGACACATGAAAAGTATTTGGCACAAATAAAAGGATATAAATAAGCAAACCATAGCCATAAACACATAGAATGATTACATATAAATGGGGACAGTAGGACAGGGACAGTAGGCACGCTGGTGCGCTTATGCACGCCCCCTTAAGGATCTCTTAAGAAATGTGAAGGGTCCACGGTACAACAGGATCAGGTAGAGTGTTCCAGACATTTACTACTCTATTGCAGAACTCATATTTCCTACAATCAAGATGAGAGAGAATTACATTGAGTTTGAATCTATTGCTAGCCCTTGTGTTATTAGGATTGAAGTTAAAGTACTTAATATGTGCAGGAGTACTGATATTGTGTCCTCAAATTTCAAAAGATCTGACTCAATGGAGTCTAGAAATTTTGATCTGTACTTGTATAGCCTTTATTCTATATTCTGGTCTATAGAAATTTATCAATGATAAATTTGACAATTCAAATTGTCAAATTGTCAAATTTCAAATAAATTTGACAATTCAAATTGACTGGGGACAATTCATTGTATTTTACAAATAAATGCGCACTCAAAACAGGCAAAATCCCGATACACCTATCAGTTCCAAATACCTCAAAGTGTGCTCTATGGACTATGAAATAAACAATGGTGGGTACCATTTACTTCTGTCACTTTCATCTTATTTCTCAGCAAATTGGGATTATTTGGGGGGAAGTGGAGGGGTACCAATACTTGTTGCCACATCTGCACGTCTAGCTAACTTATAATGCCTTATTGATAAAGAGACCAGCAGCCATTTTGGCTCAGACAAATCACTCATTTTCACTTCACATTTTTTTCTAAGCGCAGCCTATTCTCCATAACAGCAGAAAGTGCAAATTCTTCATTGTAATTATCCAGGGTGAAACCTTTAAGAATAAAGAGTCAGAGACTAGTAGAGTCTGTAAATCTTGCTTCCATTACTATGCTTGCAAATCACCAAATTCACAGTTTTGTATCCTCCATGTTTAATAATGGACTCCATGCTTAGAAAATGCCTACAAAAAATGACAAAGAGGCATACAATAGTCCAAAGCTTTTCCACTGGGTACCACTCTATAAGAATTCACTGAAGGACAAATATTCTGCTGATGGTAATTCTTAAGCAGTTGGGTTACATGACCCAGATATTATCAAATCCTTCATGCCAACTACTCAAGCATTGAAATGACAAAGTACTGGGGTGCCCGTTAGCCTGAAGACACTTCAGTCCTATTATTTAATGACTATTTTTTTTAAAAAAGAGTACAATTTCAGTGTGAAAAAAAATAATGAACTTTAAGAAATGTCAGTTTTACTAACAGAAATTACAGTGTGAACACCTGAGTGTGAATATTGGATTTAAAAAATACATTTTAATAATGCTAGGGTTATGACATAAACTGACAAAAGTAGAAAAATACAACTCACAAATGACATGATCTTCTTAATCATATCCTGTTGGGGAGGGAGCTATAGAAAATCTTTCCAACTTCTACATATTAGAATTTTTAGTCATCCTGCTTTGAGCCTGGTATATATATATATTAATATATTTTAACTTTTTTCAGTTGCTATACACAAAGTTAGGAAAACTACTCTTTAATGAGCATTAAGAGGTACAAGGTTTTGAGGTTCTCACTCACCATGTCCTCTTTCAAACAGGAAGAAGGATGATATTAATTGAAGAGCTAACACATAATTGCGATCTGAACATATACACAAACTTTCTGATATCACAAGTTCAAGAACAAATTCATGAGCTATTTTCAAGTAATTACTTATTTGTTACTATTAGTTTTTCCCAACAGGTTTGTACGCATCTAGTTTATTAATTTAGATTCCACCTTCTCAAAATAACTTAAATAAAGGAGTTTATTCAGTTCGATTTTCCCACAATATCAGTTCTACAACACATTGTCACTGTCCCAAAGTCATCCAATGATCTTCTCCCAAAGGAAATCGAACTTGTCTCCCTGATTAAATTAAAAGTATCCACCACTACAGGTATGGAAACCAATAAAAATGTGCATATCACTTCAGAAATTAGTTTCAGAAATATGATTAGGCCATTCGTATTTAAACTGAAACAAAAATATCCCATCCATTTATAGGAGCTGGGCAAATCCAAAATAACAGCACTTTTTTTTAAAAAGATGGAATATTCAATAGAAAATAAAAAAGTATGAGCAAATGAAATATCATATAGTATGTATGCCTGTTTGAGTCAATCTTTCTAGACATTCATATACAAAATCCATCTCACCCATTATTTATTTTGTCATTAACCAAAATTTAAACACTTAAGAAAATAGAGATATAAAATGGAAATAAACTATATAGGAACAAACGAAGTTACCTAAAATCAAATGGGCAAAACTTCTCATCTGTTAAGTAACTGCCAAACAATTAAGGCCTAGTGAAGATGCCTTCTTAAGGTTGATAGACATGCCAATAATTCTTAAACCAACATGCCCTGGCTATGGAACGACTATCTTGTTACAGAAAGCATCGAGCTTTAAAAGCTTAAGTATATAAGTTCCTAGCAATATAAGGTTTTGCTTTGTTTCTGTCTGATACTGTCTGATACTGCTGTACTGCCGATTTGATGGTATATTGGCCCTGTGTTCACAGAATTTTTAATCATGATTTTCAATCAATGCTCCTGTTAGTTTGTTTATTAATAGTTCTAACTGCAACTGATAATTAAGTAGGGTGTTTGATTTTAACTGAGTAAATGAGACAAAAGCCCTGTACTGTCACTGCTCTTGGTTCTTAAGCTTTATTTAATTTAAATGCTGTTAAATTTATGTTTTTATGTCATTTTAAGCCACCCAGAGTCACTATGGATAGTGAGACGGTCAGCATATCAATTTAATAAATAAATAAGTTGAATCGTATTCCTACTTTGAAATTGTTAAAATCCAATGAAATATAGGACATTCTCTTTTGGGAGGGAGGGAGGGGGGGGGAGGGAGGGAGGAGAGAGGGAGGGAGGGAGGAAGGAAGAAGGAGTTCATTGAAATCTGCAATCTATGTAAAACGATGGAAATTTGAGACCTTAGTGTACTGTAAAGAAATTATATCTCATTTGGTGACAGAGCTCTGGTAGTACATGTGGTGGTGGTGGTGGGGGGGGGGGGAATCTATCCTTCCAACTTATGGAAAGCCTTTCTGTACAAAGGAACTATTACTGTGACAATGAACACTGATATACATGAAAACTATTTTAGTACCAAATAAAGCTTGGCATTTCAGTGAAACCCTGAAAAAAAGAAAAACAGTAGAGAATATTCAGCCAACTAAAACCGATCAAAGTGTTTCTGCAAGAAATCATCAGCTTCCTGAAATCAGCTTCTGTCTCCATTAGTTGCTCCACATTTAAATTAGCATAACGTATCAAAATTACTTATGAGGTTACCAAAAGTCTGCAGGGTTATACAGAAACAGAGAGAGCGTTCTACCATAATTTTGGCTTCTGAACGTTATGAATGGCAATCTTACTAATCTCTAACAAATGCATTATTTTAGTACCCATTCATGTATGTACACAGACATAGAAATAAAAACTGTTTTCCACAAAAGGTCCCCTGAACAATTATTGTAACTCTCGAAATGAAAGAGACTCAGATGGGTACAATTGAGAACAAAGGAAGCAACATCCATGAGCAAAGGCCTTCCCAACTGTGCTGGTATGGACTTTTGCTCATTATGAAATAGGTGGCTTAGTCCACAGGTAATCAGAAGCCTAATAAAATATTAATCTGGTGCAGAGTCAAGTAGCTGTGTGAATCAATTAATGAAAATCATCATCAATGTTAATTTTATTTATAATTAATATAAAAATAAGCACGGTCAATTCTGTCTACTTGATCACATATGCCAGCAACTGGAGGCAACACCCATATGCAACACAAGGTCAGTTTCAAACGACTCAGGGTTTCAACCCTTCTGCACACAGGCATCAGTGAAGGAGAGAGATGCAACATTGGTCAAGTTCTATACCAATGACGACTAACCTTTTCTGGACTGAGTGCCCAAAGCATGCGTGCGAATGTGTGCGCGTGCCCAAACCCCCAAAATGTAATGTGTGTGCAGCCCCCGCAAATGCGCCCCACCCCTGTGCATACACATGTGCCCCCCGCACATGCCCTGCCCCCTGCTTATGCATGGCAGAGACCCGAAGACTAGCTGGCCAGCAGGAGGCACGTGTGCATGCGCAGCAACGCTGAACTGGGGTGACGGCTCGTGTGTCATCAGAGAGGGCGCTGCATGCCACCTCTAGCACGCGTGCCATAGGTTTGCCATCATCGTTCTATACCTCTTACGCTCTGTGTTAAGTGCTTCAAAAAATAATCTGACCTGTAGATTTTTCACAACAGTAAATAAACAGTTAAACTGGAGCTCTCCTTCCACTTCAACACACTTTCATACAGTGAGGCCCTTTGTCGTTTCCATATTGTGCTAAACAAAATGAAGTTTCTAGGAGTCAAGTAGAAAGTGAGACTGCCCTGATTTTCCTAACTTTTTATAATTCTTTACGGTGGAAGAGGCAAAACTCACTTTGATATACGCAATTCTTTAGCAAGACCCACAAATCTACAACTTAACTTCATTATGGTAATCTTGTACAGCAACCAAATAGTCTCTGATTTATGACCGCAATTGAGCCCCAAATCTCTGTTGCTAAGCAAGACACTTGTTAAGTGAGATTTGCCCCATTTTATGACTTTTCTTGACACACTCGTTAAGTGAATCACTGTGATTGTTAAATTAGTTACATGGTTATAAATAATCTGACTTCTCAATTGACTTTGCTTGTCAGAAGGTCGCAAAAGGTAATCGTATGACCCTGGGACACAGCAACCGTCATAAATATGAATCAGTTGCCAAGCATCTGAATTTTGATTATTTAATCTCAGGGATGTTGCAACAGTCATAAGTGTGAAAAACAGTCATAAATCACTTTTTCAGTGCTGTTGTAACTTCAAACGGTCACTAAAATAATGGTTGTAAGTTGAAGACTACCTGTATACAATCAAGAATCAAATTCCTTCACTGTATCAGCTCTAGCATGATTTATTTCCTTTCCTTACCTTCTCCATCATGTATGTGAATACATGTCAGAGTTCCAAAAATACAGTTTTTAGATGGCATCTATGATATTAATTTAGCTTGCCTTAGCAAGTGGGTGTAGGCAGCATAAATTATGGAGAACATACTACTACCTGCAAAAACATCTAGAAAGATAGCATTCTTCCCTCCCCTTATTTGACTTGGAGCTCCATTGTGATTTATTTATTTATTTATTTATTTATTTATTTATTTATTTATTTATTTATTTATTGGTTCGATTTATATCCCGCCCTTCTCCAGAGACCCAGGACAGCTTACAATGCGTTAAGCAATAGCCTTCATACTTTTGTATATACCTGCTTAGTAGGGCTTTTTTTTTGGCCCCTCCTAAGCGGTGTTCTTTTTTATACAAAGTCAGCTTATTGCCCCCACAATCCGGGTCCTCATTTTACCTACCTCATAAGGATGGAAGGCTGAGTCAACCTTGAGCCTGGTGAGATTTGAACTCACAGTAATTGCAGGCAGCTGGCAGCTAAGTGCTACTTTAACAGCACTTTAGTCCGCTGCGCCACCAAGGGGGTGGATGGGAATGGGGAAATGATGGCATCATTTATTTATTTGCTTGTTTATTTAATTTCTATAGCCACCCATCTCAAGCAAATTGACTCTGGCATGCACACAAATTATACTACATATCACAGCAAGTCTAAAGGTGTACAGTTTGTGGCTCCAAGATTGTAATCACTAGAAATCATTGGGTGTGGCATTCCAACTCTCCCCAATGAACTACCAAATGTTATGATAACAGTGAGAACTTATTAAATGCAAGGGATATTGTCAACTGCTTATATTAATTAACTGAACTTTTTACATTAGTAACATTATGTAAAAAAAAAAGTTACTTAAACTTTTGCTTTTTATTCTGGCCCTATCCACTGCTTCAGTTCAAAGAGAACAAAAAAAAACCTCCTAAAATGGAACAATAGAAATAGCACTTGCCCCCAAAATTCTGCATTATATTGGGACAGCAGTGTTAAGTCTCCACAAAACACTCTAAAATCTATTCACTTGAGTAGGTATGAGAAGTGGAGACAGATTGATTCTAATTTATTTAGTCTAATAGTAATGATAAAAGAACAATATTCAAACAAAAATAAAAGACACAGTAATGAAAGAAATTATGCAACTGATTTCAATTACGTACGTTAGTGCCTCGCTGGTAAATTTTGGTTGTAATTCTTTAGATCCAGTAAAGAAATCTAAACGCTTAGATTTGAATAGAAAAGGCTATAAAGCAATATTTTCATTATATTACATAGAATAGAAAATCCAAGCATGTTTTAGGGTTTAGTGGGGTTACAACATGCATACGTGCAGTCAGGCTGTATTAATTTTGTCACACACAAGCACTAATCTCTAGGTGCAAAAAGAAATGTGTGAATTAACCTGGAGTCTGAATGTCAGTTGCCACAGAAGATGATGAAACAAATGCATGCCTCACAAAGTCCTTAGCTTAATTTCCTGTAAGAGAAATGATTTACTATTAATGGCACTGCACTGGGGCTCAAGGAATAATGTACTTGCTGAATTTACCTGTGCTGATATTTCCAACTTTAGACAGGTTACTTCAGTTTGCTCTGCTAATAGAGGGCACCAATGGTGGGATTCAAATTTTTTACTACCATGCCATGGGCATGGCATGGTGGGCATGGCACGGCTTGGTGGGCGTGGCTTAGTGGGCGTGGCAGGGAAAGGATACTGTAAAATCTCCATTCCCTCCCGATCAGCTCCCACAGCACCTGAAGCCCCCGCCAACATGCCTGCAATCTCCATCGACCCACATACACTCCACGGTGTCTGCCCAAGGCATCCTCCCCCCACTCTCATACCACTTAGTGCTCCTTACTTGGGACACCCACTTTTTCCCACTTGATAGCCTGTGTGGTGCTAGAGTTATGACAGCAAAAAAGGACGATGGGATTGGGATTGCCAAGCGATGTGATCATACGACAGTCACAGTTTACTACTGCATTGCTTGGCAACGGAAAGTGGGAGGAAGGAGCAGCTCTTTAGCCATACTTGAGCCCTACAGATGGGAAAGGCCTCCTCTGAAGAGGAAGTGTGAATGCACACAGAAACAAAGCAGATCTTAATCAGTGAATGAGGATCGTGGGAGCCATACAGGAGAGCTTAATTTGGGGAAGATGTCGTGTATGAAATTACAGTAAAACCATAACAATTTTTTTTTAAAAAAAATCTAAAATTGTGAGAGTCCCCTTCAGACTACGAGGCTGTAAGCTGTGGTTTGCTTAAGGTAAAGATAAAGATTCCCCCCCCCCCCGCACATATGTGCTAGTCGTTCCTGACTCTAGGTGCTCATCTCTGTTTCAAAGCCGAAGAGCCAGCGCTGTCCACAGACGTCTCCGTGGTCATGTAGACGGCATGACTAAATGCCAAAGGTGCACGGAACGCTGTTACCTTCCTGCCAAAGGTGGTCCCTATTTTTCTACTTGCATTTTTAACGTGCTTTTGAACTGCTAGGTTGGCAGAAGCTGGGACAAGTAACGGGAGCTCATCCCATCCCAACGGTACTAGGGATTTGAAATGCTGAACTGCTGACCTTTCGATCGACAAGCTCAGTGTCTTAGCCACTGAGCCACCGCATCCCTTGCTTAGCTTATGCCTAAATCCGCCCTTGATCCCCCTGGCTGACAAACAGCTCAGACAGGGGAGTGTTTCTTGGCTGAAGTAGGAGGGTGCTCACTCCATGCATTGTGAGAACCCTTCTGGCTGCCCAGCTGCCACCCTGTCTTGCAAGCTGGCATTTCTTCATCATACGTCTCGTGGTCTTCCCTTTAGCAGGCTTCAGATGCAATGAGCACAATCTGAGCTCGTGTAATTTTCGGTAAATTATATCAATGTTATGTAAATTACGTAAAATGTATGTATATTGCATAGCTTTAAAATAATGCACGAAAATCATTACATAATGTACGTATATTTATACACAATAATACATAGATTTAGATGTAATGGGCATTTGGCTAGCATACTTTCAGCTAGTCTGCAAAATCAGGGTTTTACTTTTAGCTGAATTAAGTGGGGATGGGGTATTTAAAACTGCAGCTGGCAAAGCCTGTTGAGAGAGGATCAACATGCTGAAAGGATGCTAAATAGGTGTGGACTGAACACAGTACACAAGCAAGTGACCAGTATGAAAGAAGTATGTTAAGATAGTTTACTAATATAGTGTAAGAGTCAGGTCAGAAGCAGAAAAGCCTGACACCACATTAATTGATTTTCAACATGGAGACAAGTGGGGACATTGCCCAAGACACAGTGGCTTCAAGCCCATTTATACCATACAAGTGGGGGTGGGGAAGGTATTAGGATTTATTATACCTTGATTGCATTACAGATGGGGCTTCTATTTGATTCATAGCAATTGCAGGAATGTTGTTGTCATTGTTTCATTAGCTACGGTAAAAGAAATGATCCCAACTTTCCTGCTGCGATACAGTGAACAAGGTTGGCTAGTCAGACTCTCTTTCTTTTTCCTATCTCCTGTCTCCAAATTGATTTGCTTAACTAATTCTTAGCCTTTTTTTAATTTTGCATATGGTTACTTATCATGAAAAGGAAGAGCTTGCTGGATATATATAAAGGTAAAAGATAAAATATATATAAAATGTGTGTATGTGTGTGTACATGTTCATATGTAACACATAGGTCTCACGTCTCTCTCTCTCTCTCTCTCTCACACACACACACACACACACTCACAAACACACATGTATGTATGTATAATTAAAAAGTAGCATATTATTAATGAAAAGGTAAATTGAATTCCTAACCTTGAGCCAATGTGTCCATCTGTGCCCATCCCAGTTATGTCAGACTTTCCCCACCTCTCTCCTGGTACTAAATGCAGAAATCTTCATCAACGTTTCCAAGACGAAAGTGAAAGTGAATGCAAAGCACTTTCAGTAGAAGTGTTCCGCTTTGCATGTAGAAGAACCCACCTTCGTCCCTGGTCACTTCAATCAGGTCTGGGAAAGAGTCCATCCTGAAACAGTTGACAGCTGCTGCCAATCAAAGTAGATAGTACTGTACTAGATACTAGGCCAAATATGACGGAATAAGGCATTCCTGCTCTGGAATGCAAGTCCCTTTTCTTGAACAAGTCATACAAAGCTATCAAATGTATATTAAACAGGTGATGTTGCCCCCAAATATCGACTACCCTATTAATTCTGTTTTTGCCTTGAGTATAATATTAACCAAGAAAGCGTGTCTAGAAGAAAAATGGAGCAATGTATTGTACTGGAATACAAATTACAATCCCATCCTACACTTTACCCTTGCTAACCCCTATGCTAACAGCCTGCTTTAAATCACTGAGGAACATGGAAAAGATCTGAGGTAAAATCGGAAATAGCTAATATAAGCTTTTCTTTTTAAATTTTTAACATCTGAGTTTGGAATACTGAAATATATTGGAATAATCTCTTAATAGATTGGAATATCTCAAAACCATTGTCCAAACAAATACCTTCTGGGTTTTCCGAGAAAGGTTACAGGTAGTCTTCTACTTACAACTGGTCGCTCATTGACCATTCGAAGTTACAATGGATTCCCAAAAAAGTATTTACACTCTTGACTCAATGTTCTGATAGCCTCCACAACATGGTCATGTGATCGCATTTTGGGAGTATGGCAACCAGCTCCCATTTACAGCCATTTACAGCATCTCACAGTCATAGGACATTTATTTACAATGTAGAACAGGACAGGACAGGACGGGACGGGACGGGACGGGACGGGACGGGACGGGACGGGACGGGACGGGACGGGACAGGATGGGACGGGCCAGGACAGGACAAGTAAGAACAGGACAGGACAAGTAAGACCATACCAGACCAGCCAGGCCAGGCCAGGCCAGGCCAGGCCAGGCCAGGCCAGGCCAGAACAGAACAGAACAGAACAGAACAGAACAGAACAGAACAGAACAGAACAGAACAGAACAGAATGTGTAATGAGATAAAACAGCTTATCTCTGTTTTCCAGCAAATGGGTTCATTTAACAACCATAGTGGTCGTTTAACAATTGCATCATTTGCAGAATTTCCAGAATTTCACGTTCATGTGAGGGAATTCCAGGAGTTGCAATCTTAAAACAATGGAGCAGATCAGGCTGTGGCTGAGTATTACAGAAGCACTTGTACACAGACATTAGTACAATCAGAGAAGACAGGGAAAAAAATACATTCCTTTTTTTTCACCCATTATTACCCATGCTTCTGTGCCTAGATGATAAATCAATATCAGTGAGGCTTCTAACTTTGTAGAAGAAAGTATTGGAATGTGTGTTCCAAGTATCAATTTCAGACACAAGGAAAAATAAAAACCTCATTCTGACATTTGTATTAATCACTCAGCATACATCACCAAATGGTTACTTCTAAAAATTTTCTGAGATGCATCCCTATAGTATTAGATCTAACAAGATGCAACAATTCTCAATATTGTTTTAATTCTGTTCCTCCAATTCAGTAAGGAAGTGCATGTGCTTGTGTACATGCATGAAAGACAAAGAGAGGGAGATCAAATATCTTACTAAATATTATTTTCCCTCTGGTAAAGAGGGAATAATTCAGAATAGACAAAAGTCTACACCTGGAGTAGGTTAAAAAGGAAGCATTTTTAAAAAAGAATAAAAACAGAAATACATGTCATGGAAATCTGGATAAGCAATTACATATTGTGTGGTATGGCACTCCAGTTGTGTTTTGTTGGGGAATATTTGTCTTGCTAATAGGTGGTGGATGGGAATTTGAATACAGCCATATTTACACTGTACACTCTTCCGTGCAGCAACTGTTGGTTCTCATTTCCCATGCAAATAACTGAGCAAAATTACCTGAATTTCTAGAAAGACACAAAAAAGGAACAGCATGTAACCACCGTCAACCTAAAATGCAGAGCAATCAGATCAACTTGCTGATAATGGAAAGATAACAGGTAAGTGGGAAAAGAAGAAGAAAATGATTGGGTTAGCTTAATATTAGCCCAAAGAGATTGAAGGGCTTTCACTGGAAGCATGGAAAAAACATCTGTTTCAAACAGGATGCCAAAAAAATGGCAAGGTTCCAACAAGTGAGTTTTTGTGTAACAAATCTAAAACCTCTAACCTAAACATTATTAACATCTGAGAGCTAAGTTGCTACAGATCATCATGTTTTAGGAAAGTGGTAGGCAACCCTAACCCTAACCTCTTTCCTAAATGCTGCGTGCAATATCAAATTTGCCACTTATTTCCATTAAAAATGAGTTCTTGATTTATTTATTTTATTAGTCATATTTCTATGCCGCCCACTCTCCGAGGACTCTGGACGGCTTACACCAAAGACAGTATACTAAATAGCATATTGCCCCCTAACAATCTGGGTCCTCATTTTACCCACCTCGGAAGGATGGGTCAGCCTTGAGCCAGTGAGATTTGATCTGCTGATCTGCTGAATTAGCAGTCAGCTGAAGTAGCTGCAGTACTGTACTCTAACCACTGCGCCACCTCGGCTCTTTAAAGCTTGATGAAGCTTTATAGATCATATGCTTCAAATGTAAATATGAATTTATTGAGCAAAATTGATCATCATTAAAAGCCCATCCTGAGGTTTCCCATTGATGGCCCAACCTTCCTTTTTGAAACTTTTTCAAATAGAAAAGAATTTCCTTGGGCAACCAGGAAAGATAGACCCGGCAGCAGCCAAAGATGACCAATCCCAATTGCTGACCATATCAGCAACCATTTTGTCAGTAAAGCGTGTGAGAGCACCGTGCATATGTGTGCACACAGCAAACCAGTAGCAGTCCTCAGAGGATTTCACCACTGGTTGGGAGGAGCCCTTCCATAACAGAAATAATAACTATGTTTGGAGATGACAAATAAATACGTGGAGTAGAATTTAATATTAATATTAATTTATTGTTCATAGGAACCGGTCAGGCAATAATTCTAAAAAGGGCCTATTCGCAAACAAAAAGATGCTCTGACGACATCTTGAAAATTCTCCTTGTCAACCAGTATTGCACATTTTCACTTGTCTCCTAAAAAGTGGGCAATAATATAGGCCTCGACTTATGACCACAATTGAGCCAGGGGTGAAATCTAAAATTTGTTACTACTGGTTCTGTGGGCATGGCTAGGGGGGGGGGGGGGGGTAATGTGATTGGGTGGGCGTGGCCATTTTTTTTTTGACTTTTAAAACCATTTTTTACATGTAAAACCATGTAAAAATGCTTTCAAAAGGCTCTGACGATCCCAGCTGAGTTGCCTGATCGGCAGGCAACCCAGCTGGGATTGTCAGAGCTTGGATCATCAGAGCCATTTAAAAGAAAAAACTTCATTTCTTTTAAATGGCTCTGACGATCCAAGCTGAGTTGCCTGATCGGCAGGCAAGTCAGCTGGGATCGTCAGAGCTTGGCTTGTCAGAGCCATTTAAAAGAAAAAAAGGCACTGATGATCACGCGGCTCAGCTGGGCATAGGGGGGCAGGGGCAGGGATTTTTGCTACCGGTTCTCCAAACTGCCCGCCACCATCGCTACCTATTCATCCGAGCCGGTCTGAACTGGGAGCATTTCACCCCTGAATTGAGCCCATAATTTTGATTGTTAAGTGCAGGAGTCTCCAACCGTGGCAACTTTAAGCCTGGAGGACTTCAACTCCCAGAATTCTGGGCGTTGAAGTCCACCAGGCTTAAAGTTGCCAAGGTTGGAGACCCTTGGTTAAGCGAGACAGTTAAGTGATCTTTGCCCTCTTTTATGACTTTTCTTGTTAAGTGAATCACCCCAGTTGATAAGTCAGCAACCCAGTTGTTAAGTGAATCTGTCTTCGTTGATTTTGCTGGTCAAAAGGTCGCAAAAGGGGATCATGTGACTTTGGGACACAGCAACAGTCATAAGTATGAGTCAGTTATCAAGCGTCTGAATTTTGATCACATGATTATGGGGATGCTACAAAGGTCGTAATTGTGAAAAACGATCATAAGTCACTTTTTCCAGTGCAGTGGTAACTTTGAATGGTCACTAAATGAACTGTTGTATGTTGAGGACTACCTGTATTTTTGTCAACGCTATTTAGCCAAGGGGCATAGCAGGACATCAAACCCAAAATGTTCATTTGACTAAATCCAGCAAAGTTTCAGAGTTTCATAAATGCCAAACCAATAGCAATAGCACTTAGATTTACAGTATATACCGCTTCACAGTGCTTTACAGCCCTCTCTAAGCAGTTTACAAATGTCAACTTATTGCCCCCACAATCTGGGTCCTCATTTTACCCACCTCAGAAATAAATATATTTATTTATAAATCAGTTGTTTTAAGTATTCAGAAGATGATTCAGCAGAAGATTCTTTCCCACAAGCAATGCAAACTAATTTGTAATTATTCCAAAATATAGCTATTCAGGAAAATAATTGTTGTCCCTTCCTTTTAAACATTAAAAGATTTGGTAGGGTTTTCAAAGAAACAGGAAGGAAAGACGGAGGCATGTTCCACGAGAAGGCCTTATGAATTCCTCCCAAGTTTCCATAGAAATGAATTGATTAGAGCCATAATTTCACTTAATATTTTCTCTTTTCTTGAGGGTTATGCTTGCTTACACTAAATGGGCACCTTCCCCTTGCAATCGTTTTCTTCTTTTGTTCGGCTCAGTAGGTTTCCTAACTGGTGGATTTTATTGAGTTAAATCAAGCTGTCACTTCATCTGCCTGAAGGATGACTCAAATACAACACATAATAATAAAAGAAAAGTAGGATAAAATAATCTTGTCAAGCCAGGAAAAAACCGATTGCTTGAAGTTGTAGCCTTCAATCAATACACTAATTCCACAATTTATGCCTCTTTCAATTGGAGAGGAAGGAACCCCTGATAGGGAATTTCTTGGCTCACTGACCAACTTTGACCTTCTATCTATGTGAGTGCAGAATTAGCAAGGGCTTCTGGTTAGCAAAATCACGTATGAAAATAGTTGACATTTGAGACGCCAACTTTATTAATTTCAGAAAGGCAAGAGGTGCATATTGCTTAAGTTGTGCCCCTCCCAAACAGGAATCTGCTGTGAAGTTAAAAACCTATGTACTTGCTTATTAAGTATGTTAAAAAGAGGGAGAGAGAAAGTGTGTGTGCGTGTCCCATACTATGGCATTAGCAACTTCAGAAGTTTAAAAGCAAATTAGTCTCTCCTGTGCTTACTGTATTTTCCCCCATTTAGTACAACTACAAATAAAAGAAAGAATTTTTTTTTGCCCAACAGTTTATGAAGATCGTTATTCATTTCATACTTCCAGTTTGGGGATGTGGGAAATAATGAGAGCCAGTTTGGTCTAGTGGTGAAGACACCAGTCTAGAAACCATGAGTTCTAGTCAGTGGTGAGATTCAAATTTTTTTACTACCGGTTCTGTGGGTGTGGCTTGGTGGGCATGGCATGGCATGGCTTGGCTTGGTGGGCGTGGCTTGGTGGGCGTGGCAGGGGAAGGTTACTGCAAAATCCCCATTTCCTCCTGATCAGCTGGGACTCGGGAGGCAGAGAATAGATGGGGGCGGGGCCACTCAGAGGCGGTATTTCAGTGGTGGGTTTCAAATTTTTTTTACTAATGGTTCTGTGGGTGTGGCTTGGTGGGTGTGGCAGGGGAAGGTTACTGCAAAATCCCCATTTCCTCCCGATCAGCTGGGACTTGGGTGGCAGAGATGGGGGTGGGGCCAGTCAGAATTTTTACTATCAGTTCTCCGAACTACTCAAAATTTCCGCTACCAGTTCTCCAGAACTGGTCAGAACCTGCTGAAACCCACCTCCGGTTCTAGTCCTGCCTTAGCCATGAAAGCCAGCTGGGTGACTTGGAGCCAGTCATTCTCCTTTAGCCCAACTCACCTCACAGGGTTATTGTTGTGAGGGAACATAAGAGGAAGAAAGAGTATTAGATATGTTTTCTGCCTTGAGTTGTTTATAAAAAATAAATAAATAAAGGCAAGATATAAATAATAAATAAAATGATCCTCAAACTTTTACCTGGTTTTAACAATTCCAGCCTTAAAATTCAAAGGTAACAACTTCCTGCAATATTAGTAATTCTTTTTTAAAGAAATAGTTACTAATTATATTTAGAAACTCATCTTTTTGCTTTTTTTATTTTATTTTTTATTTTTTTAATTTTATTTCGAATTTATATACCGCCCTTCTCCCTGGGGACTCAGGGTGGTGTACAGCCAAGTAAAAACACATAATACAAACATTAAGAACAATTAAAAGGAATATCTCAATTGGCCCAAGATTTAAAAAAGACAAACCAATTTAAAATCATCTAAAAGGATTTGTTAGGCCAGCCTGGCTTGTTGGAAGAGGAAAGTTTTAAGGGCACGGCGGAAGGCACGGAGGTCTTGGATTCTCCTTATCTGTGGGGGCAGCTGATTCCAGAGGGTAGGAGCCCCCACAGAGAAGGCCCTCCCCCTGGGGGTCACCAGCCTGCATTGCTTGGCTGATGGCACCCCGAGGAGGCCCTCTCTGTGGGAGCGCACAGGTCGATGGGAGGTCGTCGGTGGCAGAAGGCGGTCCCAAAGATAACTAGGTCCTATGCCATGGAGCGCTTTAAAGGTGGTGACCAACACCTTGAAGCGCACCCGGAAGACCACTGGGAGCCAGTGCAGCGGTGTTATTTGCAAGTTGTAATCAAATTTGCATAGCTTTAAAAATAACAGTAAACTTAAACTTAAAAAAAGTCCTGGATGGTCGTCGTCTATCAGATTTTCACTTTGCCTTCATAACTTCTCCCCTTGAAGACAAAACCAGGAAATAATAAAAAAAAACCTTTGTTTAGCAATCAGTTTATATTTCACCCTGCCACTTGCTTAACTGAAGTTATGGCAAAGTATCAAACAGGGTTGCTGAATCAATACTGCCTTTCTGCCCTATACGTTAAAAAAATGCCTGTCATATCAGCTGTCAAGTTAAAGTGTCAGTCCATATTGTGTGATTTAAATCGTAAGGTTGCTTGTCTCAGTTTGCTGGTTAGAAAGCACAGATTTGTTTTTCAACTAGTTGTATCGGCCTTTTGATTTCCTCAATCGATAGATCAGTGGTTCCCAACCTTTTTTTGGCCATGCCCCACCTCAGCATCTCTAAAATTCTGATGCCCCCCCCCCCCCGTGACATATAATTTTTTTAAAAAAATTTGATTTATATGCCGCCCTTCTCCGGAGACTCAGGGCAGCTTACAGTACGTTAAGCAATAGCCTTCATACTTTTGTATATTTATGCAAAGTCAGCTTATTGCCCCCACAATCTGGGTCCTCATTTCACCTACCTTAGAAAGGATGGAAGGCTGAGTCAACCTTGAGCCTTGGTGAGATTCGAACCTGCAATAATTGCAGGCAGCTGATGTTAATAACAGGGCTTTAGACCACTGTACTATCCAAGGCTCTTATGATTCAAAAAGTTAACTCCTACTCATGTGGAGGAAGCCTAAAAGGCCATTAACGTGGTTTAAACAAGGTTCCAATTGCCCCCATTAAAAATCAAATTGCCCCCCCTGTGGGGCGTGAGCCCCACATTGGGAACCGCTGTGCTAAATAGATATGTTGAAACCACCATTTCCAGAATTCTCAGTTCTTTCAAATAAATAATTATTTTCAGCAAATTCCCCTGCCATGATCCACATCCAAAAAAGGAGATCCATGTAATTTTTTTCCCCCAGTGGTTGTGCAATTTGCATAACACCAAATTAGACCATTGTCTTACCAGTTTCATCTAGCTCTCTTTCAGCATTTTTCCAGGATTTGGGATAGGAACTGAACTAACAAATCCTGATGTGCAGACACGTGTTCTATCATCAGCAATATCTCTTCCCTTGTTATGGATTTTCCCTTTCACTTAGAGAAGGAAAATTTCCAATACATGCCATAACAGCACAGAATCATAGGGTGTTTTTATTTGGCATGAAAGAAACACCCAACAGTTCTATGCTGCTATGGCATGTATTGGATAATTTTTCCTTTTCTAAATAAAAGGGGTGGCTTGAGTTTATTTTATCCCCCCCCCCCAAAACTGGTGAAAATGAAGGTTTCAGTTATAAATTTGATAATCATCGTGGTCATAATTTAGTTAAAAATTGGTAAGGAAGGATAAAAATAATATCCTTATAGAAAAACACAGGTGTTTTGGCCTACATCTTTCGACCCTGCACCTTTAAAAATGCCTGTCATATCAACTGTCAAGTTAAAGGGTCGGTCCATATTGTCTGACTGAAATCATAAGGTTGCTTGTTTCCATGTGCAGATGATTAGACCTGATTTTTAATCATCAATTACCCAAACTAGAAAGATAGTGGATAAGTGTCATCTTTCTAAGTTCTTTTTGTTGAGGAGGTAGGATGAAGTTGCACAGACAATGGGAAGATCACTGAAAGCTGTTATGCCAGCTCTCCGCTAGGCCTGGCCAAGATGAAGGGCCAATTGTAATGTTAGGCACAAATGAGGTAGCAGGCAGCCAATGTAATGGGGAAGCAGTCTCTGAACTGTTTCTTTCTCTTAGGGTCATTGTTGTGCTTCACATTTTCAACCTTACACTACAGTAGAAGTCCCTAACACATTACAGGGTTCCAGTGATGAAATCCAATTTTTTTTACTACCGGTTCTGTGAGCGTGGCTTGGTGGGCGTGATGTGGCTTGGTGGACATGGCAGGGGAAGGATACTGCAAAATCCCCATTCCCTCCCCACTCCTGGGGGAAGGATATTGCAAAATCCCCATTCCTTCCCCACTCCTGGGGGAAGGATATTGTAAAATCTCCATTCCCACCCCACTCTGGGGCCAGCCAGAGGTGGTATTTGCCGGTTCTCTGAATTACTCAAACCTTCAGCAGAATGAATTGAAATGAATTGAAAATAACCTTTTTTCTACTCATTACATTGATTGTTTGATTATTTCTTCTGCTGGCTGGTCATGATTCCAGCCTGCATAATACAAATTCTATGTATACTCAAGGAAATCTCTTCCACACTCAAGCCATCAGCGTTGCCAGTACATATTCATGAAAATATGCCTGAAAATTGTTATTTGCATGTGGAGAAAAAACCCACAGAAATTTTTTTCCTTGTTTCCGCAAAACATTCCTCTATATTTCCTAAATTGCTTCTGTTCAACTTCAGGAGCTTCTAAGATGTAGTTATCTCTTTTTATACTCTCCTTAATCATCATCCCATACCAGGAACCTTCAGCTTGCAAGGAGAAAAAAAATGCTACAATTTAGGTAAAATTTGTTGTCCTACTCTGAACTTGTTGATATACTTCTAGAAATGTGGTGCCCAGAATCATACACAGTATTCCAGTTGTGGTATCCTTAGTAGAGAGGGTAATTAGGACTCCTTCTGATGCAGTCCCAAACTGTATTAGCCTTGTAGAAGTGAGTTCACATTGCTGTCAAATGTTCAACAGCTTGTAATCAATGACCACACTCAAATCCTCCTCCAATGCAGTTCTTCCAAGCCATGAATCCCCCATGTCCTCTTCATCATGCCATACCTTATCTTCTTCCTATTGAAAGACATGTTGTTCTTTTCAGCTCAGTCTTCCAACCTGTCCAGATTGTAGTCTTGTTTTGTCCTCCTGAATATTGTCCCAATTTTGTATCTGATTAAAACAGCCAATTCATACCAATATCAAGGTAATTAATACAAATGTTGAAAAATTCCGGTCCCCGAAATCCCTTTAACACCCCACTGGCTACTGCTGTTCAGTGATGAAGAGAGACATTAATACTCTCCAAGTACAGTTAATCAGCAATTGTAGGCCCACCTTATTTTAGTGTCATCTAAACACACAAATCAAATTAGATTATATCCAATTGACCACTAAAGTAGTTACTTGGCCAAAATACACAATATTTGTCTCACGTGAGCTATTTTTTTTAAAAAAAATTGATTTATATGCCGCCCTTCTCCGGAGACTCAGGGCAGCTTACAATGCGCTAAGCAATAGCCTTCATACTTTTTGTATATTTTATACAAAGTCAGCTTATTGCCCCCACAAACTGGGTCCTCAATTTACCTACCTTAGAAAGGATGGAAGGCTGAGTCAACCTTGAGCCTGGTGAGATTCGAACTTGCAGTAATTGCAGGCAGCTGGTGTTAATAACAGTGTGCTTTAGTCCACTGTACTACCAAGGCAACTACCATTGCTTTGTGACAAAGCAATGCTAACTATTGGCAATTACAATGTTGTCTTCTGGAAATTCTGCACTGGTGGCCAGTTAGTGTGTTGACTTCCCTGGATGCTTCCTCAGATACCTCTCCAGATGTCAGCTCAGAGGAGGATGAACCAGTTCCAGGCACATCAGGAGAGGAGTTAGTCAATGGCTCCAAGCAGCTGTCTGAGAGTGATTTGGCTGAAGCACATGTGCAGCAGGACAGCCCTGAGGCTTCAGGTGGGGAAACCATGCAGCTGCAGCCAGTCAGTGATGAAGAAGAGGAACTGCCTTCTGTATCTGATCTAAGAACACATAGAGCAGAGAAAAGGCAGGAGCAGTGAAGGTCAACCTAATTAATTGTGAGGAGGCAGCTTTGCCCATCTTGATGGGCTGCATCAGAAGCTGGCTATTTAGCACAACAGACAGATGGAGATGATGTTGGGAACAACATATTCATTTCCTTGCTGTGTGTTTTTGCTTTGAATGTTGGGTTGTGTCTCTTCAGCTGTTGCCTTGCCTTGCCTTTGCCTGTGAACTTGCCTTGTCTTCTGGATTTGCCCTTGCCTTGCCTTTGCCTTGGAACTTGCCTTTGCCTTGGAGCTTGCCTTTGCCTTGGAGCTTGCCTTTGCCTTGGAGCTTGCCTTTGCCTTGGAACTTGCCTTTGCCTTGGGAATTTGCTTTTTCCTAGTGGACTAGACTTGCCTTTGCCTTGAGAACTAGTGTTGGCTTCATTTGAATAGCCTGTAGAATTCATTGGGGTTGAGCTGGTGCTGGCATAAGGAATTGCTAGGGAATTCCAATTCAAGCTGGAAAGCCTTAATAAAGAGCGGTGTGTGTGCATGTCAGTGGTGGGTTGCTACCAGTTTGCCCAGATTGGGCGAACTGGTAGCGACAGCAGCGGGAGGCTTTGCCTACCCGCACGGACATCTCTCTGCATGCGCAGAAGCTTCTGCACATGATCAGAAGTGTTGAGAGCACATGAGCACACATGAGCAAACCGGTAGTGACGGGATTTGAATCCCACTACTGATGTGTGTGTGTGTGTGTGTGTGAATGGAACAGCATAGTTAATAAGAATTATAGGGTTCATTATGTTTCTTGGGAAACAGGATCCTCACCACTTTTTAAAGAAATCTGTTATCCCTTCCAGGCAAAATATGTTGATTTTTAGCCTTGAAGGGGTAGGAGTTAAGGGAACAAGTAGTATGACGTACAAGTCAAGTCTATGTCTACCTCTTAGAACCTCAAAAGCTGCCATTGAGATTACCCAATTGAAATAGGCAGGACTGAATATACACGTTCAATCATCTCCACTTTACTTCTACATAATGTATTCAAGAACATACTATTAGATGTCTATTAAGTTAAATTTCCAGGTAAAATATGACAGTAACATAAATAACAGATAGGGAAGGTTGATTGATTGTACTTGTAATTTTGAAGACTGCCTCAGACCAGATACGGACTGAGCAAATGTTTATTGTGAAAGAAAGAGGAGCACACAATTATCTAAAATGTAATCTTAATGTGAGTTATTAAAAACAGATTACATTATAAATGGGCGATGCAATTTACACATTACAGCATAAAGTGTGTACAAGACATGCGGCTTCTTCTACTGTGCAACAACCTGCAAATCGGAAGATATAGACAGAAGGGGCGGGTGAAAGGAGTGGAAAATGCCGCTATCTTTCTCTAAATGGATGTATGTGGTGTTGATAGTCAGATACAGCTTTCACCTTTATCCCAGCTTGTTTCTGACCCACTGAGTTAGTGTTAATCACCCCTGTAGGCACCAATAATTTCCCATATGTGGATTTTGATAAGTTAGAGCACCCACTTTATTTCAAGAAGATTCCAGCTGACTATCCAGTTATCGCAATGGACAGCTTCAAGCACTTCCATGCCAGTCCTTGTATTCTTAGCTTTATCAAGTGCTTTGCACTTTTTTGTCTTTTATCTCTTAATTGAGACCCGACTGCAAGAAAAGCCTATCTCTTAAAGTGTGTTGCATTACGTATTAACTTTAAGGCTACTTGAGGGACAGAAAGCCTTAAGAAAGGCTGCTGGAGAGAGGTGGGAAATCTTTCTCAATCTCTATTTAGAAAAGGGAGGGAGAGAAATGTGTAAATGCTGCAATGTAATAAAAAAAAAGTGTCCCTCTTTTTTTCTTCTTCTCAGCAATCCCAAAAGATGGTTAAAAAACAGTGTAAAAACTTTTATATGCAGTATCCTTTCTGATAATAAATTGCTATACAATGACTTGGGGAAAATAAAAGAGATACGATGTTAGGAAATCAACCGAGCACAAGCAGGGAAATTATTTTGTAATTAAAGGTGATAGAGAATTCCTCATTTATTTTGTAGCAATGGTCCGTTAGTTCATTCGTATGTGAATGCTGCTTATAAATAGATTTATTTTGTAGCTGTTTTATTTTTTTTATGAAAAAAAAGAAGAAGAGAGAATAACCTCCACTAATTTCTTTAATTATTCTGATATTACAGAAACCAGAATGAGGACAGACATAGACAAGAGGGATTGTGTTGGTATTTGTTTGTTTGCCTGTTTCTTTTTAAAATATATGAATTCTCTCTTAATTAAACACACATACCCCAAAAACCTCACCAATGATTGCATTTATTGTTGTGGGGTTTATTTTTGGCTTTTTAATAGCTGAATTTTAATGATTTTTTAAAAAACTTTTGTGTTTATTTGCATTTTACTGTTACTTTTTTTTAAGCATTCTTTTTTTTTTAATTTGATTTATATGCTGCCCTTCTCCGGAGACTCAGGGCAGCTTACAGTGCGTTAAGCAATAGCCTTCATACTTTTGTATATTTATGCAAAGTCAGCTTATTGCCCCCACAATCTGGGTCCTCATTTCACCTACCTTAGAAAGGATGGAAGGCTGAGTCAACCTTGAGCCTGGTGGGATTTGAACTTGCAGTAATTGCAAGCAGCTGATCTTAATAACAGTGAAATAGTCCACTGCGCCACCAGTGGACAGAATATGGTAAATGATGTAAATAAATAAGAAAATATCCATCCTACTTCACCTGACCTCTCTTATGCTAGCAAGGAGACACTTTGATTACTTAAGATGTAGTTTCTAGGTTAATCTTCCACCCCAGATGTCCATCCAACATTTTAGACCTCACATTCCCTGCGGAATATCACATCAAATGTTGAATTTTAAGGTGCTATAAAAATTTTGAAGGAAAAACCATTGGTCGCAATATGATTATAATGAGGTTTGACAATAATATCTCCAGCACAAAAACAAAAAGAGTTCATACTTTCCATGCAGTGCAATATGAAAGTCATTGCAAGAATAATTGATGCAGTTTGCACTCCTGTAGTCATGGCACTAATATTTTAAATAAAGAATAACTTTGTTTAGAAGTCATACTAGAGTTTGAAGAAGCTTGACCAACTATAGTTTTGAGAACTCTTTAAGAACTGAATCCAAACCTGTGAGGCCACAATGTAGCTTGGTATATTATTATTCTTTAGATTTCCCAGTTCTGTAAATTTAGTATTAAAGTAATGGCAAAATGTCTAGCTATGTTGAAATAAAATACATCCAGAAATTTGCATTTTGTGAAAAAATATATTTTGAAGTACATTTATAATATCTAAGTGTGCATTTTATGCTTTTAATATATAACCAAAGGAAAAAAAGATAAACCCGATAAGACTAGATTTAAGAATTAATCCCGCAAAAGGACTATTGACCAAAACTGAAGTTTCCTTACTTAGTGGATATATCTAGAGAAACTTCTTTATCAGCATTTATAGCCTATTATGACCATTAAGTCGGGCTATTTATGCATGAGCATTTCTAGCTACATTCATATCACATCCAAAATATAATTATTACAAATTATATTTATTCCAAAACTGCAATTAATACTAACAATACTCCTAATACATACCCTATTTCCCCCAAAATAAGACATCACCCAATAATAAACCCAATCAGGCTCTTGAGCACATGGCAATAAGGTCAAGTGCTTACTTCAGGGTTCAAAAAAATATAAGACAGGGTCTTATTTTCGGAAAACACGGTAATTTATTGTATGTCTTTAGTAAATTAAAAAAAACAGAAATTACAAAAACCCATCCTCTAAAATTAGTTGATTATAAAGCCCAACAGCAAACAAATATTAACCCCAAGACACACTAACATTAAAAACAATATTGTATGATATGACTGTGCATATATGCATCCATAGTTAAAATAAAGCCTATCTTTAACAATAGAGCTAGCTTTTCAGGGTTAGTTATTTCAATTCTTTAATTCTAATACCATTAACTGGATTTGTTCAGAAGTAAAGATCTTTGAAGTATTATAGCCTGAACCCAGGGGCTGAATATTTACTTTTTCTCAACATGTTAAGAAAACCATAATGATTTAATGGAAATATCATCACCTCAGTGACACCTGAAATAAAATAAAGTACCAAAGCAAGAATGGTTAGTTCAAAGGATTATTGTCCCTTCCATTGTAAGAGAAGCAAAGTGAAATAAGGAGGAAAGGAATTATTTGATTCTAAATAATACCTTCCTCCCACCTTCTTTTCCTTGTTTTTCCTATCCACCAAATCTGTGAATAGCATTCCAAACATTTGGATATTGTCAAGGTTAAATTTAGGTTACATATGGAGGGATTAAGATGTTTTCTATTACTTTCTATTCTTGTTTGGAAGGGATGAGAATTACTCCTCCAGCTTTCCGACTGCTGTTTTCTCAGCTTTCTATGACACCAAGCCACCATACCTTTCTGTGTTTCCATGTTTCCTCTGTAGAATATTGAAAATTAATCTCTCTCACACATCGTTTGCTAAGGCTTCAGCAATAAAAGTATTGATAAGAGAACCAAGTTACCACAAAACGAATTCTCAGCAGGCCCAATTTCAAGAGTTAGCAAAGCTGGGCAACTGCCAAAGAACCTTCTGAGTTCCTGTTGAGACTATTACCGATGCTGCTGCTCCCATCGCCATTGCCACTTGCTTTCAATGCTGTCAGTACCACCTCATTTCTGACAGACTCTCCAAGGGACGACCAGTTTCTTAAATGGAAGTTGAATTGAACCAGCTATCCTCTTGCCACATTAGGTTACCTAAAATTCAGTGTCAGAAGTCAATGCTATCTGCCTAGCAGGAAAGCTAGAAAATAAAACCAGCATAGAAAAACAATGCTACTAACTAGTCCATGGACATAGCTTCTTGACTGTAATAGGTCTATCTAGCTATGATAGCAGAAAACCCTAATAAGTTGGCATTATCAGTTGTAGGAAAAGATCCCATTAGATCCCTGGTTCTTATCATACTAATTTATCTTTAAGTATTATCTTGTATGTATGTATGTATGTATGTATGTATGTATGTATATCAGTGGTGAAATCCAATTTTTTTTTACTACCAATTCTGTGGGCATGGCTGGGTGGGCATGGTGTGGCTTGGTGGGCGTGGCTTGGTGGGTGTGGCAGGAGAAGGATACTACAAAATCTCCATTCCCACCCCACTCTCGGGCCAGCCAGAGGTGGTATTTGCCGGTTCTCCAAACTACTCAAATTTTCCACTACTGGTTCCCCGAACTGCTCAAAATTTCCGCTACCAGTTCTCCAGAACCAGTCAGAAGCTGCTGGATTTCAACACACACACACACACACACACACATATAGAGAGAGAGAAATATTCAGCACAGAATGAGGCAACCCTTTTTATATACATTTTTTATTTCACTGAATATTTTCATGTTTCACTGAAGATACAGGGTATTTCTGCTAAAAGCAACCATCCTATAAGAAAAGGGTTTTAGCAGAATATAACCTGTATGCTGCTAGTTTCTCTGCTTTCTTAATAGAATAGAGTAGAATAGAATTTTTTTATTGACCAAGTGTGATTGGACACACAAGGAATTTGTCTTGGTGCATATGCTCTCAGTGTACATAAAAGAAAAGATACGTTCATCAAGAATCATAAGGTACAACACTTAATGATAGTCAAAGGGTACAAATAAGCAATCAAATCATATTAGCAAACAGTCAATATAAATCGTAAGGATACTAGCAATAAGGTTACAGTCAGTGGTGAGATTCAAATAATTTAACAACCGGTTTTCTGCCCTAATGATTTCTTCCAACAACCAGTTTGCCAAACTGCTCAGAAAGTTAACAACCGGTTCTCCCGAAGTGGTGCGAATTGGCTGAATCCCATCACTGGTTACAGTCATATAGTCATAAGTGGGAGGAGATGGGTGATGGGAACGATAAGAAGATTAATAGTAGTGCAGACTTAGTAAATAGTTTGACAGTGTTGAGGGAATTAATTGTTTAGCAGAGTAATGGCGTTTGGGGGAAAACCTCCTCTTGTGTCTTAACAATTCAATTTTATCATACACAGAATATTGATGGCTGACTGCAGCTAAACAGTTGTTATTCAAAAGATCCAAATGAAATGACCATAAACCTGAAAGTCTGTAAGCCATCTCTAAATTTATTGGGAATTATTATCTTTTTTTTATTATTATTTTGAGGTTATTTGATACTGCTAAGATACTGCTCAGGAGCCTGAGTGGCGTAGGAAGCTAATGCCTCTACTAAGGCAGCATTTAACATCCAGCTGCCATCCAGCTGCCTGCAATTACTGCGAGTTCAATTCTCACCAGGCTCAAGGTCGACTCAGCCTTCCATCCTTTCTAAGGTGGGTAAAATGAGGACCCGGTTTGTGGGGGCAATAAGCTGACTTTGTATAAATATACAAAAGTATGAAGGCTATTGTTTAACGCATTGTAAGCCGCCCTGAGTCTCCAGAGAAGGGTGGCATATAAATATAAATAAATTAATAAAATAAATTAATAAATTAATAAATAATAAATAAGATACAGCAGAGGTTTACAAACTTTGCAATATTGTAACCCCATAAACTGTTAAGTAAATTCCCTGCACTCCCTCCCCCTGCATCTCTTGAATAATATGAATGGTTTTGGCAGTGTTAGGATCGGGCAAGAAATACACAGATCATTTACTTTTATTTATTATACTTCGTGAAATGAATAGAAAGAGAGAGAGCCAATTTGGTGTAGTAGTTAAGTCAGCAGGTTAGAAAGCGGGGAACTGTGATTTCATGCCCCACTTTACCAATGAAACCCAACTGGGTGACCTTGCGCCAGCCATTTTCTCTTATCCCAACTCACCTCACAGGATAGTTGTTGTGGGAAAAATAGGAGGAGGAAGGTGTGTTTGATATGTTCACCTCCTTGAGTTGTTTGCAAAAATAATAAAGGTGGTGTGTGTGTGTGTGTGTGTGTGTGTGTGTGTGTATATATATATATATATATATATATATATATATATATATATATATATATTAATTGTAGATATTTTAACCCAAGAGTCACAGGAAACAATATATATCTATTGCAGGGGAAGTAAGAGTACCGTACAAAGTCATTTCCATTTTCTTTGTGCAAACCCAGAGGAAGCTTGCACAGTTCAAACCAGGAGCAAAGCATCGGACAGTGTTCCCATTTTCCTTAGGCACACCTGTACAGTCTTCTTTTTTAAAAAAAAATAATAAATCTCCCCAACCCTGCTCACATTTGGGAAATCTATCCCTCCATCCTTCAGATATACTGAGTTGAAGTTTCCAATATTCCTTTTTAATGGTTTTACTTGCTAGGCACCAGTTGCAATTCAGTAGCATCGGTAAACCTTTCTCTCTACAGGTATCATTGACCTAATGTGACACTGTTAAGGATAAAAAAGGCAGTTCTGAGATTTCCCATTCTCAGTGTTCCCATTCTCCCATTATTGCCAACTGAAATAGCAGCCAGGTCTATCTTTATATGCTTATAATGCAAGCTATATTTTCTACTCTACTCTATGACATAGAGCCTAATTTCTTGGCATTTCAGCACAAGGAGAACAAACATTAATTTTCCTAGGCATTTTAAGTGGGACTGTTTATCTCAGTTCATTTTCAAATGCTGCCCCTTGATTTTATTTTTATTATTACCGTATTATTATATGTTATATTATTAAAAATCACCATTTTAAAAAAGGAGATGGAGAAAATAAATCTGTGAAATAAATACATACAAATATATCCAGGGCAGAGTCGTACTAATCAGGTTTATAAATCCATGCATTAAACCACAAAGTTCACTATTCTAATATTTTATAAAATCTTTTCTAAAAGGGAAGGGAGAGAGAGAAAGATGAAATAGCGTAATACATCAATGTGTGCAATAGTGCTAACTTCTTTTCACAAAGCACCAGTAAGCAGGACAAGGAACAATGGATGGAAACTAACCAAGGAGAGAGGCAACCTAAAACCAACGAGAAAATTCCTACAATTGAGAACAATTAACCAGTGGAACAAATTGCCTTCGGAAATTGTGGGTACCCCAACACTGGAGGCTTTTAAGAAGAGACTGGACAGCCATCTATTAGAAATAGTATAGGTCTCCTACAAGAGCGGGAGGGATGACCTCCAAGATCCCTTCGAACTCTGTTAGTGTACTGTTACCTAGAATGGAAAGCAGAAGTCTAATCTTCCTTAGGCATAGAAGCCAACTGGATGACTTTGGACCAATCAGCCCTAGACTAAGATGTTGAAAAATATCTATCTATCCATCTAGAAAACCACACTGGATCAGCATAGTCCATAACATTCAGCAGCCTTGATCCTGCAGTGGATTGATTTAGGTTGATGTCCCAAAGGTGCTTTTTCCAGAGGCAACTGGACTTTCTGTTTTTTCTGTGAAGGCGTTTCACTTCTCATCCATGAAGCGTCTGACCTGGATGACTGAGAATCTCCATAGACATTTGAGGTTGATGATGATCAGAGAGGCGGCGGGGGGGGGGGGGGGGAGGGAGAGAATGAACATGATGTAGGTCAGTCAATCCCACCCAGCCCAAATTAGCATCGGCCTCTGCAACAAGCTAATTGGAAACCAATCCCCTTCATTACATCACCCATTCATTACCTAAGAATTAGGTAAGCCAGTGCAGTACAGTTGAAAGGAATAGGGTAATAACAACAAATATCTAAATGAGAGCTCTAACAATAATAGAAAAATAATGTATTTATTAACAAAATTTATATTCCATCCCAATAATCAAAGACTCCGGGCAGCTCGTACATGAATTTCAGAAAGACCAAAAGAATCCAGTATAAGTGAATTATGGAGGCAAAATCTCTCCTATAAAACTTGAGGATCATCACTGTCAGAAACGCCTTAATAGAAACTGTAAGGAAGTGAAGTTAAGGACTAAGCAAAGAGTTATTAGATATTAGATATGATAAATCTGCATTACAGCAACTTAATCTAACTCTGGCCATATCATCATCCAAAGGTTATTTCATATATAAGAACATAGAACAGAAAGCAAGGAGAGAGCGTTAAGCTGAAGAACATGATAGCTGTTCAAAAGAAGATGATACTGCAAATATTTAAAGACATCTCACTTTATCCTGCATTTTTAAATGCTCTTATAAAACGAGTATATCCTGAAATTTTCAGGGAGAAAGATTTCTAAGCAAACCTACCTAGGTTTACACTTTAATATTTACAAATTTATTGGGATGATACACACACACACAAACATACGTGCTCTTGTAGGCGAAAGCAAGAGATATTATTGTTGGCAAAGCTAGTAGCTAAGGAACTAAAATTATCTTTCACTTCTTTTGCAAGAAATGCCAAGACATCATTTCCACACAGACAAGATTCTCCTCCAAATCATACCTACAGTATCACTTCAGTTAGATTCTCGGGCACTTAAATCATGAGATTAAATCAGTGGGATCTGAATTCTCCTGCTTTGGTGCTTTGCTGAATCTAGAAAACAAGGGAGGCAAATTACAACTGAATGGGAAGTGACTCTGAAGTCTCAAAATCATTTCATTAAAAGGGCTTCAAATGAAGAACATTGACAGGTGCAGGTCTATGAGAAAAGGAGTGCATTTTTTTTTTATAAAACAAAACCCTTAAAAAAAAAAAGCTAGAAAGCCACAAGGAAAACAGGTTCATTGTTTTCTTACTGGCCCATAACATTTTAGCTTTGTAGTGCTTTTTCAGGAGACTTCGCTAAATGTGATACATGAAGCAAGGAGGCCACCAGATTAAAAAAAATGCTGCTGAAAAAAGAGCCAGGCGCAGCAATCGGCACTAAAAGGCCATTTTTAAGAATCTCGCTTCTCAATGGGAGACAACAGAGCACCAAGAAGTCATTTCTTTTGCTTCTTCCCACTGATCTAGCGACCATTCTACCTGTTCAGTGTTGAAACAAGCTTCGCTCAAGCCATGATCTTCACAGAGTTTTGTGCTATGTAAACCCTTACCAAACGGTACCGTTTCCCACCCAGTATAAGGTAACCTCTGTCTGTATGTGTTTAACTGCTTGTTCTAGGAATACATGCATTTTTCTTTCTCTGCCTTGGCTGCCCCCCACCCCTATCCAGACTCCCCACCCCCACCCTCCACTTTGCCCCCACTACTCCAAAGTTCTGAACCTTTTGGCTATGAAAACACGGGTGTTATTGTCAATTTCAAGAGTTAAATATTCCAGGAGGAATTTGTTACTACATGGTGATACATAATGCCTGAAAACCCCCAGCACCAATATTGTTCTCAAATTGGCAGCAAGTGAACAAGGGACATGAAGGATGCTTCAGCACAGTAACCTATCCTTCTTTCTCTCTTGGGAGCCACTTGGCCAGCTTTCATCCTCATAATTATAATAAATTTGACATTTCATAGATAATATTGATTTCTGTATTTTAGCATTTCACCATAGGTGACAGTCTAGCGTCAAGAATGAAATTTCTATTGATCTCCAGCGCATTAATCTCTCATGTGTATGTGATCATTTTTATAAGACCTTTTACTGCACATAAATCAATATTTCATATTTCCAGCTATGCCAGAGGAGATGTCATATTTGTAAACTGTGAGTTGACACCTGCAATTCCTTCCTGTTCAGCTTCAACTGTTCAGTAACAGTCGATTGTAGGGTTGGGGGAAAGGATCAAGCTGGAGAAACAAGGCAAATGAAAAGGAGTCATGCAGGAGGCTATAATTAGCTTAATGAACAAAGCAAGCAGTAAAAGTGAAATAAAGAGAGGCTGCCTTTGCTCACCATTGCCTCCTGAATACAAACACCTTGCAGTCTTCTTTGCTAACTTAGAGATAATGTACTGCAAGAGGCAAGGGGCAGAACAAAAATCTTATCAAAAGGCAGGAATTAAAATCTTAATTAAAAGGCGAACTCTTGCCCCATCCATTCCAATTTTTCACCGATATTCCCTGCAGAACATGGCTTTGATCATCTATAACTTAGATTCATGCATGTGCTTAGCATAACTCCAATCTATACATTATAAAGCAAAGCTTTATAATCTTGATCTGAGTCCGAATTATCTTTTTCACCTTTTTAAAGAAATTGATGAAATCGAAGACTCTCTGCATTGGAAATGTGTTGATTTTTATTTATTTATTTATTTGGTAATCAGAATATTATTGTGCTCTTATCTGATCATCATCTAAGAAAACAATATATTCCTTCTCTACTGTAGCCAGGTTTACGCAGTGCATTACACCATGATGTGACTGAGTTTGTTTTGGGGTTGCTGTTTTTCTATAGTCTGATGATGTGTGAACCTACTTATTATGGCTAAACATCATGCATGAAAAAGGCCACTGTGGTAGATTCAACCAACTGTAATTTAAAAATCCTGGCTTAGCATGATTCCTCAACCTAGTATTATAAGAATTAAAGCAGTTTTTAAAAGGAGAAAAAAATAAAATGTAATTTTAGTGTCCTATCAATTGCAGTTCAGCATTGAAAACTGGCTGTAATAACCTGGCAAGTGAGAATAATGTAGGAAGTTGCTTTCAAAATTTGAATTTCATGAATGAAAGAACCCACTGCTTCCTCTGTGCCTTCTTTTCTGCAGCTGATTTGACTATTCTTATATTCACTGAGAAACCTGCAATCTTAATTGAGTGCCTGTTATTCATTATTCCAGATTTCCTCCCCAGTTTCTGTCTAAAGAATCCCTGGTGGTTAGAATGCAGTATTGCAGGCAAACTCTACCCACAGCCTGCCTGGAATTCGATCTTGATGAGGCTCAAGGTTGACTTAGTCTTCCATTCTTCCGACGCCAGTAAAATGAGGACCCAGATTATTGGGGACAATATACAAATAAGGATGACATTATAAACTGCCCAGGGAGTGCTGTAAAGCACTATGGAGCAGTATATAAGTCTTAGTGCTATTGAAATTGCTAAATATTTTTGGATTACAATTGCCAGACATTCCAACAAGCATGGCTCTTTATCAGATATGAAAAGAACTGTAATCTGGCAAGCTGTGGGCAAGGTGGTATCAAGGGCATGTAGTCTATATAGTGGCCTCAACACAGGACTGGAACACTTTGCTATGCATTGTAGCTTCCAGAAGTTGCTGAGCTAATAGTAATCTTATTAGAGCATATCCATTATTAGTATTCTTTGCCTGCATTACTGCAGCATTCTGGTTGACTTGTTGGACCATATTGGGTCAATTCAAATGGCACCCCTATTCCTGAGCAAATATTAGTAAATAGCATAGGTATACACAATACACAAAAGTGCAAAATTAATACATGAGTTCTACATAATCAAAATCACACATTCTTTATGTCTCAGCTGAGAAAACCATCAAGGTTATTCAGCCAGTGGCTACACAAAACAATTTACTATTTCCCCTGAAGCCGATGCCATTTAGATGCAGCACAGTATAGGGATAATGCAGAGCGTATAATTCTTTCCAAATTTCTACCCTGTCTTCTTAACTCAAAGCCCGATGAGAACAATATACACTTTGTGCAACATATATTTTCAGAGATAGCACAGTCACCCATTTTGGAGGGAACAGAGCTGTAGTACGAAAAGCTGAGTATAAAATTCTCATTTTACAGCAATTTCCTATATGCACTATTGATGTCCTATTATTTCAAATTATATGTCTTCTCCGAAAGGAATTGCTCTTCTTGTTCCTTCGTAAAGGCCAACCCTTTTTGTTCCTCTCTAAAACATGTCCATGCTCATAAAGTATGTCAGTACATGACTGTTTTAGCATGACAGACACATCATCAAGATGTGACAACCTACTGCATGAGTGACTTTTGACAGTTTGCCTCAGATGTTGACTGAACAGGCACAGTCTTTTACCAATATATTGGAAACTAGAGTAGCTGGTTATTGCTGATGGAAGCGGTGCATGCCCTGACAAATAGGGTGCTCCACCAAGCATCCAAATCCCAAACTCAAGGTACATGGGCCTTTGGGTTGGCACAAAACTGTATAATGGTGTAAAAGCCAGAATGCTCCACTTGTAAACATTCCTGCCCACTGATACCCAAGAGGTCCTTTGCTCTTTCATTACTCCACATTCAATTATTATTTTTAACAGCAACCCTTTGACAATGCACCTGCAAACCAGGAATGAAATGTAAAATCTGTTACTATCAGTTCTGTGGGCATGGCTTGGTGGTGGTGGTGGGGGTAATGTGACTGGGTGGGCGTGGCCAACTTTTTTTTTTTTAACTTTTCAAAGCATTTTTTCTAATGCTTTGAAAAGCCTCTCTGCCGATCAGGAACGCAGCTGGGATCGTCAGAGAGGCTCTTTAAAAAATGCCTCTCTGCCATCAGGGAACTCAGCTGGGATCGTCAGAGACTTTTCAAGCATTTTTTTTACCACCTCTTCAGCCAAGAGGTTGCAGAAAAAAATGCTTTGAAAAGCCTCTGATGATCCCAGCTGAGCCGTGCGATCATCAGAGGCTTTTTTTTTTAACTTTTAAAAGCATTTTTTCGGCCAAAGAGGTTGTAGAAAAAATGCTTTTAAAAGTTTAAAAAAAAAGCCTCTGATGATCATGCGGCTCAGCTGGGCATGGTGGGGGGGGGGGGGGGACAAGGATTTTTGCTACCGGTTCTCTGAACCACCACCTGCCATCGCTACCAGATTAGGCGATCCGATCCGAACCAAACCGGGAGCATTTCACCCCTGCTGCAAAATATACATCATGTACAGCCACTAGGGGGCAGGTGAGGGTATTTCGCCTTTTGAAAGTATGGTGAGGAACTGTGAAAGTGTGATTCCCACCATGAAAAGCTGCTGTGGTGAAGTCAGCTGGTCACAAAGAATACATTTATCGAAAGAAAGGCAGTGGGATTATTTCTGCCAGTACGCAGAAGAAGAGCCAAGTTTGGTCTAGTGGTTAAGACACCAGGCTAGAAAGCAGGAAATTGTGAATCGAAGTCCCATCTTAGCCATGAAAGCCTAAGTTGGGTGAGTTGGGGGCCAACCCACCACACTGGATGGTTGTTGTGGGAAAAATAGTTGGTGGAAGGTATGTATGGGGAAGCAAGTCAATATTCCCAAATAAAGCACTAAAAAAGTCATCCATCATGTGTACTTTCTAATAATTCTTTGGGGTCCAGGTGTGATCCAGAAGCTATAAACCAAACAAACCAGCAGATCGGGGTGAAATGTAAAATTTGTTACTACCAATTCTGTGGGCATGGCTTGGTGGGGGGGGGGGTAATGTTACTGGGTGGGTGTGACCAACTTTTTTTTTTTAACTTTTTAAAGCATTTTTTCTAATGTTTTGAAAAGCCTCTGCCGATCAGGCAACTCAGCTAGGATCGTCAGAGACTTTTCAAAGCATTTTTTTTTGCCGCCTCTTCGGCCAAGAGGTTGCAGAAAAAAATCCTTTGAAAAGCCTCTGACGATCCCAGCTGAGCCGCTGGGATCCGCTGAGCCGCGATCTACAACCTCTTCGTCAGAAGAGGTTGTAGAAAAAATGCTTTTCAAAGTTAAAAAAAAACGCGCCTCTGATGATCGTGCAGCTCAGCTGGGCATGGTTGGGGGGGGGGGGGCACGCAGGAATTTTTGCTACCGGTTCTCCAAACCACCTCCTGCTATCACTACCAGATCGGGCGATCCGGTCCGAACTGGGAGCATTTCACTCCTGCAGCAGATGCTGAAAAACTAAATAGGGTCAGACTATTTAAAACCACCATGTGACCTCTAAAGTCTGCCACATTTGAACGTGACAGCAAATGCTACTATTACTCATCTAACTGGCCTCTGAAATTTGGAACTGGGAATAGCGTGTATTTTATCTTTTTAAAAAAAAAAATTATTAAGACAATACAAAAAGACAATAAAAATGAAACAAAAACAACAAAAATACAAACATTCCCTCCACCTACTAAACTCACCCTACATTACACATATAAGTTTTTAGTCATCTACAGATTGTACCATAAACTTTATACCATTTGCTTAATCGTTTTTCATAAATTCCAATTTCTAACTGCATGTGTTAGAGTTATAGTAAATTTAATCTATGTTTTTCATCTCCTCCACCTCTATCTTTTTTAGTTTATTGCTATTTTGCTTTCAAGCCATTGATACCATTTGTGCCATATTAAACAATATTCACTTTCTTCTTTGTCCTGGAGTTCCAGGGTTAATTTGTCCATTTCGGCACATTCATTTATTTTAGAGATAATTTTATCCCTGTTTGGGATTAAGTCTGTCTTCCAGTTTTGGGCATATATGAGTCGTGCTGCTGTCAAAATATGAGTGATAAGATACTTTATTTCTTTGCTGTATTGTGATGTCATCATGCCAAGTAGAAAAAATTCTGGATTATTTTCTATCTGCAGGTTTATTATTTCTTCTATAATACTTTTTATTTCTAGCCAGTATTGTTGGGCTTTGGTGCACTTCCACCAGGTGTGAAAATATGATCCCTTTTGAGTTTTACACTTCCAGCACAGTGCGGATGTATTTGGATGAATTTTAGCTAGTCAGGCCGGTGTATTTTATCTTAAGCAGTATTTTGGGCCAGGCCTAAATGTATGATATGGTTTTAATTACCATATGAAATAAACGCAGAAATTGTGCCAAGAATTAGTACTCCTATCTTATCTGTTTGAAGGTTCAGTGAAGGCAACGCAGGCTACTTTATGCTGGACATAACTTTTTTGAATTTTTTTCTACCATTTTATTGTTGTTTTGCTGTTGAATTTGATGGAAGAATTTGCTTCTGAAATTTCTTCCCAAGTCAAAGGGAACAGTGGAAAAATTCTCATTGATGGAATGTGGCATTCTTGCCCTTAGATGGTCACCAAACAGCATGTGTGAGTGTATGGGAACTTCCTTGTTTTTTATTATATAAACTTCTCCCCACTGGTCTGCAGTCTTCTGACATCTCCTCCTCATTTCATGCCAAGGGAAAACATCATGAAACGACACCTCCCATGGGTTTTTCAGGGGCAGAGGGCTGCTGCTCTTGACAATATCTTCATCCCTTGGAGAAATTTAGAGAAACTGTCCGTTCAATTCTTTTTTTGTCCACAGATCTGGAAAGTAACTTTGGAAGACTCCCAGTACATCTAACTCAAACTGAAAACATCAGTCCCATTTTTAAAATTATCGCTTTCTTGTTGATAAAAATGGAGTAATCCTATTTATCATGACAACTGGCATCAGCTTTCTGAGCTACGAGGTTTTTCTGAGCAGTCTAACAAACAAAATGTTCACCAGAAACACACAGTTTTAGATAATAATCTAAATGGCACCTATATAACAGCTTTAGCCTAAATAGAGATTAATACAATAGTAAAACCTTTCAGCTCCTTGTGAAAAAAAGCCATCTAAAAAAATTATCCACGTGGTGTCAACAGTCTATTATTAACACATTAGGCGAGGGGAAAAAAGGTTTCCTCTGATTAAATTAGCGACAATATAATTCACAATGTAGTCAAAGGCTGCCTCGTAATTTATGAATAGTAAATACTCCTGCAACTGAATTAACTATGTTCACCAGGAAGAGAGAAAAAAGCACAAGCAATATTTTTTAATTCGAAACCTATTCAAAGGCTGAGGGGGAGGTAGAATTTTGTTTGAGTGCTATATTCAGCTTATACAGAGCTTCTTCGATATGCACAATTCTTTGCAACGGATGCATTGTCTTCAACCTATCTATGCAGATGATTAGATTTAAACAGTAAGGCTAAATATTTAGTCAGGAATTGTCAGAGAAGTTCAAGGAAAGGTCAGTTTTCCCAGCACCTGCCATAAAGTGGAGAACTTTCCCATTCACAGTTCAGAAAACCAACCTAGCAGTGCAGCTCTTAAATAAATCCCGGGTATTTTATAAGCATCCCATCTCATCAATGGAATCAATGTGGAATTAAACCGCAGTTCTGCAAACAGCTACATTCAATGAAGACAACTTGAAACCATCATTTATATCTCTGAAGCTGCTCTCTCGGTGGCAGAAATTATCCTGTCACCTCAAAGTTTAAGCCTTAAACCCAATGGCATGGAAACCACATTTTTCCAAGCAGGATCTTCTGATGGCTGCAGTGGAAGAGAAATGGGATAATTCTGAAGAATAAATACATCATTGGATTTAAGCCAGCGGGTTCCAGGAAAAAATCATTCACACTTTGTTATACTTTGGTGCTCTGGCTACAAGAATGAATAGGCTTTAACGTATCATAATCATGAAAAGAATTTTGGAGACAACCAACCAGGATTTAAAATGACAATTAAGGCTGTCCTATTGTTAATAAAGACAACAGAGTGTTGTTTGGCATCTGAAACCCTAATAAATTAATTACTATATACCGGTAAGAGTTCATGGATTACTGATGCATGAAATACAGTTTAGGAAAATACCATCCATGGATACAAGTAGTGTCCATATCTCTGCTAGATGGCAGCATCTAGCCAACTTCGGTAAACTGGAAAAACTAAGTTGGTTTTAGTTTGGTTAGTACTCAAATGGGAAACCATTAGAAAATCCTAGGACTCTACTAGCCTACATTAGAATTTTTTTTTAAAGCCCAGAAAAAAAGGGAAAAGCAAATTGTGTTTGCAGTGACTCTGGGAGGCTCTATGGCATTTTACATATAGATAAATATAAATTAAGTAGATCGTTAATATGAAGTCCTCTGTATTTTTATTTGTTACCTGTTGTTCTCATCTTTCTCTCTATTTTTCCTGCGTTTTGCCTCCTTTTATCAGTTAAAAGAAGGAAAATATTTATTTTTGCTGATGTTTGCTAAATAAACATCAAGCTATCCTTTATTGTGTTGTTACAGAATTGAGTAAAATTTACTTTCTCTGAATGGGACTGTCTTGGGAGCAAACTAAACTAGAAATTACCCACAGTAATCTTCCAACATTTGGCACCAGGGAAGATTAAAAAGAAGCCACTGAAAGGGGGTGTGGGGGGGTGAAATGAAACAGGAATAAAAGAAAAGTTGACAAACAGTGTTTTGTATCTTATCCTATGCCGTTTGCCACCTAGAAAAGCGTTCTCAATCTTATTTTAAAAGTTTACAAAACTACAGTATATTAGAGCTACAAAATTACAACTGTGTTTTTTATATTACTACTAAAGTTATATATTTGGCAAATTAAAACACATGCATACACATACATTAATCAATACTAAAAAGCTCAGAGACAGAGAGAGAGATTTTCCCCAACCCCCACCAAAAATATTAACATATCAGTTTATCAAGAGTGCAATTGCAAATAATTATTACTCCCTACCATAAAAACTGCTCAGTTTCAACTAAATTGTTTGGACGTATCCAAATGGGTCAAGGCAACATTTGTTTTACAGGTTTTGGTAATCTGATATTTCCTAATGAGTCTGTGAAAGTGTGGCATGCTACCATACCAATTTTTAAAAGGTATCGTTCCACTCATACTCATAAAGCAAAAGTGTACAATCACTTGTGTAATGAAAGCAGAAAGTCCAAAGTTTTGGGCTATTGTTGACAATAAAATTACATGCATATTCATCCTTGTACTTACTAGAAGCAAGTTTGAATTAAAGCTAACATTATCTTTAGCGAGGGTAACTTTGAACAATGTTGTAGTTCTACCTGGTGAACTTCATCAGAACTTCAAACAGTTACTAAACAACCGGTTGTAAGAACTACCTGTAGGAAGTAAAAAAAAATGCATAGACATAGCCTTTACAACTATTTCCATTTTTAAGAAACCCTTCTTAAAATGGGAGCAGGGCTTAATATATGATCTGGAATTCCTTTTGTTACAGAGATATTAATTAGGTCTGCTTATATGCTATCCATTTTATATAGATTCCCAGCAGGCCAGACCTCCAAATTCTATGTTGCCTCAATGAAAATAATGCATAACTAGTTACAGGAATAACCAATTCTGTTTTATTCGTCACTTCAAATTTATTACAGGTTAGTTATCTTGCTTCTAGTGAAATGTATCCTTACCTCATAGACTGTAGTATTTTAGATTTATACTTGCACAAGTAATTATCATACCATTATAGTAGCATGTGTTACATTTTTATTACAGACACTCCTTGTTATGCTAGTACTTTATCTCAATCATTTGCTTTTATTTTTGCATGTTTTCAAATCTTGACTGAATAAACATTATTTCATTTTGTTTTGTTTAAAATAAACCCATTTGGATCCAGTTTGGTAGTGAAGCTGTGTATCCTACTAAACTCAGTGGAAACTGTTCACAGCTTCAACAGGATATTCAGCACAATCCTGCATATGATTACTCAGGAATAGGTCCTACACTGAGACCTATTCCTTATTAAGTAATTGCATGCTGGAAGATGGCAACTTGGTGTCTATGCTCTGAACTATGTCTATACAGTTCTTTGTCATTGGCCATGTTGGCTTCAATAATAGGAGTTGTAGCTTGGCAACATCTAAAGTGGTAACATTCCACATCCCTCCACAATTTCTACTATGCTGACTCATAGTGGAAGGGATGAGTGAAGAATGCCAAGAGTGCATGCCAAGAATAGGTACTCTCAGCAGGATCACCCAAGGTGTGAAAGTCATCTCAGCTGCCCGGTTAAAGCAAGCAGGCAACCACAGCTTGCAGTAATAGAGGAAGATGCTGGAAGCACATGCTCACTTTATTGATAATGGTAAAGTCATCATTTCATGCAGCAAAGTAGAAGATCATGGTAGACCACTCTTGTATTCCACATGGATAAACAAGATAAAGTGATTGTCAATATAGTGCCCCTCAGGTCAGATGGCATTCATCATGCTACTGAGGAAGAACTGAGGATCTTTCAGAGGACTAATGGGGTTTGCAACATGGCTAGATTAAAGCCTTTGGACGTCTAGTTGCTGACATGGGAATGATCAACACAGTGAAAGATGAAGTAGCATTTCATTTCTTAGGCATCAGTGAATTGAAATGGACTTTCCAATCCAAAGATCGTGCTGCTTGCAGTTGCTCCGGACACAAAAATGAAGGACTGGCATTGCTTTCATACTCAGGAAGGCTATAGCAAAGATAATATTTGGGTACAATAAAGATATTCAGATTATGTGGTATGTCGATACCTACAAACAATAGAATCACGCACTTTGTTTTTTCATGTGACACACTGTGGAAGGGAAAGCTGAACTTAAAGAAGTAGAATAGAAAGAGTATATCTTTTGAACCTTGATCTTGTAGAAGACTCCTTAGAATACTATGGATAGCCAAGAAAACAAAGATCATAGAATCAATCCATAGACATTATGTAAAGACCAGGTTCCTTGGGAAATCCATAATGGTGGGAAAGGTGGAAAGAAAGAGAAGAGAAGGAGCACTAGCAGCAGGGAGGATGAACTCCATTACACTGACAGTGGGTGCATCACTGACAGACCTGAACAGCCAGTTTGAGGAAAGATCCTGGAGAAGGTCCAGCTCGTCAAGATTGACTTGATGTCACATAATCAATCAGTTTAGTTTAGTTTAGTTTAATGCAATTTATATGCTGCCCTATCTCCAATGGACTCAGGGTGGCTCACAACAATAAAATGCACAATTGCACATTAAAACAATATGAAATTAAAAGTCCAAATTAAAACAATTTAAAATCTATTTAAAATCTATTAAGAAACCCCCCCCCCCCATCAGTCCAGGCTGTGAAACAGCCAGATCTTCAAATCACGGTGGAACGAGCGAAGGTCAGGGGCCATTCGGAACTCCAAAGGAAGTTGGTTCCAAAGGGTCTGTGCGCCCACAGAGAAAGCTCTCCCCCTGGGGGTCACCAGCCAACATTGTCTGGCCGACGGCACCCTGAGGAGGCCCTGTCTGTAGGAACGCACCAGGCGATTGGAGATTGTTGCTGGCTGCAGGGAGTCTGACAAATATCCTGGGCCTAGGCCATGAAGGGCTTTATAGGTGATAACCAGCACCTTGAACCTCACCCGAAGGGCAACCGGTAGCCAATGCAGGTCACACAGGAGGGGTGTAACATGGGAGTGTCGGGACACTCCCATCACAACTCGCACGGCCGCATTCTGCACCAGTTGAAGCCTTCAAGTGGTTTTCAAGGGCAGCCCTTGGTAGAGAGCAGCCCTAGGTAGAGAGCTATTGCAATCAAAGCAATAACACATGTTTTTTGAGGCAGTAGATATCATCTGGCCTTTGAGAGGCATCCCACGAAACGCATTCTCCAAAATCAACTGTCCAAGTCTCTCAGCCCTTCAAAGAGGGCCAAAGTAAGAAACTTATTGGTTTAGGCAATTTATTGATATAGGAAAAAGAAACAGAATCTTGAAAACTTAATGCATTTTCCTTTCCCTTCTCTTATAACTTGGGAAAGGGGGCACAACAGCTCACAGGTTAAAAATGCTGAGCTTGTCAGCAGGAAAGTAAGGCCCAAGTGCCATGCGACAGGTGAGCTCCCATTAGTTGCCCCTTGCAATATATATTATCATTTCACCTAGATTAAAAAAAACACAATAAAATATGAATGTTAGAAAGATCTATATTCAGATACCAATGTCTAGGTATCTGCATATGCATGATTATTCCATTAACACTGGAATGTGCCTTATCCCAAGTATTGTTTTATAATAATAGCATTTTTATTTTTGGGGATGGGAAAATGAAGGAATGCAAGGAAATGGCAAGAAGATATTTCAGTTTGGAAACAGTGAAATTTTTTTCCCCTACCCTGTATTAATTCAGGTTAAAATTACAAACATAGTTAACTTCTGTTTAAAAACCAATATCACTATCACGAGCAGTTATTATTATCCATTATTATCTAGTATTATTATTACTATTATCAATAACATTTCTTAAAAAAACATTTTAAAAAATGACAGCGTGCTTAAATTCTTTCTTCAAAAATCATGGCCTATCCACCTGCAGTGCATTTCTCACATAGTTTAATAAGGACATTTACCATGTCATTACACATTTTAATTACATTGTTAAATGTCACAATCATACATGCTAATGACATCATTACCCCTATTTACACCAATTATGTCATTTGATGCAATTAAAGCAATAACATACAAATCAATAAGATTCTGTTTTGTGTTTTCTAGCCGGACAGAAATAATAACATTTCACGATTACCAGAAAGATTATACTGATAAAGTTTCTCCCATATCAAGTTCAAGGCTGGACACTTGCCACACAAATTTACATTAAAAGGAAGACTCAGGATGCAAATAATGAAATGTAATGGAAAATGAAGTATTTTCTCTGTCACAGAAACTTTGTTATTCTATAGATACAAAACATGAATCCAAGTTGGCAGCAAACCAAAGGTGTCAGAAAGACTGAAATCAATTTGTAGGGTCTTTTGAGCTTCAAAAAGAAAATCTGATTTTGTGGCTACCATCTCAGCCTGTTCTATAGTTCGTAGTGATAGAATCACCAAATTATAAAATGCATAAATTTAAAGAAACTTCTAAGTTGTCTGATTCATTTCCCTCAATGCAGAAATCTGCTAAATCTTCTAAATGCATTGCCGTTTATCTCCAATTAGAGAGCCTCCAGTAACGATTGTTTGACGATTATTCAAAGTAGATTGCATTTAAAGTGATTCTTCCTAATATTCAAGCTGAAGCTCCTTAAACAGTTTGATCTTCTCTCATTTTCAATTGATATCCACCCTCTCTTACAAGTGATATATTTTAAGGTATTCATAGACCACTCACATATCTCTACTTCATCTTCTTTTGTGCAACCTAAACATACTCAGCTCCTTTAACCATTCCAGGCTCCTTTATCATTCCAGTTTCTTCATAACCTTTTAAAATTGGGCACAGTATTTCAATACACTTTAACCACCACTCTGTATGATGAAACTAGAATAGAATAGAATAGAATTTTTTATTGGCCAAGTGTGATTGGACACACAAGGAATTTGTCTTGGTGCATATGCTCTCAGTGTACTTAAAAGAAAAGATATGTTCATCGAGAATCATAAGGTACAACACTTAATGATAGTCATAGGGAACAAATAAGCAATCAAATCATATTAGGAAACAGTCAATATAAATCGTAAGGATACCAGCAACGAGGTTACAGTCATACAGTTGTAAGTGGGAGGAGATGGGTGATAGGAATGATGAGATGATTAATAGTAATTCAGACTTAATAACTAGTTTGACAGTGTTGAGGGAATTATTTGTTTAGCAAAGTGATGGTGTTCGAGAAACAATGTTCTTGTGTCTAGTTGTTCTGGTGTGCAGTGCTCTATAGCGTCATTTTGAGGGTAGGTATTGAAACAGTTTATGTCCAGGCTGTGAAGGGTCTGTAAATATTTTCACAGCCCTCTTTTTGACTTGTGCAGTATACATGTCCACAATGGAAGGCAGGTTGGTAGTAATTGTTTTTTCTGCAGTTCTAATTATCCTCTGAAGTCTGTGTCTGTTGGGTTGCAGAACCAAACCAGACAGTTATAGAGGTGCAGATGATAGACTCAATAATTCCTCTGTAGAACTGGATCAGCATCTCCTTGGGCAGTTTGAGCTTTCTAAGTTGGCGCAGAAAGAACATTCTTTGTTGTGCTTTTTTTATGACGTTTTTGACGTTAGGTGTCCATTTTAGGTTGTGAGATATGGTAGAACCTAGAAATGTGAAAGTCTCTACTGTTGATACTGTGTTGTCTAGAATTGTAAGAGGTGGTAGTATGGGAGGTTTTCTCCTAAAGTTCACCACCATTTCTACGGTTTTGAGTGTGTTCAGTTCCAGATTGTTCTGGTTGCACCACGAGGCTAGTTGTTCAACCTCCTATCTGTATGTGGGAACTATTACAATAGAAAAATTAAGTCCCTGAAAACAGTGCTTTTCTTAATGCAGAAAACTGTATCGGGGGAAATAATTTTGCCAAAGTTGTACTGGCCTTTTTAGCTGTTGCATCCAACTGCTGGCTTATGTCCAGGCAACAACCCAATAGTACCCCTAGATCCTAGGAAAGGGGATTCATTGGCTAAAGTAATTTAGCAGAAAAGAAGTAACTCAGTAACTTCTCAGTAAAATCAACCACAGCAGAAAATTATCTGTGAGGTCATTAGTTATGCCTTCACCAAACATTTCAAGATCAATTATTATTTTTCCAGAGGATATGCAAACAGGCCACTGATTCGTTTTATTCTTAACATTTTCTTTCTTGATTCCTCTTGTTTTACTACCCAGCATTCTTAATTATCCAGTTCCTACTGCATTCAGTGTAGGTTTTGGCTTCTCCTGATGTATTTGATTCTCACCTTCATATATCAAAATGGGCAGAAGCACATTCTTATACCCAGATAGTTTTGCTTCTTTTGACAAACACTCCTTTCTCACATATTATCACATATTTTTCTCACATTTTATAATATAAAATGTCCTTGCTTTCCCATCTTGAGGAAATATTCTACCAATAAACATTTAATAACTAAGAAGATATCACACGTCCTTGTCTTATTGCCTAGACCTGTGATGGCGAACCTATGGCATGCGTGCCACAGGTGGCACGCAGAGCCATATCTGTGGGCATGCAAGCATTGCCCTAGCTCAGCTGATTTTCGGGCCTTCCGGGCCCACTGGAAGTCAGGAAACAGGCTGTTTCTAGCCTCTGGAGGACCTCTGGGAGGATGGGGAAGGCTGTTTTCACCCTCCCAAGGCTCCTAGAAAGCCTCTGGAGCCTGGGAAGGGTGAAAAACTGGCCTACCAGGCCCACAGTGCCATTGCATACCAAAAGCATGGGGGGTCATGCGCGCATGCGCGGGGCGCATTGAATTATGTGTGTGGGCACACATGCACATGACCCCCCGCTCCCGGCACATGACGGTAAAAAGGTTAGCCATCACTGCCCTAGACAGTTCACCAATATCACTCATCACACTCTATAACCAATCTTGAATTCCATATTCGCACAAAACATTTCAAAATTCAACCCAGTTTGCTTTAACATGCATTTTGTCTAAATCAGAATCTTTTCTAGAATCCTCATTTCTATCTGTTATATGTATCTGTGCTCAAGCATCCAAAAAAAGAATTCCTTTTCATAATTTCCATTAGTATAATTCCCCACTCTTTTGTGGAATCAAATGAATCATGTTTTCCTATGTATACTCATGAATAGATTTGTTTAAATAAACAAAATAGGGAAGCGGGTTTCTCCAAAAATTGCTTTCATTCAAATATTTTCTCCCAAACTTTTCCTTGGTTTTCCATTATCAGCATCTCCAGGATGTAACTAACATTAACCTATGAATTCTAATTTTCATTTGCACCGACAACAGTCCAGATGACACTTCATACTTTTGGATATATATTTCAGTTCCCCCATTCATAATTGCTCTGGGTCCTTTCTATTAATATTATTTGACAGGATCCAAGAAATATGCCTTCTCTGTCATGGCATCTGCCCTTATTTCCTGAAATTCGGATGGACCTGACCTGTTGCCCTTTCAAAAGCCACTGAAGTCCTGACTGTTCCCTGGGCATTATGCCAGGGTATTGAGTGAATTCAGCTCGGAGTTGTACAGAGTTGTTTAACGGATTATTGTCTTGGTCCTGTTTCTTTTGTTTATGAAGTTTGTGGGTTATACATTTGTTGTAAGCCACCCAGAGCTGTTTCAAACTGGGTGCCATTTCAATTCAATAAATAAGTATCCTATATCTTCACTTTCAAGCATATATTCATCAGGTCTATTACTGCAGAATCAGACCATCTTCACATCAATTACGTTTTCTTCTTTCTGTCCATTTCACAAATGACATATAAGGCCACTCTTTCTTTCATTCCTCTTTTCCCATTCATTAATTCATATTTTTTAAAATCTTCTAACATTCCAGATGCCAGGGTTATCAGCAGATGAGCCCGTGAATATTGACTTCTTGCATCTATCTTGGCATTGGTCAGTTGAAGTTGCAACCATACCATACCCAGCATTCCCTGTTAACAGTTAAGGACAGGACTGAAATATTTTGATCAGTAGGCCCAACTACATCCAACGCCCATTTTTTTACTCCAAATAACATCATTCTACTTTATGTTCACACTTTTTCGTCTCTATAAAGTACCTTATATTATTTTTTAAAAAATAAGGTATCACCTATCTCCAACTTATTCAGGCATGGTAGGCCTGTCATAAAAGGCAGCTAGATAAGGAAAGAGTAAAACAAGATCTTTCCAAGCGTCTAGTCCAGACCTTGACCTTGTGAAATCCCAAGTCATCTCTGACTTGAACTACCAAATCTGGGCTTCAAAAATCTGGATGACCATGAGAGAAGAGTAAAGGATTATCATTGTTTTCATTTCATTGTTGTAGTCAGCTAGATTTTTGAGGCTAGATTTAACAGATTAACAGAGTTGGAAGGGACCTTATAGGTTATCTAGTCCAACCCCCCACTCAAGCAGGAGACCCTACACCATTTCTAACAAATGGCAGTCCAATCTTTTCTTGAAAGTCTCAAGTGATGAAGCTCCCACAATTTCCGAAGGCAAGCTGTTCCATTGGTTGATTGTTCTCACTATCAGAAAGTTCTTCCTCATTTCTAGGTTGAATCTCTCCTTGGTCAGTTTCCATCCATTATTCCTTGTCTGGCTTTCAGGTGCTTTAGAAAACAGCTTGACCCCCTCCACTCTGTGGCAGCCCCTCAAATATTGGAAGACAGCTATCATGTCTTTCCTGGTCCTTCTAGTACTTCTTTAGTACCCTTTAGTACCTCTTTAATACCTTTATTCTGAATGACACATATACTGAACATCCATGTATAAAAAGTCTATTAAATGGAAATGAAGAAAACCTACATGAAAACACCTAGGTGAAAGATGAATGAAGAGTCTACTGCTGTAGGATGCCTCTGGAACTTAAAGAGGGAATGCCCTCATCTGAGCCACACAAGCTCAGCAGTGGTGGGATTCAATTTTTTTTACTACCAGTTCTATAGGCGTGGCTTGGTGGGCATGGTGTGGCTTGGTGGGCATGGCGTGGCTTGGTGGGCATGGCAGGGGAAGGATACTGTAACATTTTCATTCCCACATCACTCCAGGGGAAGGATACTGTAAAATCCCCATTTCCTCCTGATCAGCTGGGACTTGGGAGGCAGAGAATAGATGGGGGCGGGGCCAGTCAGAGGTGGTATTTACCGGTTCTCCGAACTACTCAAGATTTCCGCTACCGGTTCTCCAGAACTGGTCAGAACCTGCTGAATCCCACCTCGGAAGCTCAATCCATCAAACAATCAGCTAATAGCATGTGTGTTGCATGTAGCAAATGCAGAAGCATTTTATAGTGCTCTATGATCTTCCTAGTGTTTATATTGCTTGCCAATGGCAGAAAGAATTTTAGAAGGAATAACAGAATAGAACTTGCTTAAGAAACTTAACTGAAAACTACCATAATTAATGGAATTCTGCCTAAAAAACATTGTAGAACTTGGAGAGGGTATGTTAAGACACTTAATAATTCCCCCACAACTGCTTCATTAATGCTAAGTCACCTAACTCAACAAAGCATCCAGTACAATTATTGAACTTACCCACACTATGCATATCCCAGGGAACATTGCAAGATGCCACACAATTCCACAGAAATTTGTAAGTTTACACTCAGCACATCTGTCTAGCAGGGGCCGCTTCCTACATGTTTCCCACTGTGCTAACTGAAGGCATTGGGGGTTTTGAACAAGACACTCCAAAAGTCATTGTTATGTCCCAAAGGTGATTTTTCAGGAAGCAACTGGACTTGTTTTTTCTTTGAAGACATTTCGCTTCTCATCCAAGAAACTTCTTCAGCTCTGACAGGATAAGTGGGGAATGGAAGGAGCTGAAGAAACTTCTTGGATGAGAAGCAAAACATCTTCAAAAGAAAAGGCAAGAAAGTCCAGTTGCCTCCTGAAAAAGCACCTTTTGAGACAACCATGACCTGGATGACTGAGAATCTTTAGACTTTTAAGTCATTGTTACGTTTTCTGTGCACATCTTGCCAGAAGAGGGCGCTGCTGATCTGCTCAACCTGCTCCCTCCCTACTATGAATGGCCAGAGGGCAGTATAGGAAATAGGGTGTCAGGTGACAAAAATGACCAATGGGGATCCTCCTGGATCTATAAAAACCCTTGACTCAGAGCATCTCTGTATGATTTGTTTCTGGGTTGTTTTGTCTCTGCTTAATCCAACAGTTTTATGGCTTAACCAGTATGTGCAGACAGAGAATCATACACAATCTTTTTGGCTTCTACTTAGTTGAAAAGGGCACAGGTTTGTAGAACAAATAGGATTTGTGAAGCTGCCTGCTGTTCTGAAGGTCTGAAAATGGAGCTGAGAAATAGCTACATCTTTCCAACTTTAACATGCATTTAATACTTGAACCAATGGAATGCCTTTTCTACAGAACCACCCATGGAACTATAAAGCTCAGACACTGGTTATGTATGTTTGGGTGCCGGGTTGAATGGTGAACCATGGTTTATTCACTTAACCCTGTTTTGAAATCAAATCAGTACTTTATTACAGCCCTAGACCAAAGCAAACCCTGTTTTCTAAATGGGCACAACACACTGTACCTAACCACAGGACTAGGTTCTGGTTCTGGTTGTGGTTGTCCAGTTCATATAATTAATTTATGATGTAGAGTGTTGTGTGAACTCAGATGCTTGAATTATTTCAGGTAGAAGACTGTTCATTTAGCCATTAGTAGATATCCCCTGCGAATACAGTTTCTTGTTCGGATAACCAAGGGAAAAGCAAACAGAAAATTTTAATTTAAGCTGTTTTGGCCATAATTAAAATTTTGAAAAGAAAAATACTGGTAGGTGCATATTTGCAAAGTTCAAGGTTCTTAAGAGCTTCTCCATGTACTATTTTAGTATTGAAGAGAGTAACCTCAATGATACATGTGTGGGAATATATATTGTATACCGATTATATTTTATAGAGAGAAAATGAAAGTAAATCTTTGTCATAGTTTTGGAAAGGATCACTACAATGTTATGAACTCTTCTCCTCTGGAGGAATAGAAGGTTTAGATCACCACAAGGAAAAAAAATTCAATTTAACTCTATTCACTCATTCTGACTGGCAGCCCCTGAACACAGAGGACACCAGGAGAGGTAGGCATTAGTCAAGGCAGAGACTTTCAATTCATTTTTAAGCGCCAGGAATAAAATAGAAACCCCTATCCTTTCCAGAAGTTAGAAAGAATTTAGAGGGATGATAAAAGTTACTCTCCTAAAAACTCTCCTAATTGTGCCTGTTCAGAGGAAAGTTATATTATTTTCAATTGAGCTGACTCTCAGGCAAATGTATATAGGATTGTTCTTAGAACTGTTTTTAATCAGACTCTGATAATGTATGTTTGAATGTCACAGTTGCTACTCTTGTTTTTTTACCATTATGCCATTTGTATTGATTAAAATAAAAATTTAAAAAAAACAACCAGCCACACTAGAAATATTTAAAATACTGAAAGTGCAGAATGGAAATAAAATTAAATAACTTGCAATACATCATTTTGTTCTGTCACTGGTTAGGATGATAAGACCTGGTCTGCTGGTATGTGAGAGCTTACACGCAGTGCTGTTTGTGTATGCGCCATGTGTCCAGGACAGGCATAAGTGCCCTTGTGATAATGCAGGCGGACCTATACATCCGACTGAATGGGGACAGAAAAGAGAAGGGGCAAAGCCCTATAGAGCTGGCACAGGTTTTAACATTCACTCCTGAAGATAAAACAGCTTATGGAATATCCTCCGACAGACAGAGCTCTACCCGGCAACTTCAAATGCTAATAATAATAATGTCAAATTAAATCATCCAAAATCATTATTAACTTCCATGTCTCCAAATATTATGACATTTCAAAACCAGAGCTTTAATGACACCTTCTGCAGTGTTGGGCTGCATTTGCTTGTGCCAGCATAAGCACTAGAAAGAGAAGAAGAAAAAAAGTCACATTCACTTCAACTCTTAATACAATCATTGGACACCAGCTGGATTGCAAAGGACTGTTGTACCCTCTCATCATAATCCAATCCTTGCTTACACAGACGGAATTTATTTCATGGGCCATGTTCACAAGCATTGGCTCACAAAAGAGCAGCTCTTCTGACACCAATGGTGTAAAACAGGGTATGCTTATATTATACCATAGGTGTTATCTTTATCGTATAATTATTTAAACATTTGAGGTTTGCTTAAAAGATGCTTGGGGGGGGGAGTCTTGGGGAAAGGAACGATGGGAAGCTGCTTGTCATGCTTCTTCTTATGACAATCAACATTTCTACTGAACAACATTTTTCTTTTCTTTTTCTTTTCTTTTTTTTTTACTCTTAAACATATCTCCTCTATTATTTCTCTTTGAAATATGTTCTCCATTTGGAAAATAGGGCCTGGGTAAATGACTGACCTTTCCAAACAATATTTATAATTTTAGAAATGTTGTTTTTATATATCTTTTTAAAAGCCTATTTTCTAAGAATCCAATATTAATACACATTTGGGTTTTTCTATTAAATTCTATAACTTTTTTTTATAAGGAAAAATGCTTGCCAGATGAAAACATTAGCCACGTGTGGGTTGAGCAACATTCATTTATATAGTGGTATGCCATGTCGTGATGTATTTTAAATAAAAGAGCTACAGACAAAGGTATTGATTTTGGAGACATAACTAAATAAACGGTATGTAAATTGTGCCTCTTTTCTGTAAAATTAGATCAGAAAACACATCTTGCACTGTCTTTTTCTAAAGGAATGACAGCTATTGAATTTGGCAGACATTGGGATTCGGTTAAAGAGTTAAAGACCTCTGATCTTTGCCTTACAATTAAATGATATCACTGTAGGAAGGATGGAGCTGCTGTGAGCCAGACAGCGTTTGAGATACACAATAACAACTAGGAGGCATTACTGCTGTATGTTCAACCATCTTTGGCTTTTTCCATCATGCCGCCTTGAATCTCAGGATGAGTGCCTATTTCCAAAGGGATTGTTTTGCTCCACTTTTTGTGGGACACCATTAGTATTGCGTGGATCACAAGACTTTTGAAATAAGGGGTTGCTTGAAATCTAGATTGCATTGCATGCAATTTATAGCAGGTCCCCTCCCCCCTCCCCCCAAGTATCAAGACGTTCAGCATAGATCTGTTTTTCTCAAGCTGGTGCCATTCAATAATGATGATGATGATGATGATGATTGCAGCTTCCTGCAATAACACCAGCAGAACCGCAAAAAACTGCCCTACTTGGAACATCATACATCTTAAGAAGGTACTTGGTTGATACCTAGGACGCTGGCAGCAACCTGTATCAACCATTAGCACCAGTCAATGGTATTTGTGATGCATTTTTGAATGTTCAGTTGACTGAGTTTCATATTTAATGAATAAAGATAATGATAATAACAACTTTATTGTCATTGTACGTGTATACACAGTATACCCATACAACGAAATTCACTTAACACCCAAAGACCAGGTCCAACACACATAACAATCCCCAAACACACTCCCACCCACCACAAATAGCCCTCAAAGGTGTTTACTACCAATCTTAGAAGCAGGATAGAATCATGTTGTTCCAAGGTCTCTGTCAAACAAATTAATGTCAAGTAATGGCAGGCTTTAAAAATTATTGCCAACGGTTTCCATGGGACTTAGCATATTAGTGGCAGTGTGCCTGTATTTCATTTATGTAGGAAGGCGTGTGCAGAGTTCTTCTATAGCTGCCACCACTAGTCTATGCTGATTCAAGAGGGGAAGGAGTGATGATAGCAGAGGAGTTAGGTATGGCTTGTCAGTGGCAGGTATGTGATTGTTCACACACTTACTTTGCCAGAGAGAATGATTCAAACAAATGCTTAGAACTTCAGGATCAGATGCATGTAAATTTATATAATTTCACTTTTAAAAACCAAATACACAATTCAAAACATCATTAACTTTCAAACTTTACACTGTTACGTATTTTGCAGTTTACCAATTTAAAACGTACATGAAAGTTCAAAATGCATATATTCATGAAAACAATGTACAAAAATGCATTGCATTAAGAAATTGTTTCTCATGGAGTGTACTTTGTTTTTAAAAAAATATGCCAAAAAATGCTCCTGTTTAAAGGAAATCGACACTAAAATCTAAATTTAAAATTTTACTTCAACTTTAAAAAAAAAAAACAAATATCCAAACTCAGTGAAAGTAAACACGAGTGGTTTGCCAAAATGAGAAAGTGAGAGAAACTGCAAATGGCATATTTCTCATTTCTACTCAGTTCATTTCACTCCCTTTACTAGTGAAAATATATACTGGTAAAAAGTATATTTGGTGAAAAGAAGATTTTTTCCCCCCTTATTAGGTCTTCTTTCATTATAATCTCAAATTCTGCTGTCTGTGAGTGTGCACTTGTACAATTGACTGTAGGAGAAGAGCAGTCAGAACTGGAGGTGGATAGAGTTAAATGCATCATAAGTTTAGAGGCGTTGCATTGCCACAAGACACCCAAGTCCAACCTCCCCTTGAATTCCATTGATCCTTATCTAGTGCCAATTTGTGTGCTGAACGTTAGTTGGCCAAATTCTCATGTATAGGTTTCAATAAATCATTAATGCTGCAACCTATAGGAACAGTCCTAGTTCTTTGCACCTGACACTGGCTGTTGCTGTGCTATCGGGCTATCATTTATTTGAAACCAAAAGTTGTCTATCTTCTGGGTGGTTCCTGGAGCTACAGTTCAAAAAGTATAAAGCAGTTATTCCATATTTTCATTTTTAATATATTCTTTTTCCATTAAAAGTAGTGGGAAAACAGAAAGTTTATATAGGGAAGTTGATGAGATCTACATTCAGAGTAAGCACTCTGAGTAAGTTATACACTTGCAGAAACTCTTATGGTATTTTTGTTTCATTTTGATTTGTTGTTTTTGTTTTGTTTTGTTTTTTTCACTTAAAAGTAAAGATCACTCTCCTGCATCTCTAGGAATATATTCGTATAGTTTCCCAGGCAACATTCCAGTGGTGAAATCCAAATTTTTTTACTACCGGTTCTGTGGGAGTGGCTTGGTTGGCGTGGTGGGTGTGGTTTGGTGGGTGTGGCAGGGGAAGGATACTGCAAAATCCACTCCTGGGGGAAGGATATTACAAAATTTCATTCCCACTCCACTCTGGGGCCAGCCAGAGGTGGTATTTGCCGGTTCTCCGAACTACTCAAAATTTCTGCTACCAGTTCCTCAGAACCTGTCAGAACCTGCTGAATTTCACCCCTGCAACATTCCTTATGTGACCACTACAAGAAGACAAGCACTCTCTCTTCAGTCCAAGATCAACTTCAAATATATATTAGGAAAGCAGCTTTTACTGATACCATGTTAACACGTGAAGCCAATTTGATTTGGTTAAACTGTGAAAATGATTTATTCCAATGCCAGTTCCGTTCATTAATTTACATATATCTTTTAAAAATCAGGAAAATAATTTCATTTCTAACAATGACATCCTATGCACACATACATACCCTATCTTGGCTCTCCTGTATTTCTGAGGAATGTAAATACTTTCAAATATCCTTCCCAGATTTTGCACCCTCCAAATACATTGAGCTACCATAATTCCCGCATATGCTAATTACTATTATGAAAGTTGAAAGCCAGTATATTTGTAAGGCACTGGATTTGGCACAGCTATCTTCTAAGATTTCCCTAATGGGAATAAACAGTCCTGAGCTATTGATGTTCCACACATTCTCACACCAAGAATTGTCTGCTGATGATGAGACCCCATTCTCCCCCTTAACACCGTGGCTGAAAGCTCGTCTCTGTACGGTCTGCTATGTTAATTTACTCAACAATAGACTGTCCCAAACTGATTGAAAAGCAAGAAGGGTGTTCGTTCTTTTTGAACAAAGATAAACATAGTTGTCCTAGAAGAACATGTTCAGAGTAAAAGCTCACCAGCTGTAGCTTTCGAAACAACAGTGTGTGCATTCTGTAGTGTTTTGCAGCACATTCCTATATAAGTGAATCCCAAAATAGGTGCCAGGGAGGCTCTGGGTTTTACTCCCAGGAAACATGATAGGAACAATAGGCTTTCATTTACAAGCACCTTAAAGAGATTAAGTTTCAGAAAAGTGGAGAAGGGTGCAACAGTCTGAAAAAAAATGGCCCCAAACCTGGCACCTCTTACTAAGAAAAAGACAAACATAGGCACAGTGATTTATCAGAAACCAGAAAATCAGGACTATCCCCTGTTAAAAGGGGATAACTGAAGCATACCAATTTTACATTATCACACAAGAGCAGATGTAACTAGAAGAGCCAAAATCAACAAGCACAATGAACGCGATGGGAAAATAAAGTCCCCGCTTTAAATCTCAAATTACATATTCACAAGATCGAGCAAGCTTAATCTAGTTTAGATCTCTTTATACCAACCGTTCTCTCCCACCTCTTCCTCCTCCCCTCTTTGTTATGTCATTCTGCAGACAGATCCCAGGCTGTTTCCTGTCACCCACGAGAGCCAACGGCTCAACAGAAAGCACAGCCGGACAGCCTTTAATTAGTGCTACTTGGGATCGTCAGTATCTGAGCCTGTGTCAGCATCTCAGTTACAGCTCAATCCTTCAAGGTGCTGAGCTATCCTGGCTCCTGATGGAAATCAAAAGGTATCCAGAGCACTCCAGCAGACTCAGCACCTCGCAGGACAGGTCCCTCCCTGGTACCAGCCGAGGTGCTCGGCAGGAAGCCTGATCTTTTTCACATCCTCCAGCAGTTATACCTGCCATCCATAAATTGTGGGGAAGCTAGGAGAAGCGTTTGAGATTATGTTCTCCTAATTAAAGGGAGTCAAATTGTATCGTTATCCTTTTGGCAAATTGCCGAATTCTTTGAAGAAACACATAAACCTATAGCCACAAAATCCCTTTATTTGGGATTATTTATTTCCAACTGTCCAATGTAAGACATAGTCAAATATTTTTTTAAAAAGAGGATAGATAGACGATAGATAGATAGAATGATAGATAGATGATAGATAGATAGATAGATAGATAGATGATAGATAGATAGATAGATA
>WNWU01000006.1:21778314-21792967 GCA_012654045.1 Ptyas mucosa
TAGATAGATAGATAGATAGATAGATGATAGATAGATAGATAGATAGATGATAGATAGATGATAGAGATAGATAGATAGATAGATAGATAGATAGATAGATAGATAGATATTCCCTCAGAAACATATCAAATTTCCTATATTGTTTCAGATTTTGATAAAAAATGTATTTTATTTTAAAACTAGAAGACAAATTTTCAAGCTGGATACAGTTTCTTGTCCTAGGAAGCATAACTTAACTTCATTTAGTTAAATCATGTATACTTTCATTAAGAATTCAAGATTATATCTAGCAACTTCCTTTGGTGAAAATCAGAAGAAACTCATGAAAGGCATAGTGCTGATTTCAGCAGAAATCCCCATTTTAATTGGTACGAAGTAGGGGTGAGATAAGCTCCTCACACATGACAGATTCTCAGACTGGTATTGGTGTTCTTTCTGGCCTTGCCACTTGATCAGATGGGTATTCAGAGTTGAATATCCAGGTGGACATTCACCCTAACCTGAAGGCAATCTTCTTAAAGAGAAGATTCTTGGCTTCCCCATCACCACACCATTTTTAAGTATATGTGGATAAATTACTCTAACCTGTGATGGCATGGAGACAACCAACCCTTCCCAGTCCTATGTATTCATTTGTTAAATTCGTATACAGTGTGCATAGAAACACCTCACACCTCATCAGGCAAGGGAGGCTTCAGTTCAAATTCAGCCCCATTTAGTGTTTTAAGTAGCATTGCATTAAACAATTAAGATGTCCAAAGTCCGTCTCCAAAGAAACGATGAGGGAGGATTCTCCAGTGCAAAAAAGGGCAAAACATCTTCTCTTTTACATTTTCAAGGATGGAGTACACATTACAAATTTTGAATATTTATGCCTACTGTTGGCCATTACCATGTTTTTTCTTGGAATGACCAATGGTACATATGCCTCCTTTGTATATTCACTGACTGACACTGCTACTGGAGCAAATAGCCTTCCCCATCATACTTTTGACATCTTTATTTTCATTATGGAAGTTTGCTGGGGTGGGGAGGGATGCCATGGAATCAGCAACCCCAATTCCCCAGAATTTCTGTTCCCCTAAAAGCCTAAATAATATATAGTGTATATTCTGTGAAGGAAAGGTAGTAGTAGTAGTAGTAGTAGTAGTAGTAGTAGTAGTAGTCCACTCAACTCTGGGAATACTATCAGCCAGAAACAATGTAGTCAATTTCACGTCTTTGTCTGTTAAATTTACATATTTACATTGAGAATAGTTTTATGAAAATGATAGGTCCTTTATTTATGTTTTCCTGAGTTGATCTTCCCGCTGAATGCTAAACAGTTCTGTACAATATAATTGCAGAATAAGATAGCCTTTAAAAAGAAAAAGAGGGATGTAAAAAGGCTGATTGGTGATACATTTTCTTAGAAAGGAATGCCACATCCCTTATTAAGCAATTCATAATTCTAGGAGGAGTAAGCAAGGCAATCTCACGCTATCAGCAACTGATTTTACTTTACTGAGAACCTACATGGATTCCTAGTGAAACTGAACTGAAGGAAGAGTCCCAGCTAATGGCTTCTATCACCAGATCACTTTGGAATAAACACAACTCCAACCAGGAATGGAGAAAGAGTTTTTACAGCATTTCTCCATTTTTATATATTAAAAAGCAATGGGCAGATATTTTTTTTTTTAGAAAATGGAAGTTTTACTCCTATCTATATATTAAGAGAGCCTTATGCTGACAGAATCTTTTTCATTTAAGACAGTATGTTCAATCCAAAGAAATACAAGCTTCATGATGACATATTGAAGCCAGCAGAGTAAGTTAATTGCAACTAACCCCATTCTTGCTGATTTCTTGCCACAACATATAACTATATTGAACAGAAACCTAATATAATATAGTTCATTCATAAAGGGGGAAAGAAAAAGAAAAATTACCACACCAGAATATATCCTATGTGGTACGTTTGATCTGTGCATCATGTTTAATTAGCGTACTTATATTTTATGCACTGAAATGTATATTCCACCTTTATACAACATAGTCATCGATAATAAAATCATAAAGCAAATAACAATAACAAAATATTGCTGATTTTAAGACCTTCCAACTAACATTTGTTTGGCCAAATTATTTAATGTGTTTTTAGATTGTTTCTTTAAATTTTGTATTATGTGTGTTTTATCTTTTGGCTGTTCACCGCCCTGAGTCCTTCGGGAGTAGGGTGGTATATAAATCCAAAATAAAGTAAAAAGTAAAGTAAAAACATTTCCTACATAAAAATATAGAATATATATTTTCCCATTTTTGTATGCAATGCGGTATCAGTGCAATTTTACCTCTTGTGCCACACATATATCAACATATACATATAATTTTGTATCCAGGATAGAAATACACTGCACAGAAAGACAAAGAAAATATTAATATTCTTGCTTGGAAGCAGTCCATGGTGCTTCATAAAACCTGACACTTAATCGGTGCTCGTGTGGCGGTTCAAAAACATGATGGCTTTCTGGGTTGGTGTCAGTCACTACAAACCTTCTCTATAAGGATGAATGAAGATGAAAAGAAAGGCAAATAGAAGTGAATGAGACACTGCTTTATGTGATTCATGATAGCTTCCAGCAAGCTGTTAGCCTTCGCCTGGCTCCCTTCTCGGAGAATAATGGATAGTTACAATGTGTATAGTGACACTGTCAAACCATCAGGAATTGCTGATTATAGTGTTAAATATTGATCTCTGCTTCACATGTGTCAAAATTCTTTCTTCCCTTAATTAGAACTTCCCTAAGCACCATACAGGAACAAACTGAATATATCAGATCTCACTGAAAGAGAGGGCAATTCTAGAATATAATTGTGACCTCTCGTTGGCTGCATCTCTCTTGAGTTTTGAGATGACTTCAGCTGTCTATCCTGCCCTTCCTAGCTCATACACATTTTTCCCATTCTAACCATGTGGCGTGGTGTTTTTTTTTCCCCTTTCCTTTTTTCCATTTCGTTTTTTTGGTTCTGTTTTTCATCATTCTGAACCGCTGGGGCTGTAGTCAGATGGTAGTGAAACTTAAAGTGCCAGAAGGTGCCTTTTTCTATTTGTTTGTTTCATGGTACAGTGCACCAAGCAATGACCTGTGGCAACCATGTCACAGGAAACGGAGACAGGTTCACCCAATCAAAGGGAGCTTTAAAATTAACAGAGAGCCCTCCATGGCTTTTTAGATCAGGGGTGGTGGCAAAAGGACATCAAATCCAGCCTATAATTTTCTGATTATCTATCAAATTCAAAGAAATGGGAGAGAATGAAATTACAGAAACTGGATTCCTGTTATTTATATTAGGAGAACAATCTTCCTTTTAGTCCCTCCCCTTACATACACAAACAGCCAATTTGACTAATTTTTATATTACTGGTCAATCAACTGCTATGCACCTGGCTGTATTTAAAATATAAAACAATGAAAGCTGGTGATGTATGGGTTCAATTTACTCTACAAACTGAGCACTTAAATCATTTATCTTCGTTTACCTCTAATTTATTGAGGGTTGTTGTTTTTTAATAACAGCAAGATGGTACATTTGCCTTTAGTTTGGTATGATTGATAAAAATCAATATGTCATTAGAAAGAATTTCATAAATTAAGAGCTTTCAAAACAAGGCATTGCATGTTTGCGAACATACAAAAGTTTCAAACACATGAATTTCATATAAAAGCTATCTGTACACTATCTGCATTTAAGAAAGGAAAGATAAAAGGAGTTATTTTATTCCATTGACACCATTTGTATAATTAAGTAATAGCTGCTAATGATACTCATCTCAGAAGGGGTCTATGGCCCAGAATGAAAGCTGTGACTAACATCCAAAAATTAGGAAAAAGGACAATCTGTTAGTCTGATTCTGCTATAACTTGATTGATTGATATCTGATCTTTATAAACAAGCATTTATAAACACTTCACTATTAAATGATTTAGAACATTCATACAAACCGTACTATAAAAAAGCAAAGAATATTAAATGCTACCTTACGTTACCTGATAACAAGTGGCTTAAGGTATCTTGCAATGATACAATTTGTAACTATACAAATAGTTGTATAGTTACATGTTAGTAGTCAATGCTGACACAAAATTTTAAAAAGTGACATCCATTTGAAAATATTACTAAATTACTAAGAACATAGTCTAGATCTTTGCTGTGATGGTTAAAAATGCAATAAGTATACTTAGCACAACAAAAGTAGAACCTACTTTCCTACAGATATAAAGAATTCAGAAGAATCTGTTCACAGTTAAAAGTTAGAATTTCCATCTTTGTCTATCACTGAGCAGTGATAAACTCAGAACACTACAGCAATGTTCTGGATTCAGTTGCCTTTTCAACAAACACAATTTACATAATTATATTCCCAATAACGATGGTACATATTGAAATAACCATAATTAAATTTTGCTTAGCTTTTTCTCCAAACAAGTTATGTCCACAACAGAAAAGAATAGGGTATATTAACTGATTATTTTCTCTGAGCTAAGAAATGAGAAATTTCATATGCCTATCTTAAAAAACACTGCAGTTTGAACTAATAGTTTTAAAATATATATAATCTTGAGAGACTTTTTCACCTAACTACGTGTCAGGTTACGATGTCATCTCAAATAAATTGCATTTCCAAACAAATAGTCTTTGATGAAATCTTTCATTTATTGAGTACAACGATCTGTCCCCGACTCCATAGTAGCCGACATTAACCCTCTGACCTCAAACCCTTCCCTTTCCTTTCCCCAATTCTCAGCATCTCTTTGGTCATCTTCCAAGTCACTCTCCTCATCTCTACTACTTCAGCTCACAGGAATGTCCCCCCTCCCATCCCATCTCCTAGGGGATATTATCTACAGGGAAAATAAGTAGGTGAAAGTCAAGCGTCTTCTTCTTTTCTTTATGTCAGCACTGGAGTGAATGTAGCTTGGAGTGCTGACATCACATCTATTACAACTTAATTTGGTATTTTTATTAAGACTTTGTAGAACAAAATATCATTTGTCCAACAAAACTACCTATGATTATCTTAGCTGAAACATTTTTTATATCCAATTATTCTGATAATTTTACATTAACCTCTAATATCAATATTCTATTTTTCTGGTTAATTTCCCAACCATGTTCTTTGTTACAGCACTTCAGTACATTTCTCTGGCTAATATTATATTGCCTCATTCGATCAAAAAGTAAGCAGGTTATTTTACTACTTCTATTTTACTACTTTTATTTTAGAGGCCAATATATGGTCAAACATGTGACAAACCCATAATTAGTGGGAATAATGAGAACCAGTATACAGGATTTGGTCTGGTTTGTTTTTCAGGACAATTCCACAGGCACAACTTCCTATTCCCTCCACCCAAAACTTAGGTGTAGAGAGCAGCCATTACAGAAGATACCTGACTTCAGACTTGTAATTACTTGGATTACAACAATCCTGACTATACCATCCCCCCCACTTCATTTTATTTATCTGTTAAAGACATTCAAAATAATTCAAATATGAAATTATCTATTTAAAAAAGGTCTTTCCATGTAGACCGTCCTGATGTCATTTTCATGAGTCTTAACCAAAGGAAATAATAATAAATGACAGGTAAGGTTTCTAGCACTTTTAAATAAGCAAGTGAGCCTCCTAAAGCTACAGGCTACATTCTCTGGATATCAAAAATAATAACTGGTTTTACAGCAGTGCAGCATCGAAACACAGGGGTATAAGATATACTGTACTTTAAGCTCTGTTTGATGAATCTGAGCACAGTTCCTGGGGGATAGATTACTTTAAACCATGCTCTTTTACTTTCTAATCCTAACTTGATTTGATTTGTACTTTAATACAGCTGCCTGGCAATTCAACAGCAAACAGAGACTATTTATGTAATCATATTGTAAGTAGTGGGACAAGAAGAAAACTCTCCAGAACCTTTTTGGAAAACAGTTTGTTGTACTTTTTATTTATTGAACAGCAGGGCTTCAGGCTTTTTGGTGCTCATTATAATTGGTTTTCTGCTTGAACTTTCAAAAACTGTCATGTCAATACTCAAACAGAATTTTTTTGCTTACTATATGGCTCTGGGCTCTATTTTCTTATGTGCTACTTGACAAAGTTCTTGTAATATCTTAAAGGCAAGTTCTAGAATTTAAGTTGCTCTTTAGGAAAGTGTAGCTAGAGTTACTTCATCATTCAGGTTCACCTTCCCAGAATCCTTTGTTGTAATTCACTATAATTTAAGTAACTTGGTGGCTATGCTACTTTACATATTCAGCTTTATGCCTCTGCAGTTCTGGCCCCTCCCAGCACTGAAGTTTTCTGTCTTAAAGAAAAAAGCAAGTATGTACATAAATCAGTCTCAGATAATTTTCCCGACTTTTTGTGTGCTAAAAACAGTTGATTATATAAACAAGTCAACCCAGCGTTAGCTAACCCTGTATTTGTGCTTCCTCCATCTAATAGTTCTGCTACCCTAACCTGTCATTCTGCTGTTACAGACTCACTTGTCAGATTTTCAGCTAGCTTTTGAACAATTGATGCAAAAATGAAACATGGCCAGATAGGTGCTAAGAATTTAATCCTGCTGTGCACTTCCAAAATAAAGTGCTTTATAATCATTTTATACATGGGGAAGTTCTTTAAAACGTATTACATAAATTGAGGTCTGAAGGTTTCACGGTACCCTGTGTGATTTAAAAACACTGAACAGTTTCTGATGAATTAGGCAGATTATCTTGATTCAGATAGAGGAAAATAGGTTTAAGGTGCAGTTACAAAATTGTGAAAGGAGCACAATGTAAATCAGATTATTTAAATGAGAAAGGATAGTACTTAAAGGTCATAAAAACTATATTCAAAAGTAGAAAAAAGCTGTTAATTTCAAAATAAAATTTAGATTAATATTTTCCACTTTCAGTGCTATTAGTGTAAAATTATTTTTCAGCTATGAATTAGGCATTCCTATGAAACAAAGTGTTTAAAAACCATATTTTATGAAAGCTTCATTGTCTGCACATATATGAATGTGTATGCATAACCTGATCAATTATTTTTCTTAAGTAATGATTTAAAATTCTTCAGATCTTCGCGCTTTCCGCCATGCCCTCAAAACGTTTCTATTCCAGCAGGCCGGCCTAACCTCTTTTAAAACTGCTTCTAAATTTTTAAACTTTGAATCTGCCCTATAAATTTTGAGGTATTTAATTTAATTCTATTTCTTGACCAAATTATTTAACTGTATTTTAATCGTTTTTTTTTTCTTTGAATAACTGTATCATATGTATTTACCGTTTAACTGTTCACCGCCCTGAGTCCTTCAGGAGTAGGGCGGTATATAAATTTAATAAATAATAAATAATAATAATAATAAAATATATATCAAAGGCAGGTAAGGATTGTATAATTCTTGAGACATTTAGAAGCAACATTTAAAAAGTGGGAGAGATGAAAATATTTGTCGTCTTGAATTTTAAATGACCTCGACATTCTGTAGAGAGGCCATTGCACTTTTAATATAATTTAGAAATAATTTTAAGTCGCTTTAAAATTCTAAAAGAATCTATGAAAAATAAAAGAAAACATATCAACATATCCTTGAAACAAGAACTGATTTGAAAGAAACCACAAATCTGATAGAATTTATCTCTTACAAAAGCCATGTTGTATGAAGTCATTCTACACTGTTGTAACTAAACGTCCCTCCAGCCATATTTGGATATTTACCAGAAATATGCTGCCCAGTCTCAATATTTTTAGGGGTTAAGGATCACTGCTACTGGTCCTACCCACATGATGGTAGGCCTTTAAATGGTTCTACATAGATTTTCTCCTTATTCTTGAGAGAATTCCAGTCTCTGGGTTAGTATTTTAACAGAAAGTTAATTTTGGACTGTCTTATGCAATGTACAGGTGTTCACTAAAAACCTAATTTTGAAGTTCAGAAAGGCTGCCAGTTGGCAACTAATCCAGCAGCAATTTGAAAAGGTATTCTAATATAAACTTCTTCTATTTATTTTATTGTGTAATGGTAAATTATTTCATCCTTATGTTTGTATCAGAATATATTTAACATGCCAATATTTTTACATAATCAGATTCTAACCATCCAGTTTAGCAATATATACTCTTTAAATGTTCAGGATCTATAAAGTATAGCAAAGGCCTTTACATGCTTAGCAAAGATGCTCCACTGGGTTGCTTATCCTTCAGATAACAAAGAAAAGGTGTGTTGATTTCACTGGTTCTCTCTTTAAAAAAGAAACTATATCCAGCCTAGCCTTTTAGTCAACTAAGAAATTTATATACTATATACTAACCCTCTTAATATCCTCTTTCTCTTTCCTCTGGGCATTTATTGCTGTTCTTTCTAGTTCAGTAACCAGTGAGCAGAAGGTTCATTAAAACTAATTGAATTGGAAACTTGTCTGCCCTGGGAAATGTTAACTCTTTGTTGTTATCTCTTTTGTTATGCTCCTTTCAAATAAATTATTGTTCTTTTAGCAAACAGAATACTTTTTCATAAACATTTTAGAAATATTTTTCAAGAGAGAAAAGAAAAAGAAAATGTTCTGAAATTGTCATTTTTACAGCAAGAAGCACAATGAAAAATCTTACTCCAGTGTGAATAATATGTAAGAACATTGTTGTATTAGTTTCTGGAAACACTTATAGGCATTGCAAATAATCTTGTTAAATGTCTGCTGTGCTTCTTCCTCACTGATAGCACAAGAAAGACTTTTCTCACTTTAAAAGAGATAATGAAAGAGTATTAATGTAAAGAAAATATGGCTGAGCACATTAAAGCAATAAAATCAAAATCTGATAAAATCAAATTAAAGAAGAACAGCTTCTATGAATGGGATAATGAACCTTCATATTAACTTTTTATATTTTTAAAGAGAGTTTCAGGAGAAGGAGAAAGACTTTTAACAGGACCTACCAGATTTTACATGTAGTGGAATTGTCTGCTCCAAGAAAATATAGATTTTTTTTTATTTTAATTGCTTATAGTTGCCATGGTAGATTTCCGACAGCTTTAAAATCAATTGAAAATAACAGGCAACCCACTGTTGCTAATAACAGTAAATATTTATGACTGATTTAACCGAGCTTCAATACCAGTCAATCACTTTCTAAAGGATCTTTGCAATTCATTAACCTCTTTTTGCTGGTTCTGTCCCAGTTGGTATTAGCCATTAAGACAGAATAACAGGAGTGGAGTTTGATTTTCCTCTTGCTATCATTTATAGCTTATTTGTCCATCCCCTCCATTCAAGTGCATTGTGGTCCCAATTGATTGCCTGCTTAGCCCTATCAGCAATAACAGTGGCCTATAACCAAGACTGAAAATCATCATTACCTTCCCCAAGACAGTTTTGAGCATGCATTTATCATCTTAATCTGGAAAATTGTAACTTTGTTTCAGTGAATAGTCAAATAATTAAATTAGGAAGAAGGGGAAGATTGTTTTCCTCCTCTCTTTTTTTTTAATATACCCGGAGAAAACTCTATCAGGAAGGGTTTTGGTTTTTGTACTTTCTGTGCACTTCTTTTCCTTTAATTTTAAGTACTGTATGTTATGAGTTGCAGTTGCCTTAATTTTAATGGAATTAATTTAATTAACCTAAAACTTAATTTTAATGGAATTTAGAAACAAAGAGAACAAATAGCCTTTAAAAATATAAGGTAAATTAAGGCTTCTCCTTTTAATGGAAGAATAACATGGCCATCCTTTTCCTTAGAGAGACACCATAGTGACAAATATAGAGTTCAAAGCAATCAGTTACTGGCTTTTAGACCACATTTTTAAAACATTTTCCTCAACGATGTGCCAGTATCCCAGGCTATTTGCAAACACATCAGAAATCTCTTTGCTTAGTTACAGAGCATTAGCATGATACAGCAGCATATCAAAATAGCTTAATTTGATTCTCTTAGGCTGCAAAAATCAGGGAAAGAACATCAGTGGTGGGTTGCCCCCGTTTCGGACTGGTTCGCAAGAACTGGTAGTAAAACCGGCGGGTGGCTCCGCCCACTGACCCCGATATCACCAGGAAGATTCTGCGCATGCGCAGAAGCGTGCACGTGAGCGGCCCTGTTGCGGACCGGTAGTAAAGGTAAGTACAACCCACCCCTGAAGAACATGGTCAGACTTTTCCATCAGCAAGAAGACCAAGGACTAAAGAATCCACTGTGGCAAATCAGCCAAAAAGAAAAAGAAGACGACATCACCAAAGGAAAGGTTGTTGTTTCCTTTCTTGGCTTAGATTCAGATTCTGTCTGGACACCCGACAACTGCCTGGATAAGTCCTTGCAGTTTTCTTTGCCTTCTTCCTAGGACTGAGAAAGAGACTGGCCCAAAGTCACCCAGCTGGTTTCGTGCTTTTAAGCAGAATTAGAACTCAAGGTTTCCCCTTTTTAGGCCAGTACCTTAACCACTACACCAAACTAGCTCTTGAGGAGAAGCTCAGTCTGGCCCCAGTTGGATATAAATACTGTAAAACTTTCTGGTTTGTACTGACGTTATCGGTGGTGTCTCTTCTGTGCACACCTTATATATATAGTTTGCAAGCCTGAAACCAGGACTTTCCTCTTTTTTTAGCCTTTACAACTAGATTCTAAACCATGATGTGGAAATAAGTCATGTAGTTAGAGAAGTGTTGCCCAATGCACCACCTCTCCAGAGACACTTTCTTTTATTTATTTATTAAATTTAACATGCCACCCATCTCGCAGTCACATGACTCCCCTGCCAGGCTTTGCCAAAACAACACATTATATAGCAATAGCACTTAGATTTCTGCTTCAGAGTGCTTTACAGCGCTTTACAGCGCTTTACAGCCCTCTCTAAGTGGTTTACAGAGACAGCACATTGCCCCCAACAATCTGGGCCCTCATTTTACCCATCTCGGAAGGAGGGAAGGCTGAGTCAACCTTGAGCCAGTGAGATTCAATCTGCTGAAGTGCAGCTAGCAGTCAGCTGAAGTAGCCTGCAGTACTGCACTCTGACCACTGCGCCACCTCAGCTCTATATCTATATACTTAGATATTTTCTTGTTTTATCCAGATTCTTAATCTGAATGCATTCTTTTCAGACATGCACTGTATGCTGAATGTAGGAAAGAGATGGAAGCAGAGCTGCTTAACATAAAGTACAGGGGATAACTCCCAGCGCATAGCCCTATGTAGTTTGCACTAACCTCTGGATAAAAACGATCGATGAAATGTGGTTTTCCTTGCCCAGTAATAGGCAAACATATGGATGAACCATTGCTGTAAAAACCTATTTCCTTGGTTATACCTTTTGCTCTTTCAGAGGTAAGGCTACCCAGTCAAAGCAGGGAAGTTATGTTATTCCCAGACAGGAGATTTGTTAATGGATTGTCATTTGTATGAATTCATCCAAATAAAATCCACAAGCTCAGCTGATGTTAGTATCATTTATTTCCAACTCAATATCAACAATATTTGTGTTTTCATGGGACTAGTTGGTAAGAATGATTATTGTTGTTAGTTGTGAAGTCATGTCCGACCCATCGCAACCCCATGGATAACTTTCCTCCAGGCCTTCCTGTCCTCTACCATCCTCTGCAGTCTATTTAAACTCACGCCGACTGCTTCAGTGACTCCATCCAGCCACCTCATTCTCTGCCGTCCCCTTCTTCTTTTGCCCTCAATCGTTCCCAGCATTAGGCTCTTCTCCAGTGGGTCCTTCCTTCTCATTAGGAGGCCAAAGTATTTGAGTTTCATCTTCAAGATCTGGCCTTCTAAAGAGCAGTCAGGGTTGATCTCCTCTAGGACTGACTGGTTTGATTGCCTTGCAGTGCAAGGGACTCGCAGGAGTCTTCTCCAGCACCATAGTTCAAAGGCCACAATTCTTTTGATGCTCAGCCTTCCTTATGGTCCAACTTTCACAACCATACATTGCAACCGGGAAAACCATAGCCTTGACTATACACACTTTTGTTGGCAGGGTGATGTCTCTGCTTTTTAGTATGCTGTCTAACTTTGCCATAGCTTTCCATCCCAGGAGCAAGCGTCTTTTAATTTCTTGGCTGCAATCCACATCTGCAGTGATCTTGGAGCCCAGGAAAATAAAATCTGTCACTACCTCCATTTCTTCCCCATCTATTTGCCAGGAATTGAGAGGGCCAGGAGCCATGATCTTAGTTTTCTTAATGTTGAGTTTCAAGCCAACTGTTGCACTCTCCTCCTTCACCCGCATCAGAAGGCTCTTTAGTTCCTCTTCACTTTCTGCCATTAAAGTGATATCATCTGCATATCTCAGGTTGTTGATATTTCTCCCGGCAATCTTAATTCCAATTAGTGATTCATCTAGCCCCACCTTTCTCATGATGTGCTCTGCATATAAGTTAAACAGGGTGACAATATACAGCCTTGCCAAACCCCTTTCTCAAGTTTGAACCAATCAGTGGTTCCATGTCCAGTTCTCAATGTTGCTTCTTGACCTGTATATAGGTTTTTCAAGAGACAGATAAGATGGTCTGGTACTCCCATCTCTTTGAGAACTTGGCACAATTTGTTGTGATCCACACAGTCAAAGGCTTTAGCTTAGTCACTGAAGCAGAAGTAGATGTTTTTCTGGAACTCCCTAGCTTTCTCCATGATCCAGCATATGTTGGCAATTTGATCTCTAGTTCCTCTGCCTCTTCAAAATCCTGCCTGCACTTCTAGTAGTTCTCGGTCCACATACTGCTGGAGCCCAGCTTGTAGGATTTTGAGCATAACTTTGCTAGCATGGGAAATGAGTGCAATGGTGCAGTAGTTTGAGCATTCTTTGGGATTGCCCTTCTTTGGAATTGGAATGTAAACTGACCTTTTCCAATCCTGTGGCCATTGTTGAATTTTCCAAATTTGCTGGCATATTGAGTGTAACACTTTTACTGCATCGTCTTTTAAGATTTTGAATAGCTCAGCTGGAATACTGTCACCTCCACTAGCTTTGATGTTGCTCAGACTTCCTAAGGCCCATTTGACTTCGCATTCCAGGATGTCTGGCTTGAGGTCAGTGCCCACCCCATCGTGGTTATCAGAGACTTTAAGCTCCTTCTTGTATATTCTTCTGTGTAATTTTGCCACCTCTTCTTAATCTCTTCTGCCTCTGTAAAATGCCTGCCATTTTGGTCCTTTATCATGCCCATCTTTGCAAGAAACGTTCCCTTCATATCACCAATTTTCTTGAAGAGTTCTCTGGTCTTCCCTATTCTATTGTTTTCTTCTATTTCTTCGTTCATTTAAGAAGGCATTCTTATCTCTTCTAGCTATTCTCTGGAATTCTGCATTTAATTGGGTGTATCTTTTTCTTTCTCGCTTGCCTTTCACTTCCCTTCTTTCCTCAGCTATTTGTAAGGCTTCCTCAGACAGCCATTTTGCTTTCTTGCATTTCTTTTTCTTTGGGATGGTTTTAGAGTGATTATATGGAGAACTATATTGTATGTACATCTTCTTCTCACATATATAAGAGAAAGAAACTATGCATTTACACTCTGGTGATGATAGCATTCTAACACCATTTAACTTAATTCAAAATCTAAAATGTATATAATTCAGAGTTACTTTTCTCTTTCAAGAACATTATGGCACTTATTCTTAAATGTCCTTGGCACATACATTGACACAAATGTTCTTTTTCTTTCTTTCTTTCTTTCTTTCTTTCTTTCTTTCTTTCTTTCTTTCTTTCTCTTTCTTTCTTTCTTTCTTTTCTTTACTTCCTTCCTTCCTTCCTTACTTACTTACTTACTTACTTACTTACTAAAATGTCTATGCCATCCCTCTCCTAAAACTCTTACAAAAAAGCTAGATCTTTATCTGGAAATCAAACCAATATTAGTAAAGCAGTTTTTAAGATATTTATATTATAGTGTTTATGATCTAAAATTTCAACTAAATACTGTAGCTTTATTCATATAATGAGTCCATGGTTACCCAGGATGGCCCTGGGGCAAATTATTATGATTAGGTAAATTATTTATTAGGGCTCTGCATATTTTGAAAAGTATATTGAAGATATACTTTAGATCTCATGAAAGAACATTTATCTGCACTTTATTAAAGCAACTTTATATAAATTGACATAATAAACTTTTTTTCAAGCTCCCACGTGAACTTGAAAAAAAGGAACCACTGGTTTAAGAGTCAAGTTAACTTTAATTAGTTAGTTTAATTTAATTAGTTGATTAATCAAAACTGGGTCATTTTCTTTCCAAAATGTTGTGACATTGTTGAAATCTCCCTGAGTGTTACATGGCAGTTTTGAGCAGTTTTAGCCCCCAGAATAATGTCATTCCAGTATCTCCCCATCTCCAATTATCTTGACATTTGCCAGTATGAGTTGGGATAAATAAGGAAATGATGGCATACACCCTAAAATAAGATACCCCAAAATAGTTTGCTGCAGTGGTGGGTTTCAAAAATTTTTACTTACCGGTTCTGTGGGAGTGGCTTGGTGGGCATGCCATGGCTTGTTGGGTGTGGCTTGGTGGGCATGGCAAGGGAAGGATACTGTAAAATCTCCATTCCTACCCCTCTCCAGGGGAAGGATACTGTAAAATCTCCATTCCTACCCTACTCCAGGGGAAGGATACTGTAAAATCTCCATTCCTACCC
>WNWU01000006.1:21792977-21818836 GCA_012654045.1 Ptyas mucosa
CTACCCTACTCCAGGGGAAGGATACTGTAAAATCTCCATTCCTACCCCACTCCAAGGGAAGGATACTGTAAAATCTCCATTCCTACCCCACTCCAAGGGAAGGATACTGTAAAATCTCTATTCTGTCCCCAATCCAGGGGAAGGTTACTGCAAAATCCCCATTTCCTCCTGATCAGCTGGAACTTGGGAGACAGAGAATAGATGGGGGCAGGGCCAGTCAGAATGTTTACTACCGGTTCTCCGAACTACTCAAAATTTCTGCTACTGGTTCTCCAGAACTGGTCAGAACCTACTGAAACCCACCTCTGGTTTGCTGACAGCTAAGGGTTTAATGCTTTGTCCAAACTCAAGAACACGATCCTGATTACCTGTGTGGGTATGACCTAACTCTGGCCATTTTGTATCATCCCACTGCCTTCTGCAACGCTTGTTCTTCAATATATGTGTGTGTATGTGTGTGTTAAGGAGGATTGGTACCTCCTGACATCTGTATGTTTGTCCCCAGTGCTTGGTTTCTATTAATATGACAGCCAAAGGATTGCAAAAGGATTGCCTACAGTGCAGTCTAGTTCACATGAAGGTTGTTTTTTTTTCAAAAGCCCCACTGTGACTGTGCAATAAGAAATTACTACAGGGCACTACATTTATTTCCAGCTATCTAAATGAAAAATTATATACATCTTCCTCTTTATATCTCAGGTGCAAGAGAGGCCAATACAATGTGACCTATATTTGTTCAGCACCATGGAAACCATTTCATTCTATTGTCAGGCTACTATTTGCATAAAACCAAGAGGGAGAGTCAAAAACGGAGGTGGGGGGGTGGGGGGAGAAGAGGAATAACTGGCCCAGGGGAAATAATAATAATAATAATAATAATAATAATAATAATAATAATAAACATAATACCACTATGACTATAATGAAAACCTATATTATGGGGGACACCGCACACAGTAACATTATTGCACTCAGAAGAGTGAGCTGGAGAAAAAAAATACTCCAAGGTAAAAGTGCTTTTGCTTGAAGAAAAATTCAAAAACCTCTATGATCCAGAGCAGATTCCTTTATTGTTTTATCAGTATCCGATCCATATATTTTAGGGTCTCAAGAAAATCAAGCTTCTTTTCATCTTTCCCTGCTTCCATAACTGATCCCACAATATTTTGTAGCGCCTGTAAAATTTTTGTCAGGCCAATTTTTCTTTTAGTTGATATCTTTCTTTATGTTTACAAAGATCTAAATGTCTGTAAATGCCTCCTTATTGCTGGATAGATTTTGTTTCTAATTAATATCAACCACTTCCATTCTTATTAGAAGAACCGCTATCAAAATTCCTTCTGAAACTTAATTGCATGACTTACTAGGATCTCTATGGATGGGCTCATGGGGAGTAATACCATGGGATACCATCGCCATCTCTCAGATAACCATGTCTGATGCCACATAGGGCTTTATAGGCGATAAGCAGTATCTTCAATTGCTCCTACAAGGAAACTGGCAACCAGTACATCTTATGAAACAGAATTATAACATGGATATTCCAAGGAATGCCCATAGCTGAATTCTGTGAACCAGTTGAAATTTCCAAGTGGTCTACAAGGACCACTCCATGTACAGCACATTGCAGTAGCCAAACCATAAGCTGACAAAGGTGTAAGCAACAGTCTAAGGCTGTGATGGCAACCCTATGGCACGCGTGCCACAGGTGGAATGTGGAGCCATATTGGTGGGCATGCGAGCTCAGCTCCAGCGCACATGTGCGTGCTGGCCAGCTAATTTTTGGGCCTTCTGGGCCCACTAGTCAGCAAACAGGCCATTTCCAGCCTTCGGAGGGCCTCCGGAGGGGATGGGGAAAGCTGTTTTCACCTTCCCCAGGCTCCTAGAAAGGCTCTGGATCCTGGGGAGAGTGAAAAACAGGTCTACCAGGCCCACTGTGCCATCATGTGCCAAAAGAGGGGGGGATGCAGGGGGGTTGTGTGTTCATGCATGGGGGTGCGGGGCACATAGAATTATGGGTGTGGGCATGCGCATGACCCCCCGCGCTGCCCCTGCTTTTGGCATGCAATGGTAAAAAGGTTAGCCATCACTGGTCTAAGGAAACACACCCCCAACCCAGGAAAGGACACTGATGGACATGTATTATACCTGCTCTATACCTCTTCAGCTTCCAGGTGCAGTTTAAGGTACTGGTTTTCATCTACAAAGCTTTTTATGATTTGGTGATAGGTTACCTCCAGGGCTGCAGGTAAAATCTGCCCAGCCAATTCAATCATGTTGGTTAAAAGCAACTGGCTATCCCCAATTTTCAGAGATCAGGCAGGGAGAAAAGTCAGAACCTTTGTTTTTTGGTTTTGGGGCCTGCTCCTATTGAAAGTCCATTTATCTCCAACATTAATGGAAAAAGCTGAAGACAGCTTTTTCATAAGATTTTTAGGAGCTGATGTCATCTATTGGTTTGGAATTCTGATTGTCTTGTCCTATGTCCTTTTTTTTTTCCCCCTGTGGTTGCTTAATCCTGTTGAACAACCAAAAGTCCTATGATTGCGGAAGGATGCAAATTTGATTAACAAATAATATATCCTAATACCAGCAAAGCATTTGACAAAGTGTCCTGTGACATTCTGATGAGCACAACTCTCAAGTCAGTTGTGCGGTTAAACAACTTGAGTTGAAAATTTTACTTGAAGGGCATTCATCAATTGTCTCTTATCAATGGAAGGAAGGATCAGTTGAGATACCACAGGATTCAGTCCACATTTTTATAACCGATTTGGATGACAAAATAAAGAGTCTTTCTTATTTTATTTGTTTGTTTGTTTGTTTGTTTGTTTATTTTAGTTAGTTAGTTAGTTAATTAGTTAGTTAGTTAGTTAGATTTGGATGACAAAATAAAGAGTCTTTCTTATTTTAGTTATTTATTTATTTATTTGTTTGTTTGTTTGTTTATTTATTTATTTTAGTTAGTTAGTTAGATTTGGATGACAAAATAGTCTTTCTGATTTTATTTATTTGTTTGTTTGTTTGTTTATTTTAGTTAGTTAGCTAGTTAGTTAGATTTGGATGACAAAATAAAGAGTCTTTCTTATTTTATTTATTTATTTGTTTGTTTGTTTGTTTTAGTTAGTTAGTTTGTTTGTTTGTCAAAAATGTACAAGAAAACAGGTATAAGTATAAATATGAACATGAACACGGGAATTTCTTACAGCCAAGTTCAAAATTGCAATGAAGGGCAGATCCAAGAGATCAGAAAAGAGCTGGCATGCCCACCGCCCAACAGATCCCTACTTGTTGACCATGTTGAACCAACTGTATCTTCGATGAAGCATGCTAGACAACATCATGGCCAAAATTGCATTAGAAAAAGGAGAAAAACACTACTTTAAAACTGAACAGCTAAAGACAACATTAAGCTGACCCAGCTGCAGACTACGGATGAGATGAGGACATGAGGCATATCACGTAAAAAGTGACCAAAGCAGATTCATTCTGCATGTTGAGGACCACAAGAAATAATGGTTCTATTATTGCCTGCATGGATCAAATCTCACCCTGAGCACTGTGCCCAGCCTTGGCAGAGAGTACTTTGGTAGAATTTCAGCAAACTGAAGCAGGCTCAGAAAAGGCAACAACATCAGAGAACAAGAGATTAAAGTCACTAGATATGTTTAGCCATGAGAAGAAAAGACCTGAGAATTTGACACACCTAAAAGAGCAACATCTACTCTTTTCATCTTAAAATGCAGGGAACATGATATTATGCTATAGGAAGGCAGCTTTGGTTGAATATCGGGGGGAAAGGCTCCATAGATTTCACAGTATATTTTACATAGAAATTCTGAAATTAGAACTATAGTGCTAATTTTTATTTAACGTATTAATAACCAAACACAGAAAATGCAAACCAAAAACACCTTAGAAATATAGAAAAAATATTTTAAAATATGTAAAAATATATATAAAAAAAATTCCCTTTGGAAAAAAAAATTGTGTGCCTTCAAAGCCTGATATTTTTGAAATTCTAAACGTAAGTGTTAAACAACGAGGCACAGAGTTAGTTTCAAAATTTGACAACTGCAGTATTTGAATCCTATTATTTCAGAAATCAGTATAGGTTATGCGTCAGTATTACACATACTACCCTGTTTTCCCGAAAATAAGACATCCCCTGATAATAAGCCCAATCGGGCTTTTGAGCGCATGTGCTAAAATAAGCCTCCCCCCCAAAATAAGCCCTCCCTGAAAATATTTAAATGCAGAGCTAGAAATCAGGCAAGACGGCAATAGGAGCCCCATCCTGCTCCACGCACCCCAAAATAATAAGACCTCCCCAAAAATAAGGCCAAGCACTTATTTCGGGGTTCAAAAAAATATACGACAGGTGGCACAGCAGACTAAACTGCTGCGGTTAAAGTAGCACTTAGCTGCCAGATGCCTACAATTACTGCGAGTTCAATTCTCACCAGGCTCAAGGGTGACTCGGCCTTCCATCCTTCCGAGGTAGGTAAAATGAGGACCTGGTTTGTGGGGGCAATAAGCTGACTTTGTATAAAATAGAACACTGCTCAGGTGGGCCAAAGAGCCCTACTAAGCAGGTATATACAAAAGTATGAAGGCTATTGCTTAATGCATTATAAGCCGCCCTGAGTCTCCAGAGAAGGGCGGCATATATAAATTGAACAAACAAACAAACAAACAAACAAATAAATAAATAGACAGGATCTTATTTTCGGGGAAACACGGTAGTTAATATACCTGTTGACTTCAAATTCTAAGACCTACAGTATACAAATGAAGCATAAAGGAAAGAGTTTTTAAGAAGAGGCATCTCCCACCTTGCCAGTGAATCTAATATCCAACAGAAATAGCAAAATCAAGGAAGAAGAAGCCAGTACAGGTAGTCCTTGACTTACAACAGTTCATTTAGTGACTGTTCAAAGGTACAACGGTATTGAAAAATGTGACTTATGACCGTTTTTCACAGTTACAACCTTTCCAGCATCCCCATGATCATGTGATCAAAATTCAGCTGCTTGGCAACTGGTTCGTATTTGTGACGATTGCAGTGTCCCAGGGTCATGTGATCATTTTTTGTGACCTGACAAGCAAAGTCAATGGGGAAGCCAAGTTCACATAACAACCGGGTTATTGACTTATCAGCTGCAGGGGTTCACTGAACAACTGTGGCAAGAAAGGTTCTAAAAGTGGGCAAAACACACTTAACAAATGACTCATTTAACAACATAAATTTTGGGCTCGGTTGTAGTCGCAAGTCGAGGACCTACATGTATTAGTTCGCTGTGTTGAGTCTTAAATTGCTTCTGTTGCCAAATAGCCTCAAAGACCCTTCGGAAAACTGAGATCAAGGTTTCAAAAGTAGCAAAATGAAGGGCTTTAGAATTCCAGCCTCCCAAACTGCTTGCAAGTAACCATTTATGCGCATGTGGCTATCATACCCAGATAGACACACAAGCATTTCTTTTAATGTCAGAATTAAAAGAACCTTCTGCGACCTTAGAATAAAAGCTGAATTTACCAACGAAACACTTCCCTGTTCGTCAGGCTCTGCAATTTCAAAACCACACAATTTGTAAGTGCAAGAAGAAGTGTGTGTGTGTGTGTGCATAGGAAGAGGTGGGGGTGGGAGTGGAAGGAGATGTGGGAAACCTGCCTCATCCTGTTTTTCTGCCTTCGGGCTGAATCAGATACACCTCCATTTCAATTGTGAGATTCTCCCAAGATGTGAAGCTTTACCACTGACATCAGCAACCTTGTTCAGGGCAAATGCATTTCCAAAGAGTGGCAGTTTAAATCTAATAACCTCCCAACAATTTACAGGCTGGAACACGGGGAATTGAATGCCTAATGGCATTTAACTAGGGAATCCCTTTTTTAAAAGCTTTTTTTTAAAAAAAATGATTCGGAAGCATTGGATATCTTGTATAGTAAGCCAGCAATCCTTCAATATCCCTGCATTTAGCTTCAGCAAGGAGCGAGCAGAGCAGCAGTAATATACTGTACATATTCGTATTCTGTTTTATTTTACCGCAGTGAGTCATGTGTATCTTGGAAATTCCTCTAATCCAAATATGCTTTAGAAGAGTTAAAGGTGAACCGAATGTAAAAAATAAAAAAATAAAAAATGGCAGTGCTCCATAAATCACTTTTAATTCTGTCTATTCCTTCTGATTTTCAGAAGCGAAGGTGGTAAAAGAAAAGAGAGAGGGAGAATCAAGAGCTTGGTGGCGTGGCAGACTAAAGCACAGTTATTAACATCACCTGCCTGCAATTACTGCAAGTTCTAATCTCAAGGTTGACTCAGCCTTCCATCCTTTCAAAGGTAGGTAAAATGAGGACCCAGATTGTGGGGGCAATAAGCTGACTTTGTATAAATATACAAAAGTATGAAGGCTATTGCTTAACGCATTGTAAGCCGCCCTGAGTCTCCGGAGAAGGGCGGCATATAAATCAAATTAAGAAGAAAAAAAAAGAATGAGAGAAATTCAGTACAGAACTAAGAGAAGGGAAAAGATCTCGTATGTTGAATTGCATCCTTCCCAGCGAAGAGCTAATTCAGAAGGCTGCAGCTCTCACAAGGGGAAGGGTGGGATGTAGCAAGTCAGGGTCTGAGCAATCAAAATCTGAACAGGATTTAGATTTTCCCATTTAGTATCAGCTCCAGGTTTAGCTGCTGGCTCGAAGCTGCAACCAACCAGTACAATGGGCCCTTTCTTATTTTGAAGGCTGAGTAGGGTCATCTTGGGTAAATTGCTGGAGGAATTCCCAAGGCACACTGGCAGAGAAATTCTCCCCTGGTGTCAAGGGATTTAGCCCCTGGCAATTCTCCAGCTGACTGAAATCTCCAAGAAAATCTCCATTTCCCTATCGAAAAGGTGCATGTCATCAATGCATTTGGAAACCCAACCGTCATTCTGCATTGGGTTCAAAGAGGTGCCATCAAGAAAAGGAAAGCAAGATCTCCTCACCCAAAGCAAGTAAGCAGGACACGCTTTCTCTGATTTGATTGGCTTTGGGAAAATATACAGTGATTATCTGATTTCAGTAACAACTTGTTCACTAGATAAACACAGATAGAGTTGTATATTAATAAAAGCTCAACATGGTTTAAAGGGATCAAAATATACATTTTAAACTGGGGTTTTTTGGGGGGGTTACCTAATATCAAGATTATTTTTAAAAAAGGAGAACATCACCAACGAAAGATTTCTTGCCATTAACACAGCCGAAGCACCTTCAAGGCCGAAGGGCAGCAGAAACAGAAGCACTTTAACCTAAAAGTGTTTTCTGCTGTCTTTTGGGTCACAGCCTTATTCAAGTAGTCCTCATTTTACGACCACAACTGAGACCAACATTTATGTTGTTAAGTGAGTTTGCTCCATGTTATGACTTTTCGTGCCGTGTTTGTTAAGGGAGTCACTGCAGTTCTTAAATTAGTAACACGGTGGTTAAGGGAACCTGGTTTCCCAATTTGACTTTGCTTGTCAGAAGGTCGCAAAAGTGAATCACATCAACTCCAGGACGCTGAAACTGTCATAAACGTGAGTCAGTTGTCGAGCATCCGAATGCAAATCACGTGACCGTGGGGATGCTGCAACGGTCATAAGTGTGAAAAATAGTCCTAAATCACTTTTTTTTCAGTGCTGTTGTAACTAAATGAACTGTTGTAAGTCGAGGACTGCCTGTAGTTTATTCTATCAGGCCAGTTTTCATGCTAAACGTATCTGCTTCCAGTCACCCATTATCTGATTGGAAGACTTCATCACCAACTACCAGTCATTTCAGATTGCTGTGTAAAATGCAGCTCTCAGTGCCACAGACTTAACTGCCCTCCCAGTTATGGATTGTTTTAGATATTTAGAAAGACCTTATAGAGAATGTTAACACTCCCCCATCCTGCATCTCCTGAGGCTCAAAGTGCGGGTTTTCCCCAAGCCAAATCAATCTTTTCACTTCCCTCATTGCAGCCATATAGGATTTCAACATTCCTTCAGGCAAAGGAAAAATTCCAAATGCGTATGGAAACCTTGTTCCTCTTACCTTAAAGGAGACACATACACTCTTCCCTTTTGCGCATTACCCAGAAGTGCAAAAACCCCAGATGCGTGAGTCACTGGCTCAACCTCCCTCCTGCCACTACTAAGGCCACACGAAGGAGCCCTGAACTTTGCTGCATGAATCCACTGAGGAAATCATTGAACTGTTTGGTTTCCCAGGTTGGAATGTTATTCTCTGGTAGTCAAATCATCTCCAATGCAGGCACAGTGCTGGGACTCAGCCTTAGAAAAGAGCTGAGGAACAACCCATGCTTAAGAATTGGATTGTGTTCCTACACTACATCCCTTCAAAATGAGCAACGATAGGTCTTTTCTGCTAGAAGAGTCTCTACACATACTAATTCTGAAATGTTTCCAACAGGAATGTGTTCTTAGAAGAAGAAAAAAAGAAATTGAGAGCTGGAAAGCCATCACTCCCGCAATCTGTTGACGGTAGCACTTCTACTTCTTGTTCATTCAGTTTATTGCTGTTTGCATCCAGTGCTCTCCATTCTGGGATATGGGATGAAAGCTTTGGGCAAAAATAGCTTGTTTGTGTTTTTTTTAAAAGAAACCATTATCACATTATCAGTAACAATTGAATTTGCTTAGCTAGAAATCGGCGGGGTGAGGGTGGGGCGGAGTTTGCAGGAAAAAGCCATCTCCAAATCAAAGGGCTGTCATGTGAAAAGGCTATAGTGTTAACCATTGTTGTACTTACACAGCTCAATAATTAACCAAGAGCCTTGGTGGCGCAGCAGACTAAAGTGCTGTTATCAGCTGCCTGCAATTACTGCAAGTTTGAATCTCACCAGGCTCATGGTTGACTCAGCCTTCCATCCTTCCGAGGTAGGTAAAATGAGGACCCGGATTGTGGGGGCAATAAGCTGACTTTGTATAAAAAAAGACCACCGCTTAGGGGGGACCGAAAGCCCTACTAAGCAGGTATATACAAAAGTATGAAGGCTATTGCTTAATGCATTGTAAGCTGCCCTGAGTCTCCGGAGAAGGGCAGAATATAAATCAAACCAATAAATATAAATTGAACCAATAAATTCCCAATGTGTAAATAAAGAGGGTGTTTTTCTTTGCGGGGAGTCTGTTTCTTGCTTCTGCAAAGGCCAGGTCAGAACAATTAATCAGTGGGCATCACTACCTATCTCAATGTCAATAGGATACATGGAGTCAGATAAGGTCAGCCAAATCCAGGTTGTTCTGGAGAGCTCTGGCTTAACACCACCCTAGATATATATAAAAAAATTCAGATTGGTGTGTGCTATCGCAGAAAGACTTCAACCGCAGCCTGAAGGACTGTAACTATGAGCAACAGGATATTCATCACCTACTGGCATTGCTTGCTGTTGCTCTAGCCTGCCAATGCTCCTGCTGCTCCTTCTGTACAAAACCGAGAGGGATTCAGAGGAAAAAGAGATGGTTTTGGCAGGTGGCAGACCAAGAGGTGGGCGGTACAAAAAGGAAACCGCGTCATCCTCTTGTGGTTAGGATTACAAAGAGTAGCTTGCTTTGCATGTGTTGAGAAGAACTCCTGGTTTTTTCTTATTTTAATAAAAGCTATATGCATACATGTTATGTTTTGTATCGGTTAAATGCCACACCAGCCCTCAAGCAAGTTAATAATGTACATTCTCCATATGCTGCTTCATCTAAAACTTTGGGTGTGTGTGAGTGTATATGTGTGCTTTTTAAAGGCCAATTTCATATATGGTGGATGTCGAGCACCTGTGTCAGTGGATTTCATGCTTTCTTATTGAATGTTTGTGTAGCTATTCTTTAGACAGTTTAAACAAGTATCTTTTGACAAAAAGGAAATGTTTCCCCCCCCCCCTTTAAAATGTGCTTGGAAGCAAGTTATGTGTCGTCTTGCTATTGGTAGGGTGGTGAATATTGCTAAAATAATGTAACTTAATTGAGCTTTGTGATGAGAAACACACACTTTCATTTAAACATTAAACAATTAAGCAATTAAAAACAGAAGGAAAAGAAAACAGAAAATTACATGACAGAATATTTTGAGTGAAACAGGTCAGGAAATGATCTTGGGAAAATCAAGGGGCTGCAAAGAAAAAAACCTGGTCCTTGCTAACTTGCAGAATTGAGAAACAATTATCCCCTGTTATAGTGTAGCTCAGTTTCAATTACATTTTAATTACTTAGCTATGTTGCCTTAACTCCTTGGCATTCTAAGCTTTTCTTAGCTGCCAATTCAATCTTACCATTGGTCTAAATATGAATAATTGAGAATTATCTACATTGAAGAATGCACTTTAGCCATGACTGTTAACTTCAAGAACCCCATGTTTATGGTTTTTCATTCATTTCCGAAGGTGAATGCTCTGACAGAAAGTAAAATGCTGCAAAATGACCAGCAATATTGACAGTTTATATATTGAAAGTTTGAGTCAAAGGACTCAAGATTACCAATACAATCTTTCAAGTTATTATCCTACTGGTCATTGTCCCAAATTCTGTTAAATCTAAGTGGGTCAAGGGACAGTCTGAATAGACAAGATGTTCCCCCTTATTCCCATGGAAGTTAAGGGAGTTGTTATGATTCCCCTAGGAGAAGACAGATGGGAGATAACTACTCAGTAGTAAGTACAGTAACTTGGAGGAGAGAAAGAGAAGGAAACAGCTTTCATCCATTTCTAGCTTTCAGAAACATGAACACCCCAGACCTGACATGTGCCAATGACTTAGTCACCTTTGCTCCAGTCCTGAGCGAACTGGGGAGGACCGTAAGCTTAGGATAAGAGCCTTTTGATGGAAATATTGTTTTGAATGAATGGAGAATTACATGTTGAATTTAGGAATGGGGGCAGTGGCATGCATGGAGTAGGGAAAATGTGATAAGATGGATGAAAGAAGGTTCCAAGCACAATCCCCTTTGCTATATGCATTGCAGTGTCGCACACATGTTCACAAAGGGTGATAGGTCGTGGTGTGACACTGGGACATAGTTTTAATCATTCTGATGAAAGCAGAAAGATCCTGCACATATGCCGGAATTGGGTATCATTTGATGCCATGCCCGGGATTCCTTTTCTGTACCATTATTTTATTTATTTATTGGTTCGATTTATATGCCGTCCTTCTCCAGAGACTCAGGGCAGCTTACAATGCATTAAGCAATAGCCTTCATACTTTTGTATATACCTGCTTAGTAGGGCTTTCAGCTCCCCTAAGTGGTGTTCTTTTTTATACAAAGTCAGTTTATTGCCCCCACAATTCAGGTCCTCATTTTACCTACCTCAAAAGGATGGAAGGCTGAGTCAACCATGAGCCTGGTGAGATTCAAACTTGCAGTAATTGCAGGCAGCTGATAACAGCACTTTAGTCTGCTGCGCCACCAAGGCTCTTGGTTAATTATTGAGCTGTGTAAGTACAACAATTTGAACTCGCAGTAATTGCAGGCAGCTGGGAGCTAAGTGCTACTTAACACCACTTTAGTCCGCTGCTCCACCAAGGCTCCTCAATTGACTGCATTCACCAACAGAAAGTCCAGGCAAGAGTCCTGCAAGAAGTTAACTGAAACAATGGTCCTTATCAGCTTGTTATGATAAATGCAAGGCTGGGACTTCCCAACCAGGATGCTGCAAATTAAGTCAGTTCAAACAGAGAAATAGAGAAATCTCAGTTCTGGCAAGGCAGGTTTTTGTCCCACAAAACACACAAGGAGCAAACTTTCTAGAAATGCAAACAATTGTCTGCGACAACCAAACCACTCCCCTTTCCTCCTATTTATGCCCCAGCCAGGGAGGAGCCAGTCAGCATCCACATTTGTTTTGCTTCCCAAGCCAGCTCATTGTTCTCCATTGCTCACCTCTCTTATCTGCTCTGTGCATATGCACATCTGGAACAGGCCCCAGCTGTTCCTCCTCCTCACTCATCTCTGACTCCAAAGGCACCTGCCTCTCTGGCTGGGAAATGCTGGATGGCCCTGGTTCTATCTCTGTATCCAATGCCGAGCATCCATTGGAGCCTTCCCCAGGCTCCAGAACTGGCCCAAATTCTTCCCCAACCTCCTCATCGTTCAAGTCTTCCACCAGCTCAGCTGGCAGCTGGCTGGTCTCAACATTAATAAGTTTGGGGCTTTCTAAAAAGATTGGGAAAAGTTCATGGAGGATAGGTCTGTTCTTAGCATAGTCAGGATAGTTAAGTGGTCATTGAGACATCATAAAAAGAAGGAAGCTGCTGGTTAGGCTTATTTTATTATTGTTTTAACCTGCAGTTTGTGTATGTGTTTGATTTTATTTTTTTAAAAAAATCTAAAGTAGCCAACACATAAAACATGAAGCAGTACATCAAAATCAAAACAAACGTGAATATATTGTATAGAACTCAACAGGACACTGAAATCTATAATCACACTTTATGCATTACCATTAAAATCTGGCTCAACCTTTACAGAAATCTACATTTAATCCAGCATACTGTCTCCAGTAGAGGACAGCTAAATTCTTCTGCAAATCTCATCTAGAGAATATAAAAGTGCCTACTCTGCAAATAAACTCTGAAATTAAAGATGTTATTTAGGTAATGTCTTACTACAGTAGTAAGGAACCCAAGAAGGTTTTCAATTTTAAAATATTAAAATAAACATGATTTTTTTAAAAAAAAAAACAACCACCTTGGAATTGAAGTTTCAGGTAGAATATTTAAATTGGCCATGTTCTCACTGTATAACTCTTTTGGAAGAATGACAAAATTTAATCATTTGCAAGGAATTAAAAACCACAAGAAGGCACAGCAGTAGGAATCTTGAAGTAACCCATCAGCTGAAGCAAGGGGAGGAACTTCAGGCTAAAGCTTTTCAAGTTATTTCTTTATTAAAATCACTTCTGCCCCTATTTCTATGGCAAGATGCACAGGATTTCTATTTGAATTATTTCTGAATCGTAAATAGGCACCTACACTAGCATATGAAAATATTATGCAAATCTGATTGATCTTTCGCGATCTCTCTCCCTCTCCCTCTCTCCCTCCCTCCCTCCCTCCTGATTATCCTACTGAAAAACTATCATTTCAATCTGTGGGTTTTTGCAAGCACCACATTGTTTCAAATCATCACAGTCTGGACTTAGGTAGCTGAGCACAGTATGAAAGAAAAGTGATGTAACATTATCTGGAGAGTGTGGCAGGGGAATATATAACAAAAGAGTGAACACATTCTCTGAGTTATATACTTCTAGGTAAGTTAGTTTTCCAAATAGCAGTCATGTGGTTCTTCTCTTATTAATATTTTCATATCAGCAAATGTAAGAAACCTAATCCAGCTATTCATTGCCGTGTTCATCCTATGCTTTCAATATATTGGCTCGCTCTAATATATAGACATTTAGCCTCTGTGGCTCACAAGTTTCTCACTGTTGACAGTTGCCAACTAAAAAATTTGCTTCAACTTCCTCAAACTTCAAAGGCCCAAAATATACAAGCTAATGTTAAGATTGAGGCGGGCGGGCGGGCGGGCGGGCGGAAGGAAGGAAGGAAGGAAGGAAGGAAGGAAGGGAATCTCATTCAGATTTCATGTCTAATCTGAAGCAGAAATAACCAAAGGTGTCCACACCAAACTTGAGGAATTTTTAAAAGTGCCTAAAAAGATAAAAATCAGAAATGCTTGCTGTAATTCTGTAACTCAGTTTTCCACAGCATCTATTTTTTAGGAAAAGAAAATATATACATATAAATAGGAACAAAATGAGGAAATATTGCATTTACAACCTCAATAATGTGGGGAACTGCAAACAAGTAATATCTATAATAACTTATGATTCTAATCTGCCGCATATTTTCCATTTTTCCTTTTTCCTTTTTCCATACATTCAAAACGCTGCAGCCAGCAAGCCCTGGGTTATTTCCCCTTGCCCTTAGAATTTTTACAACGCTCATTTGGGAGGAGAGCTGCTTCTGAAATACTAAGGCTTCTCAAAATTTCAAAGTAAGTAAGTTTCAAAGTAAGAATAGTAAAACTTGAAAACTTATACGTTGGAATTGTCAAATTATTGATGTATGAAAAAGATAGTTGGACCAGGATTCCTGGTCTACCTAATGGGTTGCTGATTGCAAAATCTGAAAGTCGGGTCTTATCCCTGGATGGGGTGACAAAGGGAGGAGGAAGAGAGTTGGGGCAAAAAAGTAAAAAAAAAGAAGAAGAAGGTGTGTTTGACTAAAGCCCTGCCCCCTTGCATATGATTGTCATTAAAAGTGGCAGGGCTTTGATTGTGCCCGCCATCTTGACTTTTTGACATAATTTGCACATAGCCCATTCTGGCAGATATTTTACAAGCTGAATTCCCAAAGCTTTTGTTTATCATTGCTGCAGTAAATCAGTTTGGCTAGCCCAACTTTTGTCTGTGATGCATCACAGGAGCAAATCCAAGGCTTTTTCTAGCCAGCAGGAGTAGAAATCTGTAGAAAGTTCAGGTTGGTGAGAAAGGAATGACCATTTTTCCAGATACCCCCTTCTTGTCAATTTCCCCTGCAATTCTCAAGAACTCCCTTATTCAGAAGGGGAAAGAAACCATTAGACCAGTGATGGCTAACCTTTTCTGCCATCGTGTGCCAAAAGCGGGGGTCGCGTAGGGGGTCACGGGTGCATGTGCCTACATCCATAATTCAATGCGCCCTGCCCTCCCGCATATGCACATGTGACCTCCACCCTGCTTTTGGCACGCGATGGCCCGGTGGGCCTGGTAGACCTGTTTTTCCCCCTCCCCAGGCTCCAGAGGCTTTCTAGGAGCCTGGGGAGGGCAAAAGCAGCCTTCCCCATCCCCCCGGAGGCCTTCCAGAGGCTGGAAACAGCCAGTTTCTCGACTTCCGGTGGGACCAGAAGGCCTGAAAATCAGTTGGCCAGTGCGCGCATGTGCGCTGGAGCTGAACTAGGGCAACACTCATGTGCCATAGGTTCGCCATCATGGCATTAGACCATTCAACACAGAGAGAAACAAAACTGAACAGGTTATACTGTCATCCATTAGGACCAGCTGAAAGATCCTGTCCATCAATAGTCTAAATATTTCCCTATTCATTGTCCCCTGCTAATTCTGGTAGGTCTTTGATCAGTTATTTATTTGTTTGTTTGTTTGTTTGTTTATTTGATTGATTGATTGATTGATTGATGATTGACTTCTAGAGCCGCCCATCTCAACAAACAACTATAGGTGGCTCACAATTCTTTTCCACTATCCTGGTGACGTTTTGCCATCCGTTTCTTCTCAAATCCTTTTTGGGCACATCTCTTCTAAAACAGCCATTTCTCCCACCTTTTTTTTTAATTTCTAGGAGATGCCTTCACAGCTCCAAGGTCTAATTTTTGCTTCAAATTAAGGTGAGAGGAGAGGGAGGCATCCATTATAGACTTAATTAACCCAAATGATATACTTATGAAAAGGTTGCTACAACCCACCAACAGCAGCTAAAAGAAAACACCCAAAGCTATTTTACCTATATGGTAAAGCACTCAATAATTAACTATTCCTTTTTTAATTAACTAGGGCTTCACCGACACTAGGCACTATTAACCAATTAACAATTCGACATCCAACATGACTCAATAAATACATTTGTAAATGTGGTAGCAGAAGGAAGCACCAGTGAGGTATGGTTGGAACAGATTGAAATATTAATGAACATATGCTTCAGCCTTATATAAATTAAGTCAGCCCACTGATTCATTGAACTTAGTGTGGTCTATATTGACTGACAGAAGTTTTTGAGAGGAAAAAGTGTGTATGTGTGTGCAGAGTTAGACCCTTTCATGCTATGCAGCAGGATTGCCAATAATGAGGCCACTAGGTTACATACAGCTACCAATATTTCACTTGTGGTCTCCAGAGCCCTCTGAATAAGACCCAGATTTTAAACCTTTCTAAAGTTTTAATTCCTTAAAACCTCCAATATCTCCCCTCAATTGGGCCTGCTTGAGAGGGCCTAGGACAAATTGTTGCAGCAAACTCACTGCAGGACAACTCACCATGCAACAATTCATTGCTGTATTAATTGTTTCATTCAGTTACTTTTATTGTTGGTCGTGATTATTGTAACTCAAGTATTTCTGGATTGACTTTATTTTTATTATTATACTCCATGATTCTGTTGAGATTAATGTAACTTTTGTATTTGTTGAATTGTCCCATGGTGAGTTGGCCGTGACGAGTAGTCTCATTCCTGGAATACTGCAACCAATTTTGGCCACCATACTACAAAAAAGATGTTGAGACTTTGGAAAAAGTTCAGAGAAGAGCAATTAAAATGATCAAAGGCCTGGAGACTAAACCATACTAAGAACAGCTACAGGTTTTGGGTCTGGATAATAGAATAGAATAGAATTCTTTATTGGCCAAGTGTGATTGGACACACAAGGAATTTGTCTTGGTGCATATGCTCTCCATGTACATAAAAGAAAAGATATCAAGAATCATAAGGTACAACACTTAATGATAGTCATCCTCTAAAGAAAAGAAGAATTAGCCAATCAGAATAACAGAGTTGAAAGGGACCTTGGAGGTTGTCTAGTCCAATCCCCTGCTCATGCAGGAAACACTATACCATTTCAAATAAATGGTTGTCCATCTCTTCTTAAAAACTTCCAGTGTTGGAGCACCCACAACTTCTGGAGGCAAGTTGTTCCACTGGTTAACTGTTCTCCCTGTCAGGAAATTTCTCCAGGTTCCTTTTCTCCTTGGTTATTTTACACCCATTGCTTCTTTGTCCTGCCCTCAAGGGCCTTGGAGACTAGGTTGACCCCCTCTTCTTTGTAGCAGCCCTTTAGAAATTGGAAGATTAATATCATGTCACTCCTGGTTCTCCTTTTCATTAAACTAAACATTTCAGCAATTGTTCTTCATATATTTCAGCCTCCAGTCCTCTAATCATCTTTGTTGCTCTTTTCTGCACTCTTTCCAGAGTCTCAACATATTTTTTTATATCATGGCGACCAAAACTGGATGCCGTATTCCAAGTGTGGCCTTACCAAAGCATTATAAAGTGGTACTAATAACTTCACGTAATCTTAATTCTATCCCTCTTTTAATGCATAGCAGTATTCCAGTATTTGAGGGGCTGTCACAAAGAAGAGGGGGTCAAATTATCCTCCAAAACACCAGAGGGCAGGACAAGAAACAATGGTTGGAAACTAATCAAAGAGAGAAGTAAATTGGAATTAAGGAGAAACTGCCTATAAGTGAGGACAATTAACCAGTGGGACAGCTTGCCTTCAGAAATTGTGGATTCTCCATCACTGGAGGTTTTTAAGAAGAGACTAGACCCATGATGGCGAACCTATGGCACGGGTGCCACAGGTGGCACACGGAGCCATATCTGTGGGCACGCGAGTGAATGTGCGTGCTGTCCAGCTGATTTTCAGGCCTTCCAGATCCACCGGAAGTCAGGAAACGGGCTATTTCTGGGCCTCCGGAGGGCCTCCGGGGCAGTGGGGAAGGCGATTTTCGCCCTCCCCAGGCTCCTAGAAAGCCTCTGGAGCCTGGGAAGGGCAAAAAATGGGCGTACTGGGCCCACCGTGTCATCACATGCCAAAAGTGTGGGGAGAGCGGGGGGGTCACGTGGGGGGACGGGGCGCATTGAATTATGGGTGTGGGCATACCCGTGCGCAATCCCCCCCCCCCACTCCGTCCACTTTTGGCACGTGACGGCAAAAAGGTTAGCCATCACTGGACTAGACTGTCACTTGTCTGAAATGGTATAGGTTCTCCTGCTTGAGCAGGGGGCTGGACTAGAAGACCACCAAGGTCCCTTCCAGCTCTATTCTATTCTCAATTCCTATTTAAGATGTGCTGGTTCCATTTGGAGAGCAAACTTGATGTACAAGGCCTACTGTACTGATTGAAGCAGACATGATTTCTGGATCTATGTTGTCTAAGGCATGTTTACATATGCACTTTGCTACTTCATCACTTAATTGGGTGACAATGTACATGTCTGAAGCAACCATCACAGCGAATGCAAGCTATAGAACTCAAATTCCCAAATAACGGTGTTTTCCAAAACATCATTTCCCAGTATCAGGTTTTTTTGTTTTTTTTTTAAATTTGATTTATATGCCGCCCTTCTCCGGAGACTCAGGCGGCTTACAATGCGCTAAGCAATAGCCTTCATACTTTTGTATATTTATACAAAGTCAGCTTATTGCCCCCACAAACTGGGTCCTCAATTTACCCACCTTAGAAAGGATGGAAGGCTGAGTCAACCTTGAGCCTTGGTGAGATTCGAACCTGCAATAATTGCAGGCTGCTGATGTTAATAACAGGGTGCTTTAGACCACTGTACTATACAAGGCTCTTGAAAATCACTCAGTGCTAAAAAGTCCTAAAAAGGGGGAATGAGCTGTTGATCAAAATGCTGCAGAAGTCTTTGTAAGGCACCTGTTCATTAGTCATTAGGAATAAAGCTACACATTGGTGGGTGTGACTTTCCTTGCAGATGTTCCATTCTTATGAATTTTTCCTTCTCTTAAGCACCACTAGGGGGCAATCGTCTTAAGTATTGCTGGATGAAAGGAAGTCTTGCCCTTACATAACATTACAGAACTGCATCAAACTTAAGGATGTATTTACAGTAATCAGCAATACAGTGAAAGTTACCACTTTCTAGCATCCATATGGTTGTTCCTCTTCCCACAGTTCCCACACCCTGGAATATGCATGGAAGAACACAAATTAAATCAGCAACGCTTAGGATAATCAGTTTTGATGATGGAAGACCTTGAGTTTGCCTCTCCTTTCTCTTCCAGAACCTCCCAAAGAATTCGATCTCCAGTAGTTCAAAGATTCTGAAAGGTCACTTTTCTCTGTACCTGTGTCATAGCTGTAACAATAAGTAAGTACATCTTTGACACAGCAAATGTCAAATATTGCAGAGGAGAAAATGTTTTCATTACTTTACAGATTACATCAGAAAAATAGGCTTATCAGTTTCATGTTTTCTTTGCTTACCCATGTAATAGTTTAAAACAATTCTTCATACACTTTGGATGAGTCACACTAGTCTGTCTTCTGGGCAGCAATCTGTGGAGTCTGAAGTCAGTAGATTGCTCTACTCAGATCCTGAATTTCAGTTTCATGTCTGGATATCAGGTGTGAAAGACCAGGTAGACATGTGGAAGGTCCAGTTAAATTGATTTATTGTTGAAACGCCTATGCACAGGAATGTTCTCAACTAATAGTTAGCACCAGTGGTGAAATGCACTTACCTTCTCTACCGGTTCGAGAGTGTGAGTGCGCATGCCTCTTCTGCACATGCGCAGAGCCTTCTGTGCATTTGCAGAGGCTCAAAAATGGGACACAATGATGTCCCGGTGGGTGGGCAGAGCCTCCCGTTGCTGGCGCTACCGGTTCACGCGAGCCGGATAGATCTGGCCAGATTTCACTACTGGTTAGCACCTGCTTAGAGTTAGATACAGGTCTATGGAATTCAAGGGAGGTTGGACTTGGTCGCTTGTGGCTATGTAGGGATTCTAGGTTGATACACTTTTAACTCCGCCCCTAGGGTTCTGCCACTCCCCTTCTACTTTGGCTTGGCAACTACAGCTTCCACCATGAAACCACTATCACTTTTCATGGTGGAACTGCTTCTTATACTACTATTCTCCCTACAGTGTATCCTTCTTTTCTGAGTCCTGAACCACCATATTGAAGCAGCTGGAGCAACAGAGCCAAAAGAAAATAAGTTAGATTCACCTCAATAGGAAAGAGCCCCTTAGTACAGTTTTCTCGCCATCCCTACCTCAGCATGGAACGAGGACATCTGTGCTGCTTCAATAGGAAGGCCTCCAAAAATGGGCATAAGTCCACAAACCACAGGTGCAGCAAGATCTGCTGTATCTGATAATATTCTGCAGGTGATCAGGGCAGAGCCAAAAAAATTATAATATATCAGTGTGGAAAAGCAAAATATTTTAATATACTATCACACTCTTCTAAGGACCCAAACATTTATAAAGAACAATAAATGTAATCATGATAACGCTACCATAGTTCTCACAACTTGATTTCCAAAAAGAACACTAAGATTATTAAAAGAAAAGCCTTATTTATTATTTATTTATTAAATATATTTATATGGTCGCCCAATTCACACAGGCTTAATTCCCAGCAGTATGCAGCATTAAAAATCAACAATATAAAAATCCCAGAAATTCTTTCCCCGTCTCCCATTTTTTAGTTTTCAGAGATAAATATTTCCTTTAAATTCAATTGTAAAAAATCTACTTGTAAGTAGGTACATAAACTGTGGCTGAATGCATCCATTTTATGCAATGTATATACCGAGGCACGACTATTCAATGGTTATCATTTATATGGGACAATTACAAATGAAATATTTGAATTACGTTCTTTTTTAAGAAATAGGATTGACAACATAAATGCCGATGTCCTGCATAAAAAAGTTACCTACAAAGCTATTAGCCAATCCAATAATTTTTACTCTAGGCAGCAAAATGACCCTTTTCTTCCTACGTTTCTCTAACCAGTTCCATAGGAAAGGAAAGTGAGGTGTGCAATATATGGCCTTCTAAATGCTGAAAACCACATCTCCCAACATACTTTACCATTAAGTGCGCTGTTTGGGGCTGCTGGAAGTTAGAGTTCAAAATATCCATAGGATCAACAGATTCTAAGAGAACAAAAACTCAGGTAATCCATATGCTACTACCGTAAATGGTTGTGATGAGTTAAGTTCCCTTGGTAAATTGAAGATTTTGATCCATACTTACACTGTAGTTTATATGCAATTGCTTTATTAGATGTCATGTAAAATAGAGCTAACAAACAGATGACAGCCTCCCTGATGATATTATCAGAAAAAGCCAGGGATTTCAAGTACAATAGTTGGCAAGAAAGATCATAGGAGGCTTTCCAGCCATTCAGCAACTCTCCTCTGGATCACTGATCATCCTTCTTGGAATCAAGGGCAGAAAAGTAATAATTGGACCTGGATTACTGAAATCAAGGAAACAAGGTTATTGGGATTTCCCTATTTAATTGCCAATCCTCATTTCATTGACTTCATTGTGACGTATCATCAGATATGGGTTTCAGCAGGTTCTGACCAGTTCTGAAGAACCGGTAGCAGAAATTTTGAGTAGTTTGGAGAACCGGTAAATACCACCTCTGACTGGCCCCACCCCCATCTATTCTCTGCCTCCTGAGTCCCAGCGGATCCGGAGGAAATGGGGATTTTGCAGTAACCTTCCCCTGGAGTGGGGAAGGAATGGAGATTTTACAGTATCCTTCCCCTGCCACACCCACCAAGCCACACCCACCAAGCCATGCTACACCCACCAAGCCACACCCACAGAACCGGTAGTAAAAGAATTTGAAACCCACCACTGCGTATCATGACAAATTTTCGCTAAAGGGAAGTTCTTTTAAAGAACTTCCCTTTAAAACTACTTACATTCCAGAAAACCTGTAGCCAAAGTATCTCTTACCTGTAGTAGTGGGGGGGGGGGGGGGAGAGAGCAGAACAATCTTGTAAAACTTTGCCCTCTTGGATTACAGTTGAGGAAACATGGACTGATGTGAGGGATGTGGAAACCATAGAATCATTACATAATTGGTAGTAGCCTTGGTAGTACAGTGAACTATCTTGGTAGTACAGTGGACTAAAGCACACTGTTATTAACACCAGCTGCCTGCAATTACTGCAAGTTCGAATCTCACCAGGCTCAAGGTTGACTCAGTCTTTCATCCTTTCTAAGGTAGGTAAATTGAGGACCCAGTTTGTGGGGGCAATAAGCTGACTTTGTATAAAATATATAAAAGTATGAAAGCTATTGCTTAGCGCATTGTAAGCCGCCCTGAGTCTCCGGAGAAGGGCGGCATATAAATCAAATTTTTTAAAAAAAATTGCTTACAATTGGCAGCCAGGTTAAATTGTTAGTAAATAATCTTGGATAGATAGAAAATGCTAAAGAGATGTTGAATGGAACAAACAGAAAGGCCTTTTGAAGTACATAAAGACTGTACATAAATGCATTTAACTCTGACCATCTGAGAACAGCCATGAATTATGTCTCACAAGTAATTAATATAACATTTTGAAGAAACTCTGATCTGTTTCGTATATTGTACAAGGCTGTGATTTATTTAATCATGCTTTTCAAATTATGTCTCATTTGACCACATTTAGATCACTTGTAAATAAAGCCAAACAGATTGCATTAGAACTGAAGATGATTAGATTAGATTAGATTAGATTAGATTAGATTAGATTAGATTAGATTAGATTAGATTATGGTTTAGCACAAACGTATATGCAGTTTATGGAAAGAATATTTTGTGTCTGCATGCTCAACTTCATAGAGGGGACATTACAAGTAATTCTTGACTTAGAACCATTCATTTAGTGGCCACTGGAAGTTATGATGGTATTGGAAAAAAAGTGACTTATGACCAGCTCTTGCACTTACAACAGTTGTGGAATCCCAGGGCCACATGCTCAAAATTTGGGCACTTGGCAACTGGTTTACATATACAATGGTTGCAGCATCCCAGGGTCATGTGATCACTAGTTGTGACCTTCCCAGCTGGATTCTCACAAATAAAATCAGTGGGGAAGCCAGCAAGGAAGTTCACAAGTCACAGTGAAAGCCTCACTTAATGAACGAACTGTTTCACAACAAATTTTCTAATCCCAATTGAGGTCATAAATGGAGGACTACCTAAATATCATTAAAGCCATCGTATCTAGGCTGCAAATTTAGGCTAACCAATAGAGGGCAGAAAAGTGATCCGGAATGCTTTAACACTTTATTGACATCTAGTAGATGCATAGCTCATTGCAGCCCCTATATGTTATTAAATTTATCAATAATTAGCTGAAGCATGACAGAAGGCAGAATCCTGTCAATAATTAATGCTTAGGATCAAGAATTAGGGAGGAAATCCTGCAAAGCTTACATGTCTCACTGCCACAGTTCTGTAAAAAGAAAAAAGCATAGGATTTTACACCCAAAGAGAAATCTAACTCAGATTTGGATGATGAAAAAAAATGAATATAACAATATTGATTTTATAAAGAACAAAACAGATCTAGTTCCTAGAAAAGCCTGCTTTTAAGAAAAACTGTTGGTCTGCTTTTAAACTGAAAGACAGTTTCATTTCAAAGTACAGTTAAACTTAAGATCTATTTTTCATTTTATTCTATTTTAGCTTCAGCTACCACAGTCAGAGTATTCAGGGTAATGTAAATAGATAGTTTTCTGTGAATTGTTAGTGGAATTTTTAATTTTAGTATTAGGAAACTATATTAGATTTTATTACTTAATTCTGTGGCTTCAAACATGTCAAACACTGCTTGAAAAAGAAGTGAATACTACACTTATTATTGATATATATATTCAACCTGCATAATTTTGATGCATGAAATATTTTAGGCTTAATGCAATATTGGAGGAGTTTGATTACTTTTTCCTGGCTATCTGCAGAGTATATGGATGGTAGAACTTTATTATATCAAAACCCTTACCTGCACAATCTCATCAACTAGAATTTTTATTACTTCTTTGATTCATAATCTATTCCTGTATCAATCACGAGACTATTCCTGTTTGTTTTCATTGCCATGGTTGCATATTGGGTGGAAAGCTTTAAGGATTTTATAGCAATAACTACCAAATCTCCTTCCTGGTAAAAAGATCTGACCATTCCTCTGTGTTGTAGCAACTTCTTTTTCTTTTAAAGTGATAAAGTTCATTTTTCATAGGTTTATTTGTTATATAATTAGATAATTTGAATCTGCCATATGCAGGCTGTTGAATTTAAAGACATTTATCATGATTCAATAATTTTTGACATTCTTCCAAATAAATACATTCCAAAGACATTTAACATTTAAAGAAGTATGTCTTGATAATTTCCTACAATGGTCCATTGATCCACTAACATATTGTTAATCAATCATTAATTAGGTATAATAGCCATTGATTGGTTTGCATTTGTTCCTTTTGATAATAGATACAGCAAATTACTCATAAGTGATAAACCTGAATAGCTAGACTATTTAGTTGAAAATTCATCAAATTTAAAAAGCAGTGATCTTGAGCAACAATTTTAATAGTACAGGTTTTCATTGTAAACCTCTGACTGTTAAGCTGTATATTTGCATTGCAGAGAAAAACCAAATAGGAGATGTCAGGTGTAGTTCATATTTGCCTGGCACTACCATGCTTTTGGCTGAAGCATTTTGTACCTCATGCAGCATGTGTAGTTAAAATGTGTAGTGCTAGAATACAACATTAATGCACAACATTTCTCTACCTGTTATACTAGCAGCTAAAACTAAACGGAAAGTTCTGTTTACTTTAGAAAGGCACACTCTTTAAGCTTCACCTTTCAAGGAAAAAAAAATACAGTTGGACTAGGATTTCCAAAATTCAGGGCTCATAGCAATAATCAGTACTTTTCAAATGCTCCTTATACAATAGAAAGAACTTTTAACCTATTACTTTCTTGTCTTATTCCTCCCCACCCTTGCTCTTTGGATTTCTTCCATATGCTCATTCAATATATGATAATACAGATACAAGGAAATGCATACTGCTTGTGAGAGCGAACGTATCTCAGACAAAGCAGGCTCCCTCAACTGAAAATTAGAGATGGGCACCGTCCCCTTCAGTCGGTCATGATTGGACGGGGGAAACCTTTAAAGCCTTAATCTATGAGAGCTGAAGGGAAATGGAGAATAATTTTCATTCTATCTATTCTGTACACAGGAGATACTGAAGAGGTGTACTAGTTCCAGCAAATCATCCAATATATTTTATTTTTATTTAGTTATCGTATTTGTTAACTAGCCCGGTCAAATGGCTCTGGCACATGTCAGTGTCATCCAGTGGGGTGCTTCTAGATCAGTGATGGCTAACCTTTTTGCCATCATGTGCCAAAAGCGTGGGGGAGCATGGGTGGGATGCACGCACGTGTGCCCACATCAATAATTCTATGCGCCCCCCCCTCATGGTCCCCCTGCTTTTGGCACATGATGGTACGGTGGGCCCAGTAGGCCCATTTTTCGCTCTCCCCAGGTTCCAGAGCCTTTCTAGGAGCCTGGGGAGGGCAAAAACAGCCTTCCCCACCCTTCCGAGAGGCCCTCCGGAGGCTGGAAACAGCATGTTTCCTGACTTCTGGTGGGCCCAGAAGGCCCGAAAATCAACTGGCCGGCACACGCATGCGTGCCAGAGCTGAGCTCGCGTGCCCACCGATATGGTTCCATGTGGCACCCATGGCATAGGTTCGCCATCATGGTTCTAGATAGTAAGCATTTTATGGCAAAATAAATTATTCAGTGACCCATTGCTGGGTCGTAACAGCCATCAGAGGGTTTAATCTTTTTAAGAGTCATATGCTGCCTTAAACCACCAATCCAAATCCAAAAATTTAAGCCCTGCTCTTTTCTTTCAATTGTAATTCCCAACATCCTTCACCACGGCTCATGGAGCTGCTAGTAGTTGTAGTGCACAAATATCTGGAGGGTCACCAATTTCCCATAATTGCAAACAGACTCACTTTAAATCTGTGTATTAAGGCAGAATATTGTCTGTGCTAAACTAGAAGACATTTCCTGCCCACCATATTATACAGTGACTCAGTTGTTTCTGATATTCCTGCCCATTTCTTCTTTTCTATTAACATATAGTGTTAACTATATCTTTCTTTCTTTCCAGATTAAAATGGGGTCTTGTCTCTATGACCATGAAAAAAGAACAGATATCTATGAACGTCTCATATATATATATATATATATATATATATATATATATATATATATATA
>WNWU01000006.1:21818846-21956074 GCA_012654045.1 Ptyas mucosa
ATATATATATATATATATATATATATATATATATATATATATATATACATGCACACACATACATACATACATACATACATACATACATACATACAGTACATACATATTGATATGCGAACTTTTAGGAAGCATATGCAACAAAACTCAATAATTGACAAAGCTAAAATCTAGTCCAAGACACACACACCAAAAAATAATCCCTACTATCAATTGTGTTCAAAAAAGCATTTATAATTAAAATGTTTTGAATCAGTTCCTATCTATACAGTGTTTACACGGGAATAAATCCCAGTGATTTCAGAACTTATTTTCAATTACACATGCATGCTCAGAACTACATCCATTGAGTCCCTTAAAACAGTTTTTGCCCAAGAAAACATTAGAGATATATCCCAGCAAGATGTCAGACAGGAACAGATAAGAATATCCAAACTTGCCATGGTCTGTTAAAAGCAACAAAGCTAAAATGTTTATTTTCAAAGCAGGTGACATTTATCCAGTAATACTGTATTACCACATTTTGATTTTTATGCCAAATGGATGATGGCTGTATAATTCAATGTGATGGATGTTGTTGTCAGGATGTGTGTTTGATATTCTTGGGTGGTAATGTGTCTTGAAATGGATGTTCCCCCACTTTGCCATTTCCCATGGCAGTCACACAGAAAAGATGCCTAGGGTGGGGCATAGGGGGCAATAAAACAAAGAAAGCTGTAGGGAAAAATAGGCTCTTGATACAATTCCTTAATTTAAGGATTTTTAAAAACCTGGTTTTGTTACTATATGTACTATTACTGGATCTTGCAAAACAATAAAGCATGGATTAAAGCAATTATGATAAAAATGGTCTTAGATTAGGGCAAAGCAGTTATTTTACAGAATCTTACAATTAAATCCTTCCTGATTGATTACATGGCACAACAGGTTTAACTCGGCAAATTAGCAAGAAGGGTATTTATTTTGGAAGACGTCAAACAATCATCATTCTTTTTGTTTATTACTTTCAGGCTAAATTACAGTGTTTTATAAGACATGTCCAACCCGTGGCCCGCAGGTTGCATATGGCCCTGGACAGCTAGTTATGCCACCTCACAAGATCATAAAATTGTAACATTACGTGACTTATGTACATTAACTGTATTATATATTTGATATGTGTCCCAAGACAATTTCTCTTCATTCACTGCAGCCAAAAAGCTGTACACCCAGAATCTATACACTACAGGAAAATTTAAGGTAATGTTATACGTTCTGTTCAGTACCATGGACAGCAGAGATGAAGGATGCTACCAGACTTCAATAGCATTTTCTACAATTTCTCAATCCTTGGTTTGAGAAGACCATACATTTTCCCTAACAGCTGCATTTCTGTTCCCAAATGTTGTAATATTTTTTATGCTGCTATCTGTTCTGAAGAAGCTGCTATCTATTCTGAAGATAATACATATATAACATTTGGCTTGCAGTGAAATGCAGTCACATAACTGCCAAGGAAACTGGCCAACTCTTACTTATGGCATTAAACCCACAGAAAAATGCAAATACGGTTGGCAGCTACTACCCACCTATGGATAGGAACATTTCAGTATTCAAAGTATGCTTCCAGCATTTTCTACAGTCAAGAACCAGAATAGGTAAGCTCAGGGGGAAAAATAGAGTGCTTCCCAATTTAATTCTTCTCTCAAAACCAAAAAAAGAATAAAAATAGACTTAAGTTAGCTCCCCAGCCCCAACATTTAATATATCATGGTACCAATTTTAATGGAAATGGGGCTGCAAAACTAAAAACTTCCCTTGTTGAGAAATGCCAAAAGGTAGCTCAAGGGCAACAAGCAGCCTAGAAGTTGCCTAATTCTGTCATAAACAATTTCCATTTGTTAATTTTTTAAAGAAATAATAATGCCTATTAACTGTGTCCTCAAAAGCCTAATAAAAATTGTTTTAGCTAGCTCCTCTCTCTCTCTCTCTCTCTCTCTCTCTCTCTCTCTATATATATATATATATATATATATATATATGTATGTATATGTATATGTATATGTATGTGTGTGTGTGTGTGTGTGTGTGTGTGTGTGTGTGTATGTGTGTATATATATATATATGCTTGTGATTTATTTTAAGCTCTATTTGTTTCTAATTATTTAATTTTGGTTATAATTTCCCCATGCTGATTTTGCCAATATCCTCCTTACAGAATGGGAAAAATGAAATTAATCATTTTAAATAAATGATTTTAAATAAATTCATTCACCAAAATCTTTGACTATTTCTTCCTTGGCTAACACTAGTTTCTAACCTGGTGGAATGTTCAACCTCCAACCCAGAAATTTTCTTCTTCTTTGGTCATAAATTCAACTTCACTAAATTCACAAAGAATTTTATACAGAGAAAGAAAAAAAGAGATTGCTATCAAAACAGTTATATAAGTGACTGTTTTCTAGTTCCACTAAACTTCAGGCAACTATACTAAATGCACAGAGATGCTAGGAAAACCACATTATGTCTGAAATACCACGCATAGATCTCCATATTGCCATCATGTGGTAGCTTACTTCTTAAGGCAGTCATAAATGATTCTTAATGTCAGTTTCTGCACCAAAAGAAGACAATCAAATTATTAGGATTAGCTATTCTGCACTTGCCATCACATAACTTCAGGAGGAATTAATGTGATTTAAAGCAATGCTCAAGCTTCCAAACTTAATCTAAGGGGCCGTCAGGTACTTAATCCCAAGGGCCAAATTGCAAATATCTCAAGAAGTCTCTAATTGGAGCTCACTGGGCAACCAAGTACTAGTTGGAAACGACAGCTCACCAATCATATATCCATTTTTTTTCTTAACCATGTTGCTCTTCAAGAATCAAAACAGGAGGCACTGCACTACTAACAGCATGTTTCCACCACAGTGAGCATTCATTCCTATTTCACGTGGTGACAGCTGCTTCAGATTCTTTGAGCAATAGTCTGAAACAATACAATAGTACAACTGTTATTTTTCATTTTGTAATTTTTCACATTACAGGTACTAGCAAAGATCCACAGAGCTCCTTATAATCCTTATGAGGCCCTGCTAAAGCAGTGGGTTGTTTTTTTTTTGTTTTTTGTTTTTTGTTTTGCCATACTTCACTCCCTTTTATGTATACACAGTACCCCAAACTGAAAACAGATTGATGTTTGGGCAAAAATAAGTGCTCTGTTCCCAGAGACTGCTCAAAACTACATGCCAAATTCTCACACCAGAATTCCTTGATTTATTTTTAATTTAACATATTTTATCCTGTTCCTCAGCCCAAAAGCTCCCCATAACCAGTGGTGGGATTCGGCCAGTTCGCACCACTTCGGGAGAACTGGTTGTTAACCTTCTGAGCAGTTTGGTGAACTGGTTGTTGGAAAAAATCATTAGGACAGAGAACCGGTTGTTAAATTATTTGAATCCTACCACTGCCCATAACATACAATCAATGAAGGGGAAAGGAAGCTGAAATCACATGGCACAAAAGAAAAAAAGAGTATGATTTGTCCTCATGAGATGAACATTCAGGACAAGATGCTCAAAAAAACAATGAGAAATGATGATCAAATATGAGAGAAACAGCAAGATCAAAAGAGCTAACATTTTCATCTGCTCTCACTCACTCCTTGTGGATGCCTGATGTTCATATTTTTTTAAGGGATTATTCTCCAGAGTTCTCTACAAAAAAGAAAAAAATCCAAAAAAAATGCCTGCACTGTTGGCATTTCTCTTTTCCTGCATGGTTCTATTCTTGTTTGTAAGATCTTTAGCAGAACTTTGCTTGAATGAGGAACTAATGCTGGCTTTTAGTCATTTGCACATTCGCTTGCATATAAATATAGGCCATGTTTACTCAGTGGTGAAATCCAATTTTTTTTACTACTGGTTCTGTGGGCATGGCTTGGTGGGCGTGGTGTGGCTTGGTGGGCATGGTAGGGGAAGGATATTGCAAAATCTCCATTCCCACCCCACTCTGGTGCCAGCCAGAGGTGGTATTTGCCAGTCCTCCGAACTGCTCAAAATTTCCACTACCGGTTCTCCAGAACCTGTCAGAACCTGTTGGATTTCACCCCCCGTGTTTACTCTATATTTATTGACTTTCCCTTTTATTGCACAGGTAGACTGTAGGACAATGGGCTTCTTTTAGGTAGCCAGTTTCCTGCTGGGGTAAAGGCATCAAGAAGATCTCTCCCTTGGCTGTGTGACATAGATATTGCAGATTCAACAATCTCTCGATTTTTAATGGGAAGTCTCCAAACAGTGACTGGGCAATGTCCTGTCATATTATGAGATTTATTTGGGTCTATGGAAGTAGATAAAGTGCTTTCTAGTATGACCTTGGTCCTCCAAGACTTGGAATCCTCTCTCTCCTGGCTCTATCATAGATAATGTGTACTGGGTTGATTCTGGGAAGATAGTAACACCTTGTCTCAAGAGGGGGAGGTTTTACAATCTTCAAAGAAACAATGATGTGCCCTCTTCCCCTGGTTCCAGCTAGACTTGACAATTAGTATCCTAGAAAAAGTGGATTGTCTGGCTCCATTTGTTAAGTTTCTGGGTTCAGGCCTGAGCGTGTGAAAGAAATGGTATTATGGTTGATTCCTTTTATGAAGGCCTGGATGGCGGTAGTGCACTCTTTGGGTCCTTTTAAGCCTCTTGGCAGCCTTCCATACTAGAATAGAATAGAATAGAATTCTTTATTGGCCAAGTGTGATTGGACACACAAGGAATTTGTCTTGGTGCATATGCTCTCACTGTACATAAAAGAAAAGATACGTTCATCAAGAATCATAAGGTACAACACTTAATGATAGTTATAGGGAACAAATAAGCAATCAAATCATATTAGGAAACAGTCAATATAAATCATAAGAGTACCAGCAACAAAGTTACAGTCATACAGTCATAAGTGGGAGGAGATGGGTGATAGGAACGATGAGAAGATTAATAGTAATGCAGACTTAATAACTAGTTTGAGAGTGTTGAGGGAATTATTTGTTTAGCAGAGTGATGGTGTTTGGGGAAAAATGTTCTTGTGTCTAGTTGTTCTGGTGTGCAGTGCTCTATAGCGTCATTTTGAGGGTAGGAGTTGAAACAGTTTATGTCCAGGATGCAAGGGGTCTGTAAATATTTTCACAGCTCTCTTTTTGACTCGTGCAGTATACAGGTCCTCAATGGAAGGCAGGTTGGTAGGAATTGTTTTTTCTGCAGTTCTAATTATCCTCTGAAGTCTGTGTGTCTTGTTGGGTTGCAGAGCCAAACCAGACAATTAATAGAGGTACAGATGACAGACTCAATAATTCCTCTGTAGAACTGGATCAGCAGCTCCTTGGGCAGTTTGAGCTTTCTGGGTTGGCGCAGAAAGAACATTCTTTGTTGTGCTTTTTTGATGACGTTCTTGATGTTAGGTGTCCATTTTAGGTCTTGAGATATGATAGAACCTAGAAATTTGAAGGTCTCTACAGTTGATACTGTGTTGTCTAGTATTGTAAGAGGGTATGGGAGGTTTTCTCCTAAAGTCCACCAGCATTTTTACGGTTTTGAGTGTGTTCAGTTCCAGATTGTTCTGGTCGCACCATGAGGCTAGTTCTTCTAATGCTACTACTAATAAATATGATATCCTTCTGGACTGTTTGCAAGGGTTGGAGTTTGGGTGCACTTTTTTTACAGTGGAGTTTTGTCCTTCATTATAGGTAATCCTTTCTTAGCAATGATAATTAGGACCAGAATATTTGTTTCTAAGTGATAGAGTCATAAAGCATAATGTCATGACTGATCCACTTAGTGACAACAGTTCCAGCGGTCCCTGGTTACCATTATTAAGTAACGACCATGCAGGTTGTTAAGCAAGAACCTCATGTGGCTGTGATTTCCAGCTTGCCCATTGGCTTTGATTGTGGAAAGCCAACAGGGAAGGCTGCAAATAGTGATCACGTGACCACGAGACACCGCAACAGGCAGAAATCCAGACGAGTTACCAAGCACCCAGTTTGTGATCAAAGCCAGAACTTTGACAGTTGTAACTATCACTCGTTCAGTACTTTCACAAGTTCAAATGGTCACTGAAAGAGTGGTCATTAAGTAAGGACTACCTAGAGCGGGTTATCCTAGTTAGTGATTATTGAAGCAGAGAGATCAACCAGGTACACATTCTCCTGTGGGGTTTGGTTATCTCCCTTACATAAAGCTTCTAAGGGAAGTCATCCACTGAGAAGACTTTATATCATCAAACAAGACAGGCAGAAGATGCTGTCAATGTCTGTCCCAGTGCCTTGAGGCTCTCAGAGTCTAGGTACATTTAAACAAATTGAAACTGAATCCCGGGAAAGATGTTCATTAATCTAGACATTTCTATGGCTATAGTATTATCTTTTGAGGGATTGGCACTGTCCTGAAAATGCAGGTCCAGGATTTGGAGTTCTCTTGGACTCACTGTACCATAGACAAGTGGAGAACTTAGCCAGGAGGGCCTTCACCCAGAGCCAGTTGCAGCTTCACCTGTGATATAAGGGTCTTGTTGTTGTTGTTGTTGTTGTTAGTTGCGAAGTGGTGTCCGACCCATTGTGACCCCATGGACAACGTTCCTCCAGGCCTTCCTGTCCTCTACCATCCTCTGGAGTCCATTTAAGCTCACGCTGACTGCTTCAGTGATTCCATCCAGCCACCTCGTTCTGTCATCCCCTTCTTCTTTTGCCCTCAATCTTTCCCAGCATTAGGCTCTTCTCCAATGAGTCGTTCCTTCTCATTAGGATATATAACTGCCTCTTCTTTTGCAACTTTAAGCAGTTTGATCAGTATTTTATCTGAGCTTGTTGCTATTTGGCAACCGGCCATTTTTTAGAAGAGTCCTTTCCTGAATATATTTTCTCTCTGAAAACCTTTCTGTAATTTTATAATCCTACTTGCAAAAAGTTTCAGTATATATAAATTTTCCATCTTCCTTTAACCTCATTGGACTATATTAGAAATTTTCCAGGCTGATTCTCAAGCATTATAACTTAGCTGTAAATTTTTCTGTGATTTGCTTGATTTTCCAAAAAAAAAAAAAAGCCTTCTCTCATTTTTTTCTTTTTTAGTTTTTCAGTTTACCAACTTCTTGACTTAGATATATTTTTCTTACCCTTCTTTCTTAAAGGAAGTCTGCATTCAACATTCATATATCCTTATCATCCGAGATGTTCATCCTCTGTCTTTCTTACCTTTACTACAAACCGGTAGTAAAGGTAAGTGGAACCCACCCCTGATGGGTTGGCTAACTTCATATTTGTAGAGACTCATCTGCTCCCATTTTCCATTGTAGATTACTTTTAGATATGAAAACCAATAAAAAAAATTAAAGTCTAACGTATTGGAAGATGCAACGCTGAAAAAATCTGGGTAGCCAATGCTGGTTAGCATATTTTGAATCAAAATTGACTGAATGTGATCACCAAGCAATTAGGTTAATAATTAGAATTCAACAGTCTTTACAAATGATTACCTTTATCTAATCCACATATATTTCTATTATTTCATTCATTTGCTGAATATAAAGCAGTACCAAGTGAATTTTTGAGGAAATCAGAAATTATTCCATATACACTGATAAGGAAAAAATCTTCTCTTTTACTTGACATTATTTTTTTTGAAGGTTCCATTTAGCATTTTCATTTTTTGATACAGGTGACATACATAGGGTTCATATGTGAATTCATACACATCATTATGAATGTGAGAGAGCTTTAAAATCATAATTTGTAATCCTTCTAAAACAGCATTTTATCTTCATCGTCTATGGTATCATACACCACAGACTGACACAATTTCAACCATCATTTATCTTATCAGTCACATTTGATCTTTTATGTTATTCCATTCATGCAAATCTAAATGTCTGTTTCTCAGATTAGCTCCTTACTTTACATTTTAATTATGTCCAGAAGAAAGTCAAAATACTATTGACAAATGCTTGGAATAGTTTTACCTACAGGATCATTTTCCTCTGCCTCTAAGCAAAAACAGAGGTAAGAATACTCTAACTATTAAGCAGAATGAAGTGATATTCAGGATTTTCCTTCATTATTTAGCCCAAGACTTCAAAGTACTGTAGTTTCTATGTAGAAATACAAATGTGTATCTAAATTGTTACTTCCAGATGTAGTTAAGGATGTGCCCCACCATCAAAACTGTTTGGGATATCTTTCAAAACGAATATTTGAGAACCATGGATGAGATCAGGCAGTACAAAGGAGGGCAAGACAATTGTTGCACAATCAAAAGTTCTGCTCACATAATATTGGATATGCTTATAAAAACCAAATTGTTTAAAAATGAACACTATAAGAAGAAAGGAGTAAGAGGCAGAAAAAGAAACATGTGAGATATGTTGCAGATTACTATATTGTTAATTAAGCATTTTTCCAAGGAGGTTTTTTTAAAAAAGGCATAATCAAAGTAAGCAACTTGGTTTTTTTATCCCTGTTTGGATTTTTTTTTCTTAATTATTTTGCAAGTACTTTATGAAGTGTAAAAAAAATAATAATCTAGTTTTACCCAGTTGTGTAAAACCATGATAAATAAATATAAGGAAATAAAGAAAAATCTCAGGAAGCCTAAAAAAATTGATTTCTCCAATTTTTATTTGACTAGTTCTACTAATTAAATGAATGCACTGGAGGGACATAACTAGTCCTTGAAAAGAACTATATCCTGTTTAGAAACAAACATTCTAAAAGGCCTTGTCATATTTATAACATTATGCATCCAGTGAAATAATATACATAGTAATTTGTCTATGGGTTTTCCCCACTAGGAACCGTGGTATAAGCATGCTTTGACATTTAGGGGGAAGGGGCATTTTCCCATGATGTTGACCTCATCTAATTCTCAACTCATGAATGACAGAGCCTTAAGATGTTCTTATCTATATAAAACCTCTATGAATAACAGTATTGCGTTATTCTCCTCCTTATTCTGGCAGCATTCAAGGGCAGTCTCCAAGTGTACAAAATCTGTTACGCTTTGTCACTCATTACCTTGGAAGGAAGTCATGCAATTGCAGCTTTGTATCTACAAGGCCCAAATCCACTAGGCAGAATAGGGATTAACTGCAGTGACAGCAAATTTCATGCCAGTATAGTTTTCTACCAACCCAATTCAGAGGTAAAAAGGCCTACGAAGCAAAGGTCAGGGAAATCCAGTAATGTATGTAGTAGCATGATCATAATGTAACCGGGAAACAGAACTCCATAGCAGAAATGCCATGAAGGTATTTTTGCGTTGAATCTGAACCAAAAGATTAATTCTGAGACCATTATGTAGGACGTTTCGTTCATACTAAGAGAAAAAGGACAACCCAAGGCAAGTGTTTGATTTGTATGAAATGATTAAAATGTTGTGCTTTTTTAAAAATAAGAGAATGCACTGAAGAGCTTCCTTCTAAACAGCATAGAGTCCCTCAAAGTGATTGATCTGAAGCTTTTGTCTGTGAGTCAAACGCAGCAGAGGGTTGCAGAAGCAGGAAAGAGATATTTCTGAATCTGTTTGAAGAAATCTCATCCATGAAGAAACCAAATTACCATGGTAATTATCGTCTTACTTATAATTGTAAGTATATCCTTACATGGTTCATACAGCTCTTATTCTGAGAGCCTTAATCCTCCCTGGAAAGAGATTATCTTTTATGGAGTAGCTGAATTAAGTGTGTTCTTTCAACCAAGAAACTATAGTGTATTTGGGCTCTGTGTGGGTACAAAGCTACTTAACGCATATTTATAAGTTTCTTTTCTGCTTTAGTACAATGATACATGAGACAAAGGAAGACCAGAAAAGTGCATCTACATACTGTATAGTCATCTTAAGAATTCCTTACAGTAGTGGCATGTTAACAATAAAATGCTTTAGTAGAAGTCATTTACACTAAGTTCTGGAACCAATTTAATATCTGTGTTTTTAACCTTAGAGCCCTAAACAGAATCTAGTTAATCTTAAGCATGTGGTCTCTCTCTACATTCTCTTTCATGTGCCCTACTCAACTTCTGAATTTTTATTCCAAACCCAGATGAAAATAAGAGAGAGCCTATCTGAATGTCTGCCTGGCCCCATCATGGTTAGTTTTCCAGATTAAAACCTGTTTTTGTACAAATGTTTCATAATGATACTTACTGGCTGTATTTTTTTCATTAAACTATATCAGTTATCCTTGATTGTTTCTTGCTTATTTTTACCTGCTACAAAGGTGAGATTTTATTGACATTGGTTCATTGTAATTTATTTGCTGTTTTTATGTTATACCATTTTGCTTACCGTATTTGTCATTTAGCTTCCTTGTGTTTTATTAGAAAGGTTTTTTAAAATCAATAAGTTTGTGGTAATGCTCAGCAAAGAGAATAGAAAATATTTGTCCCATGTGAGATCTCCTACAATGTTCGTATTTGCATCATTAAACCATGGTCCTGAACATGCCAGGTATAGGTGAACTATTTTGTTCTAAAAACATGGATATTTGAGGGTTTAATTAATTAAAAGATTCATAATTTTTATTTAAAAACAAGATTTAAAAATAACTTCAGGAAGATTGAGCAGAAATTCCTCTGTTATTGTTCATTATTTAAAATTATAAACTAATCAAAACTCTGTTAATTAGTAATGCCAAGGCTTTGAAAATATTCTACTTCTATTTTATAACTTGTGTTTATTATTGGAGGAATAAATGGCAATTTTCTTAGCTACATAATCCATGAAAGGATTATGACAATGTTTTAGGCACTTAATTGAATTGAAATTGAAATTGAAAAAATTCATAGGGAAAAATTTGGTGAGTTTCAGCATGATTGAAATAGGACATATTTTCCATGGTAATTGCTACAAACAGGAATAATGAAAAGAAGGTCTTTTTTAAATGACTCATTAGCCGTAAGGAAAAGACGATTTATAAGTACTTCACAGGATTTAGTCTCTAGTTTAAATTCATTGTAAAATCGTACATTTGAATCAATCAGTTCATTTTAAAAAGTATTTTAAAATAATTTATATGTTGTAAGTAGATCCAGTTTCCAAAAACTAGTACCAGTAACTATCAAATAAATTGGACTACAGTTCCTATCATTCCTATAATGTTTGTGGTTGCACTGTACTAGTTCAGGTGCCTACCAAGTTGGAAAAAACTAATTCAACAGATTGAAATGACAATGAATCAAAATATATTTTTCAATTATTAGAATGATTTATCATTAAGTAAACAAACAAAAATTTATTTCCAAGGTGAAAAATGATAAAACCTCCCAACTCCTGCAGGTAGTCTATAGTCTGTAGATCAGAGGTCTTCAAACTTGGCAGCTTTAAGACTTGTGGACTTCAACTCCCAGAATTCTCCAGCTAGCTATGCTGGCTGGAGAATTCTGGGAGTTGAAGTCCACAAGTCTTAAAGCTGCCAAGTTTGAGGACCCCTGCTGTAGACTAACCAAGCTCTCCTGTAAGGTCTATTCAGAAGTAAGCACTCTTGGTCCACTGGGATATACTCAGGGGTAAAATCCTGCAGGTTCTGACAGGTTCTGGAGAACCGTTAGCAGAAATTTTGAGCAGTTCGGAGAACCGGTAATGGAAATTTTAAATAGTTTGGAGAACTGGCAAATACCACCTCTGGCTGGCCCCAGAGTAGGGTGGGAACGGGGATTTTGCAGTATCCTTCCCCCACGAGTGGGGAGGGAATGGGGATTTTGCAGTATCCTTCCCCTGGAGTGGGGTGGGAATGGGGATTTTGCATTCTTCCCCTGCCATTCCCACCAAGCCACGCCCACAGAACCGATAGTAAAAAAATTTGGATTTCACCACTGGATACACTTCCAAATAAGTAAGGGGGAGGGGCAATCTGTGTTATTAGAAAGTCAGGATGCAATGTTATGCATGCACTAAATTTTTGAGATTCTTCATTAAAATTCAAAAGCTTCCTGCAAATGGTCAATTGGAAAAGTGTATGTCCCCTCTTCTCTCCTCTGGAGAGAGAGGCATGGATATCAGAAGGATAAAAAAGAGTGATGTGCTGATAGATAACTTCTAAGAGAATACAATCCACAATTGTCTACCTCAGATATCTGTTTTGATTGAAATACATATTCCAAAAGCTTAGTAAACAATACCGGTTTTCACAATACCTTGCACTTTTGTGAATTCCTTCCCTACATTCAGTTTTTTATTATATGGAAGATACTCTCATGTCTTGTTCATCCATTTCATGATATATTTTTTTGGTCCTATTCTTCTTTTTCTGTTATTATCAACCTCTTTATAATCATGGTTTTATAATCAAAAGCAGAAATAGACACGCTGGTGCCCTTTAGATGCTCTGCGTTACATTTTCCATCAGCCACAGCCAGCATAATCTTTGACAAGGGATGGTGAAAGTTGAAATCCAAAATATCTGGAGGTTATAAGGTTCTCTGCTCATAAAGCAAGAAGAGAAATAATTTGTTCTATTTCTAAATGCAAAACCTGAGAAGGGGAGCCAATCCCTAAAGAAAGAGAGTGAAGCTATCTGCCGAGTTCATGTTCCCCGTTCAGCAACAAAGCTAAAATATCTATTTCTATTTCTCTGACAATTCCAGTTGCTAATTAGCATTCCCTCTCAGAGTTAAATCCTCTAGCCTCACTCAAGTCAATGGGAGTTTCATCTGAATAAGAGCTGATTGACTTTAGCCCTCCAGGATCTATTATTTTCCATTAAAAACTCCTAGCTGGCAACGTGGTTCTTGTGAGAATTCAGTGCTGTGCCAGGGCAGTCAGCACACCGCTTTCCAGAAGCCATATTCATGGCCTCTAATACCTTCACATATCATAATCATTTTGAAAGCTTCAACACATGTCTTCTAATGGTGTCACTCTATATAATGAGATATGCAAATCAGAGTGTTATAGAGAGTCTTAATTGCATTATATCATTCAGAGCTGTAAATGTTCAGCTAGTTACTGTCCAGGTAGAGCAATGAAGAAGGGGGGGGAGGGTAGACTGAGAAGAAGAAATATTCGTTTTTGCTGCCTGACCCCCAAATTAAATAGGCTTCCATTACTAATAGGCAAATTTATACGTTCCACAGATACTGATGCAATAGTAGGTAAATAGTAAGAGCCTGGAGAAAGAGAAATGCGTTCTGAAACCTGACTTCACAGTTTGGGGTTCCTCGGACACCCCCCCCCCATTTCATAAGCTTTTAAAAGCTGGTCATCACACTCTGAGGAAGGAAGCTTAGATTAAATACGTTTGGGCAGGAAAAAGGCAACGAGGGAACTCTACATAAAGAGGAGGACGTGTTCACAATAGGGGGAAAAAACTTTTTCCTTGCTGTGCAGATTAAAAACATTCTTCACAATAGGTATTTCTTTTTTGTCTGCTTCCATGATAAATATTATTAGACCACTAACTAATTTTAAATTACTATATTTTTCGGAGTATAAGACGCACCTTTTCCCCCCCAAAAAAGAGGGTGAAAATCTGTGTGCGTTTTATACTCCGAATGTAGCCCCGCTCGGCTTCTCAAACGGAGGTTTCAGAGGCTGAAAAAAGCATCAGAAAAGAAGCTTCAGAAAAGAATCCCCCAAACAGAGCTTCAGAAAAAAAGCCTCCAAACAGAGCTTCAGAAAAGAAGCCCCCAAACAGAGCTTCAGAGGCTTTTTTTCTGAAGCTCTATTTTGGAGGCTTTCAGAGGCAGGAAAAAAAGTTTTTTTCTGAAATGGAGTTTCAAAAGTTTCAGAGGCAGAAAAAAAAGCAAGGCACAGAGCTCGCAACCAAGGAACCTGTTGCTAAAATTCACCTCTGGAAACAGCTGATTGGGGGTATTCCGGGAGGCCGATCCATCTGCCAATCAGCTTTTTTCTTAATTCCCTTCCCAAAACTAAGGTGTGTCTTATAATCCAGTGCATTTTATACTCTGAAAAATACGGTACTTAAAATATATTAAATATATTAATTAGTGCACAGACCCATATTAAAGAAGTAAAGGAAAAAAGGCAACGTATTAAACAATAAAAAAGACAGAAATATAGATAAAACATTAAGAAAGTAAACAGAACTATATATGAAGACTTAGTTATGACACACAATTATACTTTAATCTGGAAAAGCCTCTTAAAAATTCAGAATGTTAACTATGACCTAGAATTCAGTCAAATATCGTGATACTAATATTGGAGGGAAGGTGTTCATGGAGCTGACAAATATTAGAGCTGCTTCAGTTATTATTATCTACTGTGGAAGGAAGTCTCTCTGTACCGTACTTGCCAAGGGGTATGTTTCTTTTTTATTTAAAATCCAATGTTAATTTTTTGCAGAAAAACACTTGCCAGAGTAAGTGGATAAGTAGAGCTGAAATAAAGTGTTGGTACAGGACAAAGAAAGTAACAGAAAAGCTTTCTTGTACTCTGTGATACAAAACAGCTCTTTCCAATAGGACCACTGGCCTATTCTATCTATAGTATATTCTCATCAATATTGCCTTTTATTCCTATTGTTGTAAAGCAGGATCTCTAAATCAAGAGAAAAGGAAATTTCAGCCTTAATCCTTCCCAGACTCCCATCCCCTATTTCTCTTTGCTGCCTATAGTAATTGGCTAGAAGGCCATTTCAGCCAAGTCCAATTGTGATTTAACTTTACTTCATCTCTGATCATTAGCTAATAAAAAGCCAATAAAGATAAGGCAGGACAAGGCTACCAGAGATTATTTCATATCTTTTTCCCCTCATAAAAAAAAAAAAGATGGGACCAGCTTTCACCACTTTTCTACAAATATTCAAGCTTTATTAATTGAGCAATAAGATACACAGAGAGCAATAAAACCAGTTACAAATTCTAAAAAACATACTGATGTTTGCCATGAGTTTAACCTAACACAGGGGGAAACTCGTGGTTCCAAGAAGACCCCTGTCAGTCTCAAAATGTCACTGTAATATATTCTACCCTGTTTCCCCGAAAATAAGACCCAACCAGAAAATAAATCCTAGCATTATTTTTCAGGATGCTCATAATATAAGCCCTACCCCCCAAAATGAGCCCCAGTTAAGATTGTCAGCCAAATGGATGCATTTAGCACTGTATTTCCCAAAAAATAAGACTTAACCAGAAAGTAAGCCTTAATGCATCTTTTGGAGCAAAAATTAATATAAGACCCGGTCTTATTTTCCGGAAAACACGATAGTTTGTTACTGATGACCATTTCCATCTGAGTTTCAAAGATACACCTACTAAATATAGATTTTGGTTTGGATCCTAAAAGGGATATTAACATTGAAAGCATGTTTCCTATTGCTTCTTCTCCCTATTCTCAGGACATTGCACTTCCCCCAAAAAAATCCTTCAGAGGATTTCAATCACTTCTGGGCATTATGGCATGGGAAAAAGAGGACTAGGAGGCAAGAAACTTCTTTAACTCAAATTGAATTAAGACCTAAACCCAAATTTCCAACTTTCATCCTTGGAACTAATGTCTGGATCTCTTGATAAGTACAAGCCTTAGATACAAAATTATTGGATTCTCATCGCAAACTAAACCATGGCTTACTTAACTATGATTTGTGGACTAAGCCACAACTGATTAAGTTTACATACTGTGCTCAGGAAAACCCCAGTCCACTATATTATGCCTTAAGTGCCAACAACCTATATTATGTAATTTTTAAACTGTCTGAACAGAGAACACACAGGTGTTTAAGACAGGGAAGAGGACCATCTATCCTAACTTTGTGATACCTTTTGCCTTTTGTGTTATATATAGGCTGATGCTGATGTTTTATTATCTTGTGGTATATTCAAATTATTATTTATTCTACTAGTTTTTACTTCTGCTTATTTTATGGACTGTAAGTGGTCACAAGATCTTTGGATAGTAAAAGTAAAGGTAAAGGTAAATAGAATAGAATAGAATAGAATAGAATAGAATTTTTTATTGGCCAAGTGTGATTGGACACACAAGGAATTTGTCCTGGTCCATACGCTCTCGGTGTACATAAAAGAAAAGATACATTCATCAAGAATCATAAGGTACAACACTTAATGATAGTCATAGGATACAAATAAGCAATCAAGAAACAATATCAATCTAAATCGTAAGGATACAAGTAACAAAGTTACAGTCATACAGTCATAAGTGGAAGGAGATGGGTGATGGGAACAATGAGAAGCTTAATAGTAGTGCAGATTTAGTAAATAGTTTGACAGTGTTGAGGGAATTATTTGTTTAGCAGAGTGATGGCATTCGGGAAAAGACTTCTTGTATCTAGTTGTTCTGGTGTGTAGTGCTCTATAGCATCGTTTTGAGGGTAGGAGTTGAAATAGTTTATATCCAGGATGTTAGGAGTCTGTAAATATTTTCCTCTTTTTGACTCTTGCAGTATACAGGTCCTCAGGAACCTCAGGATGGAAGGTTCTCCTTGCACATTTGTGCTAGTCTGTAGGGGGCGGTGTTCATCTCTGTTTCAAAGCTGAAGAGGCAGCGCTGTTTGAAGATATCTCTGTGGTCATGTGGCTGGCATGACTAAATGCCAAAGGTGCACGGAACGCTGTTACCTTCCCGCCAAAGGTGGCCCCTATTTTTCTACTTGCATTTTTTACGTGCTTTCAAACTGCTAGGTTGGCAGAAGCTGGGACAAGTAATGGGAGCTCACCCTGTTTTGCGGCACTCGGGATTTGAACCACTGAACTGCCGACCTTTCTACTTTGGATAGTAGGAGGGCTATAAATACATAAATAAATTCTGCAGAAATCTGTCATGGCACTAGTTTCACACAAGGAATAACCAATGATGGCATTGATTGTGCAGATGCAGTCTCTTCTAAAAATGAAAGATCACATCAGCAAACTGGACTCACTGGACTCACAGATGTGGTCTGAGCAATATGCGGAGAGGGAGGACATATCCTAGAATTGAAATATACCTGGTTTTGATAGATTGGTTTATTTTCCAAATTTCATAGATACACATAGATACACATAGCTGGGTAAGGGAAGCTAGGAAAGAGCCTTTTTCTACAAGCAAACTTAAAAGTAGACAATGTCATAGCACTACATATGAATAAGTATTAGCAGTTTTCAAAAGTAGGCATTGCCAAATGTTACAAGTTCACTGCATGCACTCCTGGCATTTTATAAAGAATAGCTTGAATGCTAAACCCTGTATTCTCATATAGGGAGTATAGAATGAGAAGCCATGTTGAGAAGCCAGATAGAAAGTAGGGAAAGAAAAGTCTTCATAGATAGGAACTTGTGTACATAGATACAACTTAATGGTATGTGTGCTTTTTATCATATTATATATAAGACAATTACATGTTATGTACTGAGAGTTAGACTAATGAGAAAGTCATTAATGTGCATATATATGCCCATTAATGACTTTCTCATTAGTCTAACTCTCAGTAGGATGACTCTCAGGATCCTCTCAGAGAGGATAACTCTCAATATGAGTGAGGAAAGATATATATATCATCCTGATGCTTTTGGTTGTTTTCTTTGGCTAAAATCCCTATTCCCAAATCTGTTACTTCTTCCCCTTACATAAATGAGCAAGTATGAAAATAGTGGAGCTGTTTACACTTAGCTGGAGGTAAGGCCCACTGAACTCAGCAGGTCTTACTTCCAAGTAAACATACATAAAATTGTGCTGGGGGATAATTATTCAGCTCAGGAAACAGGACAAGGATATTTTCACAAGACCTAAATGATAAGCCCAGGAGCCGCTATTAACATTTCTTACAACTGTGGGAGATCTGATTCATGTCACTCCCTCATTCTGACTACTTTGGTTATTAGTAGAAGTTGGCAGGGGGATAGGGGTGGATGGAAAGGAGTTTCTACTTGGTTCTGCACTTATATTAGAGCATCTTAATGTAATCTCACAATTCCTGGCCAATAATGCAAATCCATTATTTTCCCTCTGGTCCTGAGGTTCTCATGGGAAGTTTTAAAACTGCCTAACAATAATGCCATGCTCTGACAAAATAGATATCAGTAGTTTATCTATTATTAAACTGTAGTAGGCAACATGAAGCCTTCGGACCAAATGCAACCACCAATATAATGTATATTGCTCAGAACCCTTCTCTGAGGGAGATGGGCAGGAAAGGAACAGGATGCATAAATAATAAACACCCCTCTGCCTAATTTTGCAAGTAGAAAGTGCTTGCCTGATAAAACTACATATGCATTGACAGAAGCACATGTATATTCCTTCTCACCTAGCATATTTGGGTTCCTACATTAACATGCACACAAGAAACTCTCCATATGTGATACAGTTTCATTCCAAGGGAATAATGATAGTATTGGAAAGGATTCTTCTACTCCAGTCCCACAAGCTTAGAGTGGAATGTGTATCTTATCCTCTAAAAACAACGATAGACAATGTTACTTTCTTTTGGGGACAGGATTTACTCAATAGAAATCTTGTGTGGATCATATAGTGGTAATAATGGGCCGATCCAAAACCTGGGATGAGTGAGGAAAGATCTAAAACGTACAGGACTATCCCTTCTCCTTTTTCTTCTCCTTTTTTACTTTGCCCAGAGTTTTGAACTACTCGCTTGCTTGCCTCTTTAATTTGATTAGGGGCCACATACAGCCTTAAGGGCGTAGGACATCCATCCCATCCCATAGTGTGGCAAAATGTTTATACTGGAAGTTAAACCAGAAGCTCATTTCCAGGAGAACACAGCACAGAATTTTCAATTGTCCGGGAGCCACACACAGTTATGCAGCATCTGAAGCAAGCATTGGAGCAACCATCTGGAATGAGGAAGGGCCAAAACACAATCTGTAGTTGGACTGTGTAACTTTAACAAAAGCCAAGTTGCAACGGGCCAAACTAGAGACTCCAATATTAATAACATTTCCAAGAAAAAAAAATAAGGAAACTAAAAGGAAACAATCAAAACAACAGCGTTTCACCCAACTGTGCTGCTAACTTACACTTACCAGACATGAACATTCTCTATCATACTTTCCCTTACACGATACTTATTACATTCAGTCTTGGATACCACTAGACTTTTAGAACATTTAGAACTGAAGATAGTGCTGCCCTTTCCACAGGAGGCTGGGATACACATTGGGTTGAAAGCAAAGCACGGAACTTATTGGATAATGTTGTGTTTGTTCCTCTGCAGAAGATAATACTTTGTCAGGAAAAAAAATCAGAATAGAGCTGGAAGAAACCTTGGAGGTCTTCCAGTCCAACCATGTGCTCAAGCAGGAGACCCTATACCATGTCAGACAAATCGCTGTCCAGTCTCTTCTTCAAACCCTCCAGTGATGAAGCACCTACAACTTCTGAAGGCAAGCTGTTCCACTGGTTAATTGTTCCCACTGTTAGGAATTTTCTCCTTAATTCCAGGTTGCTTCTCTCTTTGATTAGCTTCCATCCATTGTTTCTTGTCTTGCCTTCCAGTGCTTTGGAAAATAAGTTGACACCCCCTCTTCTTTGTGGCAGCCCTTCAAATCCTAGAATCCTACCATCCTGTCCCCACAGTCCTTCTTTTCTCTAGACTGGCCATACCCAATTCCTGCAACTGTTCTTTATATGTTTTTGTCTCCAGGCTTTTAATCATCCTAGTTGCTCTTCTCTGCCCTTTTTCCAAAGTCTCAACATCTTTTTTGTAATGTGGTGATCAAAACTGGATGCAGTATTCCAGGTATGGTATTACTAAGGTTTTATAAAGCTTATAACGCTTATACTCTTTGATGCTATAGAGCAGGGGTCTCCAACCTTGGCAACTTTAAGAGTTGTGGCCTTCAACTCCCAAAGCAAAGCTGGCTGAGGAATTCTCCCAGGACGAGCTCATCTAACATCTTGCAAGTCCACAACTCTTAAAGTTGCCAAGGTTGGAGACCCCTGCTATAGAGTAATAACTTACTAAACAAACAGGTCTTTTTAATACCTGATTTCCGAAAGTAAGAAGTACCACTAGGCAAATGGTCATTGTAAAAACAGACTTGACTTACCAGATCACTAGTGCCATACAGAATAGCCCCCTCAAAGGATAATCTTGCAAAAGCAATTGAAAATGAATGACATAATTTTGCCAGGACGTTAAGCAACAATACAACTTAGAGGAACAAAGAAAAGGTCATTAAAGGTAGATAAAGTAGACATTTACTAGTTTGGGATTGATTGATTGATTTGAAATACCATAGAATTTTATACTAAACATAGACTGTGGTTTATTGTTGGATAAAAAAAAAACACCTGCTTTCAATGACCAAGGATTCAAATTTAATCTTTGACGTTAGCAATTAAAATAGGGTAGGTTTGGTGGGCTGATTGACAACCTTGTGGACCATAAAAGGGGTTCTAGTAACATCACTGGGTGTAGCTGAGCCAAATATTTTGTGCCTTGTTTGTGAGGCTTGAATAGCAGAAAGGGTGAGGATGGAAATGGAGGCGCTTGAACTCCAAGAAGGTTTGTGCTGTGAGCCTCAATTTTATTTTCCCAGTTTCAGCTGAGAAACAGAAAGAAAAAAGCAAGAGACATCAGAAGACTTGCAAACCAAGTCAGATGCTCCCAACATTCTTAGCGTGGGATAATTTCTTTATTCGTAAGCCAAACAGGGTGTGTACATGTGACAGCCACCGTAACGTGTAAACCATAATTCATAACTTAATGTACAATACAAAACAGCCAAGATGGCTTATTCAGCAAACTGGTTGTTTCCTGGTTGTTGTTTTTTTAATTTGTTTGTTTACATTTATGGGCTGCCCAACTTCAGTGGAGTCTGCCTATCCCTCATGCTCCAACAAAACAGGTGTGCTTTAATTCCTTTTTGTTTGTTTGTTTTTGAGCAATGTCATCTGATGGGATGTAGGATGCTTACCTTTTCTGGGTTCTGTCTACCCTGTGAAACAATCTTTCCCCCTTTCCTGGAGATTCAACTAGTCCTGACTCTGTTAGCCTTCAGGAGGGCTTTTATAAGATGGCTGTTCCTCAGGTACTGGCACTAAGATGTTAGATGAGCTCATCCTGGGAGATGTAATATTCGTCATGTCTGTTTTGATTTTGTAGCCATTTTTGCAATTGGGGACATCGTAATTTTGTTTTTATTAGTGTACACCATTCAGGGTCACATTTTCGTAAGACTATATAAATTTATATAAATAAATATAAACCAAGGATTATCATAATAACTTAATAGTATGCTAACTGCTCTATAAATTAACTATGATTGGATGATATCCATAGTTTATGATGCTTAGTTCAAAATGTTAAATTTCTTTAATATGCACCACAAGAAGCATTTTGTTATTATTTCTCGTGGGTCCCTAATCTCTAAACTCTACTTCATGCACCATTGCTTGTAGATCTTTTATAAATGTTAATGTTAAAAAAAAAAGATAATCCTGGTTCCTGGTGTAGACTTCTAAGAGTCTCAACATTGTTCTTATGTCTTGAAATTCTTATAGATTTCCTAAGGAAAGCATGTATTTGTTGCAAAACAGAAACCTCACTCAATATGTAACCTCACATTATCAGACATTTATCCATAAAAAGTATCACTAATTTTGTGATGACATTAGAAACAGAATCAATCTCCATTATGTATTATGTCAAAAAATAAACAATAATTTTGTATTAATTAAAGTTCAATAGGGCAGATGGAAATTTGATATTGGGCTTTACAAGGAAAAGAATCATGATTGATAAGACACCTTGTCCCAAATATGTGTAGAATTGTCATTATCCTTTGAAATTTTACTTCTAATGACCAAAGAAACACCTGTTTCTCTCTATTAAGGACATTACCATCACTTGAATGCTATCTAAATTTCAATGTCTATTTACAACTCTGCCAGTACCTACCTGTTAAAAAAGTAAACGTAGCTTAAGTCACTCTTAGCATGCATATAATTTGTTGTAAATTCTAAGAACTGTTCAAGAAGGAAAAATCAGGGATCTGTAGAATGGCTACAAATAAGAGACAGAAGATGAAGAGGCTCTATGTAGGTAGTAAGCCGCTTCAGTTGGCAAGATTTTGTCACTACTGTCAATAAAGATACTTGCTTGGAAGAATATCCATGATTCTTTTTTGGTTTTGGGGGCCTGACATCAATCTTGCCAACTTGAAACAGCCTACTGCCTACATCAAGCATATACTCTGGGAACTATTAGAAAAGAGCTGTCTTTATCCTCTTTCTCTTACACAAACTATCTGAACTGAGTTGCCTCTTACTCCTCTGGAATGCACCTTCTCCCTCCAGGGGTGAAATTCACTTACCTTCCCTACCGGTTCGCCAGTGTCCACACATATGCACCATTGTCTACACATGCACAAAACCGCTTAAAATGTCGCAAAAAAGTGATGTCACGATGTCCGCGCTGGTAGGAGGAACCTCCCGCAGCTGCTGTTACCGGTTTGCCCGAGCTGGATAGAACCAGCTGAATTTCACCCCTGCTTTATTCCCTGAAATATTACTGATTTCTATAGTCAAGGGTTTTTTAATTGTTACTTGACAAAAGTCATTTATAATGCAGGAGAAATTATAAGTACTTATATTAGTCATTAGGAAAAAACCAAATGTAGCAGACTAATAGGTGTCAACAAACCTGAGTTCTTTCCAAATTCTTCATCAGGACATATTAAGCAAAAAGAGGAGAAAAGACAATGGGCATGTTACCCATTAGAGCCCAGGTTTTTCTCCATCTCTTTAATTTTTTTTTTGCTTAATATTCAAATTAATTAAGAATTCTGTTCTCTACTTTGTGACATTTAAGTTGGATCCAATAGAGGTAATTACTCTACTATTACTTTTGGATTTATTATTTGGATTATCACCTATTACTTTTCATTTGAAGTTTTTAAATTTGATTTCATTCTGCTAAACTTTTCCATTAGACCATACATATATTATAAACCGAAATGAACAAAATGGGCTGGAGATGGAGGAGAGAAAGACGAAGAGCATATGCACTGTTAATCCTGCAAGAAGGCACAATAGGCCTTACAATACAATCCTGCAGTCACCTTCAGAAATGTAAATGCCAGAGAAACACAATCCCAGATAAATCCCAGACATAAGATTACAGTTTTAGGATTCCTTCAAATGAAGAGGAGGGCTCCTGGCTCTTGGATAATTACCATCGTTAAACATAGATGGCGTTGCACTGCCCCAGACAGATCTGGTTCCATAATCTTAGGATTCTCCTGGACTCACAACTCTTGTTCAAGGAGCAGATGGCAGATGATAGTCATGATTAGTCATGATCAGGAGGCCCTTTGTACAATTACACCCATTTCTGGACTATTAAGACCCTTTTCCACAGAGCAGAGGTGGGTTTCAGCAGGTTCTGACCAGCTCTGGGGAACCGGTAGTGGAAATTTTGCATAGTTCGGAGAACCGGTAGTAAAAATTCTAACTGGCCCCGCCCCCATCTATTCTCTGCCTCCCAAGTCCCAGCTGATAGGGAGGAAGTGGGGATTTGGTAGTAACCTTCCCCTGGAGTGGAGAGGGAATGGAGATTTTACAGTATCCTTCCCCCGGCACATCCACCAAGCCACACCCACCAAGGCACACCCACAGAACCGGAAGTAAAAAATGTTGAAAGCCATCACTGCCACAGGGTCCATATTCTGGTCACCTCCCATTTGTACTATTGAAATGAGCTCTACATAGGCTTCCCTTGAAGACTGTCCAGAAGCTTCAATTGGCTCAAAATTCAGGAGCCAGTTGTAAATGTGATCAGGATGTAGCATTCCTTCAAATATCCACCCTCGTGCCATGGTTCCCTCATAATGGGATTTTGGGGTTAAGAGAAAATAAGAGGAATTAATGGGTGAAAATATGAACGTTCCTGGTAGAAGATGAACAATACAATAAAAATTTCATATCAAGGGTAAGGCGGTCTTGGAAGCATTTGTAGAAGACATATTTTCATTACTACAGATACTGAAGCTATTAACTAAGCACAGGTCTTTTTATGTTTCAAATTATTGTGAAAGATTCATTACAGTACCTACCTATAAAATTCAAAGATAATACATTCCATAGACAACTATCCATTTCTATTAATTCGGGACACTAATGCTAAGCACATCATAACAATGTTATGCTCAGATCTGGGGAGGGAGTGCAGGCAAAAATGATCATGGAACCCCCATGAAGCAAAACAATCTGACATCACTGCCAAAGAAAAACACGCAACTTAAGAGCCTTGGTAGTACAGTGGTCTAAAGCACCCTGTTATTAACACCAGCTGCCTGCAATTATTGCAGGTTCGAATCTCACCAAGGCTCAAGGTTGACTCAGCCTTCCATCCTTTCTAAGGTAGGTAAATTGAGGACCCAGTTTGTGGGGGCAATAAGCTGACTTTGTATAAATATACAAAAGTATGAAGGCTATTGCTTAGCGCATTGTAAGCCGCCCTGAGTCTCCGGAGAAGGGCGGCATATAAATCAAATTTTTTTAAAAAAACCAAAAAGACATTCTCTCCACCTGGAAGTAAGGAGTTATCGTGGCAGCTGACAACAAAGGCAGAGAAATAAGAACAGACAAAATATCTAGGACAAAGTAATGTCAAACCCTACATGGCTTGGAATGTTGCTTTAAGAGAATAACATTTAAAATGACCCCAGAGAATTAGTAATATCAGGGTTAAAAGAAATAAATGTAATAGAAGTACATCAGCCTTGGCAAGGAGTTTTTGCCAAGGCTGGCTAGAAGTTCTAGCAGACAGAAAATTTGCAGTCTGTCCGTCTGTCATGGACAAGTTTCAATATATGTGAGAGAATATCACTGTAACCCTTTAGTTAGTAGGGAATCTCAGCAAATGAGAAAGCATCCCCTTGTATTTTTATTCAGATTGTTTATAAACATGTAGAACAGCATTTCAACATGGCAGTCAACATAGATTCTCATATGTATTGACAATGAGCAACGAATGAACCTTTGGCTAGATATAGTTGTTCCACCTCTAATGCAACCACTTAATACAGTAATATGTTTTATGGTAGTGTCAGTGGGAAATTTTATTAAATATTTTAATGAAAGAAAAATATACTATATTAGCAACTCTGACAAAAAAAAATAAATTTCTATTTCTGATCATCAAAGTAATGTATTAGGTACAAGTAGTCCTTGACTTACGACCACAATTGAGCCCAACATTTCTGTTGTTAAGCGAGAAATTTGTTAATTGAGTTTTGCCTGATTTTACGACCTTTCTTGCCATAGTTATTAAGTGAATCACTGCAGTTGATAAATTAGTAACACAATTGTTAAGTGAATCGGGCTTCCCCATTGTCTTTGCTTGTCAGAAGGTCGCAAAAAGTGATTAGATGACCGTGGGACACAGCAACTGTCATATTCATATGAAACAGTTGCCAAACAGTTGTCTGAATTTTGATCACATGATCATGGGGATGCTGCAAAGGTTGTAACAGTGAAAAATAGTGAAAAAACGGTCATAAGTCACTTTTTTCAGTGCCATTTTCAGTGCCATTTGAATGGTCACTAAGTGAACTGTTGTAAGTCGTGGAGTACCTGTATCCGTCTTCCAGTTCGCACCTTTATTTTAAAATGCTCAAGAGACAACTGATGAAAGGCCATTCTTTCTACTTCTGCACTTAGAGCTTTCACTACAATCAAAAACTGTTTTGTGTTCTTGCGTGATTATAGATTTGCAGGGTAAAGCAGTTTTCTCCAACCCGATCTCCTCAGGATGTCTCGTCATTTACAATCATCTGGGGAACAATGTCACAACACATCTGGGAAGCAGCAAGTGAAAGTTGAAATGGGGCCTGGGACATAATGAAAACAAGGCAGGTGCATATCCATTTCTCACTTTCATCTTAAACCACAGTATCTGGCTGCAAAAATGGTGGACTCCTCCATTGAAATGTTAGTCACCCTGAAGTAAGACAACTCTGCTTTCTCCATCTCATTTGCTTCATCACTGCAGGAAAAAGATAAACAAGAAAGTGATTTTATGTAACGGAACTGTTAATTCTCAGTGTAGGCAGATTCTACATGCTGTCAGCCTTGGTTCTCAAGAAAGAACAGTCTGAGGGTATCATACTGTCTCATGATAGTTATGCATGAGCTCCATGTGTTTCAGATGCTCCCAGTCCAGTGGTGGGTTGCCCCCGGTTCGCACCGGTCCTATAGAACCGGTAGTAAAACCAGCGGTAGGCTCCACCCACTGATCCCAATGTCATCAGAACGCTTCTGCGCATGCGCAGAAGAGCACATGTGCGTTTGCTTTGCTCCCACCCGCATGCAACCCCGTTGCGAACTGGTAGTAAAGGTAAGTAGAACCCATCCCTGTTCCAGTCATATGAATTAAAGACATTTAAGACTAAGATTCAATTGTACACATTTTTAATACAAAATATTCTAATACTGTGTTGATCTTTAAGGCACGGCACAAGATTTATCTGTTTTTTCAAAAGAATTTGAAAACAAAAGGAAATGAAAGAGATCTTTTCTTATTAGCTAAGGTCACGGGATTTTGTTTAGAGATGGGTAGCTTATATTTATACCAGTTGCTCTTTCTGGACTGGTCAGTCATCCATCTTTACTGGAAGTCCAGTCGGTATAAATATAAGCCACCCATCTCTAAACAAAATCCCGTGATTTTCGCTAATAAGAAAACATCTCTTTCATTTCCTTTTGTTTTCAAATTCTTTTGAGGAAACAGATATATAAACATATCTGTTCATATCTGAGTCATATAAACTCAGTCCCCTTGTTTGTAAATTGAAAAGTTTCGGCCTGGAAAGCTCTTTCTGGACTGAAACTTTTCAATTTACAAACAAGGGAACTGAGTTTATATGACTCTCCTGGGTTAGGAAGAGTTCCCAAATCACCCCACAACATCTTCATACAGCAGCAGTTTGCAAGGAGACTCTGAAGTAGTGTTCCAGAGTAGCTGGGTGAGTCATATATAAGTTGAGATGTGGGGCTGCAATCACTTCATTGTTGAAAAAGTAGCTGTTTTGAAATTTATTTTTTCAATAAGTCATGCCTTTCACTTCTTAAACACTTTGATTATTATCTTTGCTAAGCTAAGAGACACTTTTCAGTCACAGCCTTTTACTCCTTTTTGAAGATCTGCGTCATTTGGGGGACATGGTTATTGTTGAACAACAAGGAGGAGGGTTGCCAGAGGTGAGCTAAAATAAATATCGGTAAGTACTTGTTTCTTTCTTATTATGATGGCGAATCATAAGGATTTTAAAAGTTGTGATTTTATTTTTCATTTTCATGAAATTGCCCCCTTTATTTGATGTTGAGAATTATAATTTACATTTTGAATTGTTTGTTGTGGGAGGCTGAAATCTTCTGGTTTTAATGGTTTCTGATTGGCCAGGAGATACCAGCTGATCTACAAAAAAGCATTTTTTAAAAAAAAAAGATTTATTCTTTGACCACAAGAGGGAGTTAAAAAACAAAAGAAGCTGAAGAAACATAGAAGGCATCTAACGCAGATGGAGATCGCAAAAATTATTTAGGAGAAGGAGTTAAAACAATTCACTTTATAGATCAACTATGTTTCAAGTATGTGATGAAAAGAAGTAAGAGGAACAAATTAGTTTGGTAATTGGAAGAAAGATAAATAATCCAGAGACACAACCAAGTGCAGAAAGTTATCAAATCCCTAATTTTGGAATATAAATCTCACACCAATAGTACCTACTATGAAGATGGTTTCATTACAAGTTCCCCATACAATTGAAAGAAGAGTTGCAAGCAAATCTACAATCCTCAAGAGAACAAGTCTGGAATCTCCACTTCAAAATCAAAATGGAAATTGACAATGTTGACATAATTGTTTTAAAAATCGTCAATTGGAGACTCTCTTGAGAAAAAGCAGTTTATTTAATAGACATTCCAAAGGAAAAAAAGATTGTATTTTATGAGGACAAGCTGGAGAGAGTGACTTAAATTTAATAAGTTGATTGGAGTTAGGATGGATTGTCTCTTGGTTTGACATACATAATTGAAAGAAAGTGCCAATGAGATGTTTTGTGCTTATAAAATGAATTTGAAAATTGATTGTTTATATATATTAAGTCATTCCTAAAGTATGTATGTGTGTATGTATGTGTGTGTGTGTATTTTATTTAGTCTTGTTTCTATTGGGTTATTACTTCTGGTTTTTATGCTTGAAATAGAAAAAAAATGAAATTCAGAATTTAGTTTGAAGATGTAATAGTTGTGTAATTATAGAACTGGCTTATAATAATTATAGGTAATGTAAAAAATTGAGGTCATGAATGTATTAGTATTTTGCTGTGTTGGAAAGAGTGGGAAATTAACATCTATTTTTTTCTCTCTTTTTTTCATCCTGCACTCCTTGACTATTTTTTAAATCTTTATTTTCATTCTATTTTATTCTATAATAAATTTTTAAAGGAAAAATTATACCGTGTGATTTGTATATATAAATTTAATAACTCAGTAAGATTTGGATTAAAGAGCTGTATTTAAGAACTAGATTGAGACTGTTCAGTTCTATTCACTTAACTAGAAGTTAGTGGCAATGAATTTGACAAGATTTACTCTTCAATAGACATAAATAAGATTGCTCTCCATGTGATCCATTCATATTATGCTTTAAACTGTGATAGACTCTGACAGATTTTGATACACTATATAGAAAGGGCATCACCTCTTCTTCATGTGAAGAAAAAGCCAATAGTCCCTTGAGAATGAGTGGAAGACACCCTGGCAACAGTTTAAGGCTTCAACCAATGTTCAAAATCACTCAGTGGTGATATAGTAAGATGTGTAAATCCATCCATTAATTTTATATGTCACAGTGATCTTTTCTTTAAAGAGTTACAGGCAGAACACATGGCATACTTTATTTTTACAAAAATCCTACAAGGCAGATTAGACAAAAAAGATGTTATTATTTGTTTATGTAATGCCTCTACTTTGTATAACTCAAAGTGGTATATACCTCCTAATTTTCTCACAAAAACAATCCTATGCGGGCTGAACTGAGAGAGGGAGACTTGCTCAAAACTATACCCCTGACCCACAGTCTCCCAGTTTCTGGTCCAACATCTTAACTACTACACCAAAAGAGCTCTAATTAGATTAGTACAAAATTAAGAAGATGTTTCAGTTAATATTTCCAGCCAAATCACACATACAATGCACTCAAAGATATATCAAGAGATAGATAAATAGATAGATAGATAGATAGATAGATAGATAGATAGATAGACAGACAGACAGACAGACAGACAGACAGACAGACAGACAGACAGACAGACAGACAGACATAAGCATCTCTTCCTAAGCATGCTATGTCATCAAAACATACACTGTGGTATTAACACTACAAACTGCATCATTTTATACTTGCATTGCAATGTTGCAGGTATATGTAAAGGGTAGAATCTGCACTGCAGTATTGCAACACACATTTCACCAATTTCTCCTCCTTACAGTCAGTCACACTCCTTGTGAGTGAGGATGAACTCTTTGAGGTAGGTCAAGTCACAACATCGACACCACAAGAAATACTGTTACTGATACAAGCTATAATAAGGGAATCTTGAAAACCTTTCCCTTCCCTCCCTCTTACAGCTAAAAGGATCAAAATGGGATAACTCTTTTTCCCCCCCATGCTATTTGGGGGGGGGGGAGGGTTTGGAGTAAGCTCAAGTTTGCTAATAAGCTGAATTAGTTGTTTTGCTAACAATCTATGCATTTCTTCTCCAAGGTCATCTCTATGTTCTTCTGCTAAAAGCAATCTTACAGAAAATACACAGTGAGGAGTCCTGAGCAAAAGAAGCCAGCAGCTAAAGAGGAAAGCAAGTCTTAACTATATCAGTCCACTGCAATCCCATTCACTATACGTCTCCATACTTTTCCACCCCTGCAATCCAATTTGCTTCTATTACCACTTCATATACTGTATTTATTTAAAATTTTCACTATTCTGCTTTTCAGAATCTCATCAACTCTATCAAACCACATTTTTTTCGACCTTTGTTCCCCTCCCTCCCTGCCAATTCACTCATTCTTCATACATTTGTTTTACAATTCAATCTTCATTCATTCTCTCAATAGAAGCAAACCACTTCTAAGTACTTCTTTCCTAGGTAACTCACTTATATAGTCACTCTACATTAATTCAGAACTCATTGGTTCCTGACAATATCACTTCTCACTTTAGCCCATATTTCCTGAGCATCCACTCCCATTGCATACAATTATTTTTCTGTTTCTCCTACCACAGCCAAATCTCATTCCCATAAAATAAAATATGCAGCCAGACGCTCTTATACAGGTAGTCCCCAACTGACAACAGTTCGTTTAGTGACCGTTCAAAGTTACAACAGTTCTAAAAATCTGACTTATGACCGTTTTTCACAGTTACGACCTTTGCAGCATCCCCGTGGTCACATGATCAAACTTCAGATGCTTGGCAACTGGTTCATATTTATGACCATTACTGTGTCTCAAAGTCTTGTGATACCCTTTTTCAACCTTCTGAAAAGCAAAGTCAATGGGAAAGCCAAATGCACTTAATAACTCAGTTACTAACTTATCAGCTACGGTGATTCCAGTGGTGAAATTCAGCTGGATCTATCTGGCTCGCACGATCCGGTAGGGCCGGCGGTGGGAGGCTCCACCCATCCACCACCACCCCACCCTGGACATAATCACGTCCCGTTTTTGACCTTCTGCACATGTGTGGAGGAGGTGCACACGAGCATAGTGAGCACGCGTGCGCACTCACACTTGCTATCTGGTAGTGAAGGTAAGTGCGTTTTACCTCTGGGTGATTCACTTAACAACTGTGTCAAGAAAGATCGTAAAATGGGGCAAAACTCACTTAACAAACGTCTCACTTAACAACATAAATTTTGGGCTCAATTGTGGTTATAAGTCAAGGACTACCTGCATATTGCACTTTTTTTGCATCTTTTGACAAACGTTCATGAATGAATGAATGAAGGCAAATATACATGTCCCTGGATAATGTTGCAGGATCCAATCTGGTTGGTCACTGGGACCAGAAGTTTTGTCTTCCGAGCTTTGTTGGAGCCCATCTTCAGGGAACTTCTCTATAGCATTCATTCATTCCAACAGACTGCATGCTACCATTACCTTTTTTCCAGCACTTGTATATCTTAAAATTTACTCACCCACTTCCCCATTTTTAGTAAATGTGCTACTATACTTCACAAATTCATCTACTTGCTTTAGTTTCTCCTAATTTATATATAATTTTCAGTCATTGATTTCATTTCCATCATTCTTGTACATCAAAAATTATTCTCCATCTAACATTCACTGGAAATCATTCTATTTCTCAGCCCACATCCTGACATGGCCTGCAAACAAAATGCATGCATGTTCACATCTCCAACCAACATACCACTAATGTCATTACAAGCAATTCTTAAGCTTTCGTCCATAAATATATTAAACATTAAATATCCAAAGAGACAAGACACATTGCTATTTTTCTCCCTGCTTAATGTTGAATCAAGCATTCCATTTATTTTCACCATGTTTTACTTTCAACATGTGCCAGGTTTAACATAGTTCAAAACTAACCTTCAGCTCCAAATCCACACATATTTCATCATTGAAGTCTATTCATTTATCATAGACTTTCTCTAAATCAACTAAAGTTCAACTTTCTTCCATTCATATATTTTTCAATGACCTTCTGTAGGATCTCCATGTCCCCTTCCTTGCACAAAGTCACACTGCACTTCCCAAATTGTGCTTTCTGTCACCTCTTTTAGCCTTTAAATCAGACTTATAATCTGCATACATGTTAAATCTTCACTCCATAAACAAACTTCTAATATATTTTGACATTTATCTGGTAACACTATACATACCTATAGTTTTACCATTTTTCAACATTCTTACAGTATTTATGACTTTGTTTTCATCAGTTCTTTCCCCTGGATATTAACTTTTATAACATTTGTTTCTGTACTAATCTTCAACATATCACCATCATTTTCTTACAAATCTCTAAAATGTCTACTCCATCATTCTCTAAAATTGATTTAACCCAAATGGACAAAGTCCATTGTTTTAGCCAACCTCTCTAGACAATATAGGCAGCTTCAATAATTGTAGAAGAGTAATGCTTTTTCTGCACATCTGTAAACATGTAGTTTATCTTTTGTTTGTCCTTCTGACAATGCAAACTTCCTTTATAATTTACAACCAAAAACAGATTTTAAGGTAGTCCAGAGATATAAATGAAAGTATAGCACATGCAATATAAATCAGGATTGGAAAACTGGTAGCATTTCAGATATTACTGCACTGTAACTCCCAGTAACCCACATGCCATGGAAAAAATGAAAAATAATGGGAACAAACATTCAGAAATATCCATAATGCTGCTGTTCCCCCATCCTTGCTACACTTACTTATTCAAAGTTCTGTTGGGTTCTATTAAGCTTGTTTTCAAAAATTATTTTAGGAAGACAAGTTTATGGCTTGCAGAATTGTTGCAATTTATCTGCCAAAAGCTTTGCATTCTTTTAGCCAAAACACTTCCACATTCATTTAAGATCTTTCTCGCCTTCAGTTCACTAAGTATAATATTCAGATACATAATGAAGTTTTGAGCAGATATTATTCCCCTTTCAAACAAGGTTTCAGGGAGACCTACAGTATCTTATGTAGTATTTCTGTGTGTCCAAACATCTATTTCTATATCTGAAAAAACAGACTGGAAAAAAGGAAACAGAATATTAGCAACCTTCTTCAAAAGGCGGTGGATGCTGAAGTAGATGCTGAAAAGGATAAACGGATCGGGATTAAAAAAACAAATTTAGCACATAAAGAACTAAAATACTCATCAGAAAATAATTTATCTACACATTCCTGACTTCCCTAAGCAGGAAAAAAAAACCCACCAAGGAAAAGTCAGTCAGTGTTTATGATGTTCTACGTATAATTTTAGGGAGTAGCCACAAATACATACATTAAGGAAAACAAAGTAGTTCCAGAGTTGCAAATCCACTGCTGCTGCTTTTAGGTTTTGAGAGCTTAAATATCTCTTTATCACCATAATATTGTGCATATCTAGTCAGAAATAAATCTCGCTGCCTTCAACAGATTTAATTTTAAGAAGCATAGCTTCTAAACTGCAGATTACATTCTCTGTTATACTATCTACTTCTAATGTTGTTTTCATATCCAGATCTACCTTTCAAGATTGGGGGAGATGGGGAGATGTCACCTACTCTGTTCATTACATTAGAGGAATTGTCTGCTATTCAGAGAATGCCACTAGAAAAGCATTTTGCCTGGCAGAATACTGGTAGTCCTTGACTTACAACAGTTCGTTTAGTGAGCGTTTGAAGTTACAAAGGCACTGAAAAAGTGACATGACCATTTTTCACAATAATGACTGTTGTAGCATCACCATGGTCAGGTGACTAAAATTTGGATGCTTGGCAACTGACTCATATTTATGAAGATTGCAGTGTCCCAGGATCATATGATCCCCTTTTGTGATCTTCTGACAAGCAAAGTCAATGGGGAAGCCAGATTCATTTAACAACCATATTACCATACTAATTTAACAGCTGCAGTGATTCACTTAACCAATGTGGCAAGAAAAGTCATAAAATGGGGCAAACCTCGTTTAATAAATTTCTTTCTTAACAACAAAAATGCTGGGCTCAATTGTGATCGTAGGTTGAAGACTCCCTGTATCCGGGTTCAACACTGAGTTAAGTTAGGGACTGGCCATCTTATTACAGATATTTCCTTTCTTTTCCTTCCCTCCCCTTCCCTTCCCCTCCCCACCCCCTTGGAAGGTGATAGGTAGATGATGCAACAATGGAGGGGTAGAAAGCTGAAATGTTCATTTATTTGTATGATTAAAATTAAGCCACTAGAGATTTAAAATGCTTATTTCAACATTTATTTTCTTTATAAAATGAGCAAAAAAAATCCCCATTACCAAAACCCAGTGATTTGTTATTAAATTTGCTAATAATTTGGGTAGGTTTGGGTTCTGCTTTATGTCACTGTGCCAAAATATTTTGCTTTGTTATTATTTGGACTTAGCGATTGAATTCAACAGTTTAAGTTTATAAATACATTTATTATTTTATCAGAACAATGTTCAACAAACTATGGCTAAATTTATTTGTGACTTAATACAATATGTAAACCTAGTCATTAATTGGTTGTTTAGTTCTGACTGGCAGATTTTGTTAGAATTCATATCAATGACACATAGCAACATAGGTTTGGTACCTCCCTCTCTAGCCCATGAACTGTCTGTAATGACAACAGGCTTGGAAGCTATGTCCAAGAGTGGAAATTTTAGGTTTTGACACCAAATTATAAACATAACAATAGCTATGGTCACCCAAGCTAAAAACTACCAACTTTGCATGACAAGCATGCCGATAATACTTATCATGTGAAGCATTTCAGGGCTGGTAGTTGATTACATCATCTGAAACAAACTTGGAGGTCCAAATAGCAAATTTAAAAGAGCCTTGGTGGCACAGCAGATTAAAGTACTGTTAAGTAACACCAGCTGCCTGCAATTACTGCAAGTTCGAATCTCACCAGGCTCAAGGTTGACTCAGCCTTTCGAGGTAGGTAAAATGAGGACCCAGATTGTGGGGGCAATAAGCTGACTTTGTATAAAAAAGAACACCACTTGGGGGGGGGGGCAAAAGCCCTACTAAGCAGGTATATTAAAAAGTATGAAGGCTATTGCTTAATGCATTGTAAACCACCCTGAGTCTTCGGAGAAGGGCAGCATATAAATTGAACTAATAAATAAATAAATAATAATTTTGAAACTAGGATTTGTCAGACCTTATAGAGACTAGCTTCATAACCTTGAGACAGCCCCTATTGCTGATCTAGATGCCATAATAAGTAGCAAACTTCAAATAAACATTCAGGCATGACCATGGGGGAAAATGCTAAGTAAGGTGTGTCATGGAATCACAGTCTACAATTACAATGGCACTTTCTCCAGGGATAAAGTCCTCTTACCTAAAAAAAAAAAATATGGGATTGAAACAAATCATACTGTCATGCTAATCTCAAAGTGATACCTTCAGGGACGTTGGCACAAAAGATAAGATGCTCAGCACACGCTCAAAAATAATTATTCTTTGTTGTTGTCTTACATATTTAAAGAAAAGAAAATTTGTATTATTATACAATTTTTATTGTTTTTATTATATTATTATATTTTATTCTTCTTGCTTTAGTAAGCGCTTACTTTTCTCTCTTTCTTCTTTCTTTGTAAACTAGGATAAAAGGGAGGAAACATTTTCAGCAGTAAAAATTTGCTTTGCCCATTCCATTTTGGTCTATTCATATATTATGGTAGTTTCTTCTTTGTCTTACTATATACTACTGGCCTTGCTCTTTGATCTATCTGGACAGTGTTAAAAGCTAAAGTGTCCCTTGAGCCAAGCTTGATTCCTTTTGGCCAAACAGCCAGCTCCATATGATTTTCTTGACAACAGTAGAGAAATGATTTGCCAAGGATTTTTTTTTCTTCCCAGTCTAGTCCTAGAATTTCTTGATATTCTCTCATCCAAGAACCAGGCCCAACCTTGCATATTTCTGGAGATCAGACATGATAACCTAGCCTCTGGTGTACGGTTGAAACACTGCAAGAAGAAATTAATCACTGTCAAATAATAGAAAGAGAAATGGCTGTCATTCTGCTATGATCTTAGTTTCATCAAGACCACCTCAGATCTACCTGCTTTGTTCAGACCAGGGCTAGTATCAGAATATATTTTCATAAAAATAAGGTAGAACTCCTTTAACATAGCAAATGCTCTAACGGTCAGAAGTGTCCCTGCACTCCTGTTTTATCACAGCCTTACCATTGGATCCATGCATTTTTAATAGGCACAGGATATGCAAAAATTCAAAAGATCCATCTTTCCCCCCTGATCACGGCTCTTTGGTGGAGTGAGCACATCCACTGAATTCCATGCTGACATGTAACTGTTACAGCAAGAGGGACCCTGCCAGAAACAACACAGAAGCCTTTTTTCTAAAAATCTATGCCCACTACTGAGCAGTTTGTTAATCCAGAAGGAATATGTCTCACTATTCCTAAAAGCTGCATGGCAGCCTGCATGGAAGCTCTCTCTTGCATTATTTTGAATTTTAGTTAAAAAGCTTGCAGGGATTGTAGCTCATTTATGCTGCAAGCACATTTTAGAATTGCTTTGTTTGAAGAGTAACACCAGTCCTAAACAGAAAGCCTCCCAGATTAAGAAATGTGCCTAGGCTGCCTGCTAATTATCAGTTCATTTCCAGATGAAACTGTTGCCATGTAAGTGTTCCTCTTCAATCTCAGGGAGGTTTCTACTGGACAAAACAGAGCTGTGCCCAAGCTGGGTTTGCACTATATACATTCAGTAAACGAAAATGTAATATTACTGTTTCGTGGCTTATTAAAAGCTTAGCCAGTGGTAAATTTAGGCAAACAATAGTTCCTGTTCTGTGTAGGTGACAGGGGAGTTGAACAAAATCATAGAGTCAAAAGAGGAATCCACATCAATTAAAGCTGTGTAGGATCCCAATCCAAATGCCACAGCCTCTGCAAACCTATAGATATCACTCTGATACTGTAATACAGTGTAGATCATCTACTTTACATACAATCCCATGGATGGCTGCATCTCTAGAGACCCATCGCTGGTCTGAATAAACAGTATTGAGCTATATGGACCAGTAGACTGACTTCTGTAAAACAGCTTTTTAGGTTCCCCTAATTTCAAAGCAATTGATCTATTAATATCCAAAGGTTTAAAGTCCCAATCTATGTATGCATATACATCAGTTAAATGTGTTTTCTAACACTGTACAGCCTAATCTCATGGAGGTATATTCAGAAATCAACATGATGAAATCCATATGGCTTTTTATTATTTATTTATTTATTTATTTATTTATTTATTTATTTATTTATTTATTTGAAAATGTACATTTAGGCTCTAATTGCAGTCCCCAGAAAGGCTTGATTTAGTAGCAAACATCAGCTGAGCATAGTGAATTTATATTGGAGTGAAGCATGCATAGATGTTGAAATCTCTAATTCAAACTACTTCCTTTTTTTTCTTCTGATACTCTTCTGATTCATCAGTCAGAAAAGTTCAGGAAAAGCAAGGCAATTAACTATAGTTATTGAATAGAAAGTACAAGTAAATCTAATTCCCTCCCCTCCGGTCCTGTGTCTGTCTTTTCATTTACCTCCATTGGCCATGTTGTGTGGCAATAAGTGGAACTGGAGCCCATCCTTATCTGAAAGACTCCTGTTGGGAAGAGTTAATGAGTGAGTTAGGGCTAGTGCCAACAGACCTCTGATTTTTTCAGTCTTGAGAAGTACACCAGGAAGTACATTTGCTTAGAAATAAGCTCCACTTTTTTTTTGTTCTCCAGTAGAACTTATATCTAGGTAAGAAGTGTGAGCATCTCAGATCTAGGACCACCACTCTCTACTCTAAGAAGTATGCTGCTTTTGTTTAGTAGATGTGACACAAATTTCAAGATGTACTCCTCCGCAGGAACTTGGTAGCTGTTCTTATTCAACTGCCACTTTATGGAGCCAAATCCAGAAAGAATCCCAGGGAAAACCCTATCCTAAAGAATAAAGTTGCACAAGAGATTAACCTCTTTGCCTTTAGACCCTGTCTCTTGATGGAACTTCTAACCAAGGAGGGACACTGGTTGTGCTTCTCTGGTATGATCCTAAGCTGGATCCTAGGAATCCAATCCCCTCTCAGTGGGGCTTTAAAACGGAAGTGTCTATATGAAGAAGCTTCTTGGATGAGAAGCACAACATCTTCAAGCAAAGGAAGTCCAGCTGCCTTTTGAAAAAGCACCTTTGAAACAGAAGCTTACTGTATCATACAATAGCCATACCATACATGTCACTCATTGTTGGGGTGAGTTTTAAGATGGGGGGGGAGGGATGGTAGGATCAGAAGCCCGGGATAGTTAAGTTTTCTTCTGCATTTCCTTAGGTTTTCCAAGGTTTCTGAAGCCCTGGCAGAAAATCACAGTAGGCAGACAGCTCTCAGCTGTAGGTCAATCTGGACTTTTAGCGTTGCAGTCTGCAGTGCTGGTCCTGATAGCACTAAGCTTCCAATATGTTTACAATATGTTTTTTCTGCAGCGGTGGGTTGCAGCTGAAAGGAAGCAATGGCCAAAAGTTTTTGGAGACTGAACAGAGGAGAGTGAGCCTCCTGTTTGTGCAAATTCAATTCTAAGCAAATTCGCAGGACACACTGAATCACAATTTCAGCGGCCATCTTTTGCCCCAGCATATTGTACAAAACCAGCCTATAGCCGAATTAGGAATCCCAGCAGGCTGGTAACTTGGATAGTACATTGGTCTAAAGCACCCTGTTATTAACATCAGCTGCCTGCAATTATTGCAGGTTCGAATCTCACCAAGGCTCAAGGTTGACTCAGCCTTCCATCCTTTCTAAGGTAGGTAAATTGAGGACCCAGTTTGTGGGGGCAATAAGCTGACTTTGTATAAATATACAAAAGTATGAAGGCTATTGCTTAGCGCATTGTAAGCCGCCCTGAGTCTCCGGAGAAGGGCGGCATATAAATCAAATTAAAAAAAAACTTGAGCGAATTATGATTAAGTTAGCCGTCTATACAAGTCCGTGGGAAATGCATCCTCTCGGACGGGCTTGACAGCGTTGGTTGTTTTTTTGATTGTTGGGCACAGAGAGGCTACAGACTTTGCTTGGAGCTCCTAAGCACTGAAGCAACAGCTGCAGATCTTACCAAGCAATAAGTCTCCATCTGTCAAAGAACAGGACTGAACCCCCACATGAGTTTAGTGCACTTCACGATTTTCAAACTGATTTTCCTCGCTGCTTTGCTGGGAAGCCGGGCAAACAGACGCAAGCAGTCGCTTGTATTTTCGAAATCGGGCTAAAATCTTGTTTCAGTTCTGAAAGCAAGGGCAAGGCAGGACAGGGCTTAACCTGTTGCAGAACCCAACCAATGAAGACTTATTCAAGAAACCACAATTAAGAAATCCGTGCCTTAGCTTGATTCGAGAGTCCCTTCTCCTTGGGACTGCAGTGCCACTCTATTGTAGGATTTGAAACTCAGCATCGCTGGTCCTGCGTTGCGCCACGAAGTGGTCAACTACATTTTATCTTAGTATGTTGTGCGATAATTGGTTTAAGACTCCATGTGTAATACCAATTTAGAGAATTAGCACAAGTCAACTCTATTTCAGTTAGCCCCGTTGGGGGAATACAGCCTGAAAGTTATTCGCTAAGACCTTTCGGTCACGAGAGGCAAGGCGCCTGCAGTGGGCTTCTCTGGGACCAGTGGAGTCTCCTTGTGCAGAGCAGCTGGCACAAAAACGGAGCTGGTATAGTAATAGCCAGTTCAACAGCCTCCTTCCAGTGCCATCCCATTCCTGGCGGAGTGGAAGATGGAAGGCCTCCTAATATCTAACTCCCCAGTATGTATAGAATAAAAACCCCACCAAAGACAAACTTCTTGGGTTTCATTTATTATGGGGAAGAATTAAAAGCATGTCTTTACTTCTTTCCCCCCACCCCACCCGCAGTTATGACTCTTGAGTTCTTCTGCGCTCCATGTTGGTAGTCTCGGTCTTCATCCAACCGGATCTCTGAGGACAAAGGAAGTGAGAGATACTTCACATATAGCGGTTGTAGCAAACCCATATTGGGACTTGTTCGGATTTGGCTTAGCAAACGTTTGAATCTTGTTACTGTGATTTGCGAACGAAGGTTTATCAATCAGCTGCGATTTCTTCAACTATCTTTGATTAAAGAGACCCAAGAGTTGGCGGCACTTTAGAACCTAAACCCTGACTAATGCGAAACTGAGGTGAGATCTTCCCTGAGGTTAATTTCTGTTCGAAAAGAGCTTGATTCTTCTCTATCAAATGCCTGGAAAATAGTAGCGAAGTAGGCGTCAATTAGAAGGCAGTTGTGCAGTGGAGAAAAAGATGCCGGCAATTGAAATTAGTTTTTTCAGTTGGTAATAAGGTATTAGGATTTCTTCTTGCTTGTCTTTTTTGTTGTTTTTTAATGGGATACGTCTGTCTGGATTGATGAAGAGCTTCGAGTTGTTGAGCTTGGCTTGCAAATAAATATCTTCGACATGAACTTGAAGGGCTGGGAGGTTGCAAAGTGGACTTTCAATTCAGCGGTTTTGAAACTCATTGTGGACCATCTTCTGGAAATCGCTGCCTTTGCGCTCTTGCAGTAGCCTGGTGGTGATTTGCGAAATACAAAATAATGCGAAGGAACGCTGAAGCGAATTATTATCAATATATTTTATTCCTGATTGCAGCAGCTAGTCTCAAGATTTTAGGTCGATGTACCAAGTTGGAAGCGGGGGAGGGGATATTTGTCTGCCTAGAAGAGATGGAAAGATGAAGAAAAATCTGTCGAGAATGGCAGCGTTTGGGGTATCCTTGCAGTTGAAATGGTCGGTTTTCAGGTTGCAGAGCTATTCTCCCTTATCTGAGAATGTCTGCCAGTGAAACCAGATGATTTATATTTGAGCAGATACCCAGAAAGGCACCGGCACTGATTAGTTTACCTTACAAACCTATGAATTACCACCATCACTCCCGAAATCAATCCCATTGAATTCAACACAAGCATAGTTAAAATGGGCATAGGATTTGTAGCCTTCATACCATGCAATCAAGCTGAATTCCCCCAGCGATGCGGTCACCTTCACGAAAGAAGGGACATGGAGCAACGGATGGGCTAAGCCTACAAAATGTAGAATAGGTGCTATGAACAGAAGGCGGCAGGTAGAGAAGACCAACGGAGGAGGCGGAAATCGGCCCGGGATTTCGCGGGTTGAAATAATTTTCAAATCAGCAAAACCCTGACGTCGAATCACATTTTGCATTCAGGCCACCTCAATCCTGTTAATGCCTCATTGCTGAAAAATATATATATATATATTAAAAAAGCCTAAGGAAGTAAGTGGAGGAAACGGACTTAGCCTACGGGATCATAATATTTAAGATGCATCCGGTCCTTTCGCAGAACCCCCGGGGCGTGTCTTTCTTCACGGTGGAAGAAAGAGGCGGAGGGAGTTAGGTCCGGCCCAGCGTCTTGCAAGAATGGCCGCCCCATCTTGCCGATCAGCCCACTTGGGATGTGACGGATCACCCCACAGGTTCCTAGAGGGTGGAGAGTCCCCGCTCGGGAACGGCAAAGAAGGGTTGGGCAACGCTAAAGTAGCGCAACAGGTAGGGCAACCTAGGTTGCCAGTTGCAACACTGGGCATCCCTCGAAAGGAACAAAGTTCCCCCCCCCCCAACCTCCTTTCACTCCCTGCCGTCAACAGGAACTTCCCTGTTGCTTGCTTGGGGGGGATGGGGAGCGGAGGGGGGAGGGAAGTGATGGCCAAGGGCAAGTGACTCAGGGAAGGAACTGACCACAGCACGTCGCTTTCTCTCCTATTGAGATATACCCGAGATATCAGCGATGCGCCAGTTACAGGCCACTCCAGTCACCTTCTCCCCAAATATTCTTGCTCAAGTTCGAGAGTGGACGGTTTCCTTTCCCCGAGGTAGCCCCATTCAAGTTATTGGGCGTCAACCCCGCCACGTTTCCCCAAGGCATCGCATTCGAACCTCTCATTCCCAATCCGGGAGTCGCTTCCTTCCCCCCCCCCCCCGGGTTAAGGTCCGCATTCGGGGCTATTTCGACGTCAACCGAGGAGTCTCGCGGCCGCTGAGCCAACAGCCTCCATCTCCCCTGCTTCGCCACTTCTTCCCCTTCGCTCAAGAAGGCGCTAAGCAGGGACGCCCGCGAAGGCGAGGGCGGCCTGTTTATTTCCAGCCGCTGAGAGTCTTGCTTGGCGCTACAAACGCGCCTTTAAACCGCGTCCATCAATACAAGCCCGCCTCGCTGTGTCCCCAGCTTCGGGCCGACCCGAGACAAAATTACTTTGTACAGTACAAAGGGAAACGTTTTCACTCCGCTGAGGCTTTCCCCTCAAAAGGCGGCGCAGGAAAAGCCTTCCTAAGCGCCCCAAGAGCTCTCGGAGGCGGGAAGGTTGGGAGGAATGGGAGCGCCCCAATGGCGAGGCGACTGAGGAAAAAGCCGCCTCTCCGCTCGTCCTCTCCACCCCCACCCGCTCCTCGCCCCTCTCCTTAGTTCTCTCACCGGAGAGGCGGCTTTATTTCTGGTTAAACTCCCCCACGCCAGATGAAAAAAACCTCCATCTCCGCTGAAAAGTAAATGTCTAGAAAAATTCAGCCGCGTAGGAACGCACATTCCATCGCATGCTTTCTCCGCGGCGCGCCCCGCAGTCGCCCATCCAGCGGAGCCACCGCTCGCCCGCTCCCTCGCCACAATTATCAGCGAGGCGTCGCTGGAATTCACACACAGGCAAACACACACATACACACAACAGAAAGGCTTCGAGAAAAAGTGGGGGGTGGGGAGGACAACCTCCCCTTTCCGCTCCCGTTAGAACAGCCGGGCTAGGCTGGCGGAGGGGCACGGAGAGGGGGGTGGGTGGCGGCGGCGGCGTCCGCCCTGCCTGAAGCAGCCGTTGCGCCTGAGCCTCCTGCCTGCAAATGGGCGGGAAAAGAGAGGGCAGCGTCGAGGCGCCTTAAACGCTGGGAGCGCTTTCTGTGAAGGAACCGCTACTTTTCGGGCGGGAATTTTTCACTCACTCTCACTCTCTCTCTCTCTCTCATTCTCTCTCTCTCTCTCACACACACACACACATACATGGGGGAGGGGGGCTTGTCTTCTGAATTCCCTCAGGCTTCTCTGCCCGAAGAGATTTCTCACTTCTAGTCTTAAAGGGTCTTCCGGAGAGCCCTTGGAACACCCCCCCACACCCCCCGCTATCTCTTTCCTACAACTTGTATAATTGCGTTGCCTCGAAAAACGACAGGAGAACCGGGACGGTCCGAAAGACGAACGGCACGCCGCGACCCTTTGTAGAGCCACAAGCTCCGGTTGTGGGCTCGACGGGGTGGGGGGGGGGAATGGGGGGGCGCTAGGGAGAGTTGAAATCTCTGGGGAACGTCGCCCCCCAAAAAAAAAGGAAAAAAAGAGCGCGATGTCAACTCAAGGCTGAGTGAGCCCCCGGCCCTTGCCGCCAGCCCTAAAGGTGGCCGCCTCCTCCTAGTGCCGCATCGTTTCTGAGCTCGAGTTATGCCGGGAAAGAGGCCTCACCTTCGCGACGGTCCCGTCAGGGCCCGCCGAAAGAGCCAATCTGGAAAGGAAGAAGGACGCTGGCTCTGAGGACCGCTCGAGCGTGGCAGGCCGCGCGCTCCTTCTCCCCCTTTCGTAAGAATAAGCCCCTCTCAAATCCCCGGGGCCCAAGCCCGGGCAGGCTCCTCGCGCCGGCTGCTCAACCTTAGGAACCTTTCCTTGGAAAACCAGCTGTTTCCTCCCGACCTGGCTCCTGCGTACGGTGCATCAACCTAAAGCTAGGGATCCGTTGGATTCCCTCCTTGGACAAGTATTGTTATGGTTACGGTTATTATTATCATCATTATTATTTATCTTGAATGTCATCTTTCCTTGATTCCAACGATCAGGTGTCTCGTTTTAGCCGCCCCCTCACAACCACCACACACCCCCGCCTTCCCAAACCGCTTGATGCTGGTAAGCACAGGAGAACGGAGAGAAAACGTAAAACTAGCTACTACTTCTGACCACCAATTCAAAACAGACAGCCAAATACGGTAGTTTTGTGAATATGAGAAATCCCCCCTCAAAAAATAAAAAATAATAATCATGGGGATATCACCCCCACCCGAAAACATTTTTTTAAAAAAAAGCCTTCTCGCAAATGAGTTTGTATCTAAAACACGGATCCTCCTATCAAGTCTCTTAGCTGTGTCCCGCACCTGGCTATATATTTTGGTTTCAAATAAATTGAGTTTGAAGTTTAATGGATCGGAGGGATCTCCAAAGATACCGTTTCCTTGCTTATGCGTTTAATGTTGCTGTTTTTCCAGATATATATTTAAAATCCTACTATGCTAATAAAATCCATAAATTCTTTAAAAAGGAATGAAGGTATTGTATTCAAGTACAATAAGATAGACTCCCAGATGAATCTACAGCATGTGCAGCCTTAACAAATAGGATTGCTTGACTTCCACTTCCTAAACCTTATTGGGGAAGGTTCAACATTCCATGGATTTCCATTAGCCCAAACCTAAATATACCTGGTCTGCAGAAAAATCCATTGAATTAAACAAATTTTCTTCCACGTGAAGTACAGAAGCATTAATTTCCTGTCCAAACCTTAACAGCCCAATCCTAATTCTGCCTATTCTGTAAAAATCGCACTGAATTTAAATTACGTTTACATTAGTAAACGATTTAGGAGTGTAACCACATGCTTTTCTAGAAAAAGAGTTCTGTGACTCTTCCTACACAGGAATGTGTTTGAGTAGTATCCTTAGCATTTCAAGGTAAATAAAGTAAGACTGCAGCCTTTTGCAGTTGGGAGATCCTCAGATTCTTTAAACTCTATGGAACTTGCTTTTCACTAAACATGCCACAAGTATATGGCGTCCATACACATGCATGCATACTGCCCGTTAAAATCAATTTCATTCAATTTAGCCTATTTAAATTTCAGCATTGGACATCCAGTTCCAAATACCTTAACTTATTCCAGCCTGTTTCTACCCCATTTCTTTTTTGCTACATCTTGCCTACTCCATTTGGTGTAGAACAAACTCATTCAGAATCAGAGTCTGATGCACAGATTACTCATAAAAGCTAATTCCACTAGAATGGATTGCACTAAGTAGGACCTATTTAATTTTTTAGAGCTAGATAATATTTATTTATTTAACTTAGGTTCCCAGAGGTTTCAAAGGAAGGCTAAAATGGTAGAAACAACAAACACTACATGGTATTAAAGTTAGAAAAAGAAAGTAAACTATACATCTTAGCTTTGCCTCCTTTTGCCACTTAAAACAGCAAATTCCTTTTCCTAGGTCAGATAAGCCATCATACATATAGCATTTTTTTAACCTGCTGTTTCAGTGCTATGAATCATTCTCACCATCCTCATCATCCGAGTAACTATCTATCATGGGAGGCTTCTGGGACTTTTTTTTTTTCCTAAAGAGAAAAAAGACGGGATTCTGTTCGTTGACATGGATTTATTTGCTGTAAACATTAAAATTATCTTTCTCCAAGAAAGAGTTTAGGGAGAAAGTGTCAGCTTCTAACTGTCATATACACCACATGGAGAAATTGTGGGGTGGGTAGAGTGGGAGAGAGGAAAGGGAAGAGGCAGTGGTTTTAAAATATGCCATACTGGAAATATACAAAGAAAAATAGATATACTACAGAATATGGCATTAAAAAACATTGTATTGATACGTAAAATAATATATTAACAATTTTAGGCATTAAAAAAACAACTCCCTCCCTCAACAAAAGAAACTTGAAATAAAAAGACAAAGTGCTCAATAATTTCCAGGGAGATCTATATATGAGATAAACACTCTGGAAATAGTCAAAAAAGCTTGTGCATGCAAGACTGGTTTCTCCTCAGACAACAAAATGATCAAGATATAAACTGTTTTCTTTTTAATCAGCATCAACAATACATACGACACTTACAAACAAGGAATGCCAAACGGTGTTTACAAACACGGGAATATGGGTCCCTTTCGGAAGATTTTCCAGAAATGGATGTGGGTGGGGAGTCTGTTGGATTTGTGTAACACCTGTGCCCACCTATTTTACAACTGAGAAAAAACGTTTGAAGCTTCTTAGAGAACTACCAATCTTTATAAAATCTAGCAGACTACATAGTGTCTGAAATAACTATTTATAGAATATAGACCTTACTGAAATAGCAAGTGCCTATAATAACATTGTCTTCCTAGAATCATCAGACTTTCTTTTGATTTAAATCTTAAATAATCACATCTTTTTGTTCAAATCCCTTTGATTTAGTCTCTTTTTCTCTCTCTCTCTCTCTAATTTTATAATGGTTTGAATAGCTTATTCATAAATAGGCACAGAATAGTTTTGCTTTGTTTTTTTTTTTAGAAAGAAAAAGCCAAACTGCATCTGATAAGTGTACAATCCTTTGCCTTCTGTCGATTCATGCTGCACCCTCTCCCTCCCCCACCCTTAATTTCATCTTCTATATATTACAGCTTTCCCTTTACAGCAGAAAACACTTTAAAAGTCTTATGAAAGGGGGAGGGGGAGATTGAGTGGTCATTTTAATACCCTTGCCAGCAGCAGCAGCAGCTAAAGCCTAAGCAAGACTCAGCTTCCTAACTTATAGTCCTTGGTCACAGCCATCCTCACAATCATAGTAATGAACTCTTTTTTTAAAAAAAAAATCTGTGTGTCCTTTTTGATTTGGGGAAAAGGGAGTGGATGGGAGCGAAAGAGACTTTTGTTTGTTTTTTGTTTGTTTTTGTTTTGTTTGTTTAGGCAAGAATAAAAAGCTTGTACCATGGGAATCTGTGTGTAGTCCAAGGAGCGGAATTCAGCATGGCCACAGCCCCCCGTTTTCAGTCACTGTTCTGCAGGACAAGCTAAGCCACAGTTTGGAAGGGTGGGAGCATGCGACAGTCGGAGGTGCTCCTTCCTTATGGGGGGGAGGGGGGCTCTCGCTTTTCTCCTGGGGCTTCGATCTCCTTGCTTGCTTGCATTCCCCCCCACCTCCGAGGCTTTGAAAGTTCTTCAACTCTGAGGGCACAGCAGCATAGTCTTTCTTTCTAGATTTCCCCCCCTCCCCTTACACTTTCTCTCTCCCTCTCTCTGTCTTTGTTTTTAAAAAGGTAAAGTGTCCAAGAAAAGTTTGTCAATTATTGCTGGTGGCGGCACCAAATCTTCCAGTTTCAGGTAGAAAATACGCTGCAGGCCCTGCGTGCAGAGGGTGCGCAGTTCCGGGAGTTTGCCCAGGAGTTTCGACAAGTAATTTGGCCGGTTCAGGCCGCCGTTGTTGAAAGTCACGTGGTCCTTGAGGCAATTGACAATTTTGTTCTGTAGTTCTTCCACCCGTTTGGGCTCCTTCAGGCCGTGCCTCTCTGCAAAGGACAAGAAATTGCTGATTTAGACCCAGCTCTGGACAAATTTCAAGGGGGTGGCTGAGGGATGGGCACTTCAACAGGCCTTGTTAGGAGACTACGAATTATGCATTGGGAGACCCTACCCCTGCTTTAACTACCCCTTACTCCTTAAAGTCCCAATGCTAAACTACATAGTTTGGAATAAACTGAAGTTTCTGAACTCGGGACTTCCTTTCATGCGGCTACAAATTAGACAGCATTGTGAAATTGCAGTTGTGGGTCAGATTGCAACTCCTCCATTTGAGTCTTGAACTCCCAGTGTGCCACAGAACTATCGGTATTATAGCAATTCAAACCTAAAGGTTCTCTCATAAAGCCTCTGTTCATAAGAGCCCCTTCATGGTTTGATCAATTAACCCAATACTCTGGATTGGCAGGCATGCTGAACCTTAAGTTAATCACAGGGGTTGGATGTCCACCATATTAACATAAAATATGATTGGCTACTTTGTGATTGGCTACTTTGTGAACATAAACATGTCTTCGTGCATATATCTTGATTTGTGAATTCTATTCCCTATTGCCAATGGTGATTGTATAAAAGGGCAATTACTTTGGATTACTTCATATTCATCCAGGACATAATGATAAACTCTAGTTTACTTTCAATAGGAGCATAGGAAGGTTAAAGGAATAGGTTTACGTAATCCAGAATAAAAACCTGGAGTTTATGGGAAAAGAAATGAGAAGAAAACCCAATATGCAGTTTAGAACTTCTAAAATAAAACAAGGGCGTGGAGTGTGACCTGTTGTGGATTTTAACTCTATATTGGAAGAATGTGGATCTTTTCTAACTGAGAATTCCCATCTGCCCTGATAAGTTGAAACAGGGCATGGGGCAGAGATTTTCAGCTTGCCCAGAAAGACTAAAATTCCTTTTAAAAAATTAATCTATATTCGTCACTAAAATGGAGAAACTGGTTACTTATTCCAGATCACTTAATCTGAAATAAAACACCCCTGGGTGATCAGAATAAAGAGGAAGAGCCAGAAGCTGGGTCTCACCTGTCACCATGGCTAGGGCAGCGATGCAGGAAAAGGCAGAGATATCAACGTTCATATTCTGCAAGCTGGAAGAGAACTCCACAATGGAATCGATCCATTCCCCAAACCCACGGACACATTGCAGCCGGTGCAGGACCACACCATTACAAAAGATGAGCTTCCCTTCCACGGGGTTTGACCTGCGGGGGGGGGAGGGGGTTTACAGGGCGGCCAGAAAAGGGGAGGGGGGGAATAGAGAAAGGCAAACAACTAATTATTCGCCAAGCAATAAATGGAAGGCTTAAGAGGGACCTAATTACTGAGGAGTTAATAAAAACGCAGCTCAGCGGACCTTGAACGGCGCAGGTTTGCTCATCACAAGGATCGCAAGGGATGTGTCTGGGTGTGCATATGTATCCCACAGGCCTGCACATCCACGTATACATTTGCAGGTGACCTTCAACTTGGAGAGAGCACTTCCTACTTACCTGTAGGCTAGCCGCAGGACGAAAAGCTCCAGGAAGGCAGATTCAAACAGCAGATCTTGGTCTTGTTTGGGAAGGTCAGTGAAGCCGGGGATCTTTTCTGCCCAACCCCGGATAATATCCATGGAACCAGTTAAGAGATCATAAAACTGCTGGATGTGCTGTGTGTCATCACCGCTCATCTGATAATCTGGGTTTGCTTGGAACTGGGATTCCATGGCAAGGAAGATGGGAGAGAGAGGGAAGGGGGAGGGAAGCAAGAGAAAGACCCCAGCAATTTAATGAGGCTCTCTGAAATCTATAGCCCGTGAAATTGCTAACCCCATTTAGAGGAGGGGAGCCAAGTTTTTATAACAATTAAACCTCGCTCTGGCCAGTGAAGAAATTAGATGTCCCATGGCAATTAATTCAATTAGGGGTGGCACTAGGAGGGATGGCCACTCGAAGAGGGGAAATGGCTGTGGCCAGGAGGAAGGGTCAACTTTAAACACTCTGGAAAGACACCCTGAAGCAAAAATTCCAAGGTTTGGCTTAGCTTCTGGTAAGCGTTTTTTTTTTGGGGGGGGGGGGATGAGCGGTTGTACTAATGAAGTAATAAGGGGAAGGGAAATCTAGCCATCAATCCATACAATACAATACAAACATGTGACATGCATTCAGCACAAACGCCTATGGCTCTCTATCACATTTCATTTCTTATGCATTAAAAAAATGTTCGTTCGCTTGTGGTTCTACTGTGAGTAGGGAGCAACTGATGACGCCTTGAAAAAGAGGTGACTTTTCTCTCCTTACTTAATTCATACCGTGTGAAGAGAAAAACAAACCAACATCCTCGTAGTAAGGAGCTGAAGATTAGTTTCCAGGAGGCAGGTGCTCTGGGAGGCACTCCTTTGGGAGTGTCCTGCCCAGAGTTTAATCTTTCTTAATGGCTTTCATTTCCTAAGCATGTCTGAATGAGGAACATCTCCTTTTCAAACTAAAGCATTGCTTCGATTACTGGCAGGGGGAAATAACTTCTAGTATGGAACAAAACAATCCTATATACATTTAACTAGCAGTAAACACTATTTGCAAAAGTAGCCCACAGTCCGACAAGTGTGTGTATGCATATATAGAGAGAGAGAGTTGCAATCTGCATCTGCTTGAAGTTCCCCTTCCCCCTTCAGCAGGCACACATGCACACACATACACACCAAATTCTTGCCCAGACATCTCCAAGCCCTCTGGGACACCAACACCTTGGAGGTGTCTGCGCAATCACATCAAATGGGTGGTGGAAGGGAGAATGACCTTACTGGGGACTAGGCGGATTTCATTTGGTGGCCCGAGTGGGGGACCCCCGTAGGCAAATATTGTCTCCAGCTTACCCTGGAATAGTCCAGGCTGGTCATAGCCGGGTTGGAGTCGACATGAGCTCTCACCAGGGCACTGATCAGACTCACCGGGGGCGAAGGGGGAGAAGGCTCCTGGGGGCTCTTCGGTTTCGAGGGCAAACGACCCCTTCGGCCTTTTAAGCTGTCTGTGCGAACTACTGAAAAAGACAAGATGCCTCCACTCAGAGAACAGCCTCAGGTCGCCCGGCCAGGCAGAGAAAAAGAAAAGACAACTCAACCACCACCACCACCACCACCACCCCAATCTAATGTCCTGTTTTTCTACTGGGGTCAAAACTTCGTGGCTGAATATATCAGCCCAGAGAAAAAGTTTCCAAGGAGGAATTGGGGCTGTTGTCGTATTTTCCGGACTTCCTTTGGCTCCTACGGAGCTCAGTTTCCAAACATGAGGCTGACTTTTTAGAAACGAGTTTAGAAAAAAACACCTACGAGAGCACAAACCTTCCTGACGTTTCTTCGCATAAACCCCAATCTGCCCTGACCCTGGAATCCTCTTATCCCCTTTAAGGTTAAAACTAAGGCATTCCGCAAGCGCCTTGTCCCTGGAAAGGTTCTCTTAGGTCTAGTCCGGGTTTTCAGAGGCCTTCGCCTCCTGCCATTACCCCGAAGGTTTATGCTCTGCAGATGGTCCCGAAGGACCTGGGTATGGGGGGGGGGGGAGCCCTGGGCCTCCCAAGGGTCACTAGAAGCCGCCCGCGGAAGCTCAGCTGGAGCTTCGCCGCGCCTCCTCTCGCCGCTGCTGGGGACGCTGCTGCTCCGCCTGTGCTTGTGGCCACCCCAGGCGCCCGCCCACGGCAGGCTCTACCTTCTTTGACCATGCCGACCCCAAGGCACTTCTGAAAACGACAGTACTGGCACCGATTCCGACGGCGTTTGTCCACGGGGCAGTTCTTATTCGCTAAGCAAACGTATTTGGCGTTTTTCTGGACGGTGCGCTGTAGAGACAGGGAAGAGAGAGTGTGGGGGGAAAGGAGAGGTGAGGAGCTGAACAGAGCGGAGCGGATCCCCGGAAGACGGTCCGAGTTTGAGGCGCTTCGTAGGCTGAGAAGATCCCTTCTTCTTCCTCTCTCGCTCCAGCGGTCTCTCCTTTTCCAGGTCCTCTAACAAAAAATTAGGGAGCGGGCTCGCCGAGCACCGTCTGGAGAGCCTGCTATAAGCTGAACGACGAGTCATTCAGTCAACCCAAACCAAGGCGTTCCTATGAGGTTGTGTTTTTTTTTTTAATTCCTTTTCTTTTCAAGGATGCGGTTATTCAGTTCAGAAGTTACGAGGGAGACACAATTTAATTCGACCATCGGGATTGCGGTCTACTTTGTTAGCTAAGACGGGGTTCTCTCTTCTAACCAGTCCTAAGGCAAATGAATTGCAAAAAAGACCCCCCCCCACCTCGCGCGGCTCAGCTCCTACACAGACAGGACAAGAGCCCACACACAGACCCCCCACACACACCCCAGGTGGGACTGGAACTGACTTGAGGAAAAGGTGGAGAGATCAGGAGAGGGCAACAGGCGTTGAGCACTCCAACAACTCGTTCTCCATTGCAGGTCGTTTTTTGGAGATTATAGTTTGGGAATAGGCCTTGTATAAATCAGCGCATTTTAAAAGCCTCTTGGACCGTGGATTGGGTATGAGGAAGAAAGGAAGAGAAAGAGAATCGGGGCATTGTGGCACGTTCCCTTCCGAGCGTCAAAGCTCCGATTAAATAAAAGCCATTCCCGATTCTTTCAAACGTTCTTTCTTTCCCCCGGCTAGGAAAAGGATGCAGAGGAATTCATCCGCTAAAGCGGCCAGTTCCTCTTCTGCTGCACTATCTCCATCAAAATCTAGGGCAAGGGAGAACGTGGTAAAATGAAGGGCTGCATCATTGAGGGCTGGCATAGGAATGAAATGTTATTCTTAATAAAGCAAGAAAGCTAGGCCTCAAATCTGTATCAGGACAATAAAATTGAGGGTGTTTTTTTTTTCCCTGTGGTGAGCGGCGTATTTCCATCTAGTGTAGATAGATGTGGCCCAAGTACAAGGAGCCCGAACTATTTTAGGGATTAGATGGCAAACAGCCTAATAAGCGGGCAGTGAATATATGCTGTTTAATAAGGTTCTAACCCCACTAGCTTCCCTCTTCCTGAGCTTTTTTTTCTTTCCCCATGAACTAAAAACCTGGTAAGTAAGTGTGGATTTTGATCTAAGACGCCTTTATCATTCTGAACTCAGCAAACATCTGGAGACAGGAAGGTGGCTAAGACTAGATCCCCAAATAGAGATCCTGTTCTTTTCTTCTAGATGCCCAATCTCAAGAGTGACAGCGGCTGTGAGTGACAGCGGCTAAAGCGAGTTAGTTTCTACTCAGCAGAGGCAGGAACTTGAAGATAAAGGGAAACGGTGAAGGAGATGGACGGAGGGATGGGAGATCAGCGGCATGGTACTTGGCATCGGGGAGACAGGCACACAAACACGACTCCCGCCGTTTCCCTCCCCCCCACCCCCGCCTCCCCAGGAGGCAGCATGAGCATCAGCTCACCTTAAAGAAGCCTTTGCAGCCCTCGCAGGTGCGCACGCCGTAGTGCTGGCAGGCAGCGTTGTCTCCGCAGACGGCGCACAGCCCCTCGTTGGAGGGTGAGCCCCGCGAAGGCGGCGAAGGCACCTGGGCATCCAGGAGCTGGGAGGCATGCCCGATCTGCAGTCCCGGGAACCCGACGGCGGCGGCACTGGCCTGCTTGCGGATAGGGTTGGGCAGAGCGAAAGGCTGCCCGTCGTGGTGGTGGTGGTGGTGATGGTGGTGGTGGTGGGCGCCAGGCCCGTGGCCCGAGGGCTCCCCATTGAGCGGTAGGGCATGCAGGGGCCCATCAAAGCGCATCTGGCAGCTGCCCACCGGCATGCCGGGCGGCGATTGCTTGAAGGAGAAAAGCGAGAGACGCGGCACCGCCGTCGGGGCTGCCTTATGCACGCCGCCGCCGCCAGCCGCTCCTCCTGCCGCCCCACCGTAAGCTTGGTGGTGATGGTGGTGGTGGTGATGGAAGCCGTGCAGCGGCCCGGCCTCGTCCCAAACGCTCTGACCCGGCGCGAAACCAGCGGCCGGGGTGGGCGGCGAGGCGCAGGGTTTGTAGTAGACGGCCAGCTCATCAGGCGCCTGGGGCCCGCCAGCAGCGGGGGGCTGCGGCGGCGGCGGGTAGCCGTGGCCGTGCAGGGGCAGCTCCTCGACCTTGATGGAGGGCGCCGGTGGCGGGGGTGGCGGGGGCTGCGACGGCATTTGGTAGAGGCAGGGCGGCTTGACGTCGTAACCCGCAGCGGCGGCGGCAGCGGCGCCGTAGTTGTCCATAAAGGTACTGAAGCTGGGGAGAGAAGTGGTGGCAGTGATTTCAGTGTTGGTCAGGTCCATGCTAAACTTGACAAACTCGGGCGTTAAGAAGTCCGAGCTGTATTCCCCGGCAGCCGCCGAGTGGTGGTACGAGTAGCTCTGCGTGGCCGGGCTGGCTCCTTGCGGCGAGGACCCGTACTGAGCCTGGACGCAGGGCATGGCTGCAAACGAAACACGGCACAACAAGAGCATGGCTCAGCTTTCCTGGGCAACAATCCCATTCCTCGCCCTCCCCTCCCCTCCCCTCCCCTTCCCTCCCCACCCGCCCGCCCGCCCCACAAAGAGGCCAAGCCAGGAGGAGGTGAGGAAGATGCCAGGGAAGACAAGAAAGGATAGGGCAGGACAAGCGGGGGCAGAAAGGGAGGTAAAACGCGAACCGTAGGGAAGTGAGGAAACGGGCGAGCGGGAGGGCTTGCTATAGAGAGAGAGGGGAGAGAGAGCAGCGAGGTCTTTGCTAAACGTCGGTGGGGGAGGAGACGGGGGTGTAAGTAGAAAGCAATGCCCCCGCTGCCAAGTACAAGGGAGGCTAGATGGGATGCTGAGCTGCCCGCGCTGGAGCTGCTGAGAGTGGAGCCCAGCACGCCCCCTCCTCTCCTCTCCTCTTCTCTTCTCTCCTCTCCGCCTCTCCTCTCCTCTCCTCTCCTCTCCTCTCCTCTCCTCTCCACCCGCACGCACATGTATGGACGCGGTCCCTCTTTCTCGCCTGAGTTCCGCCAGCCCAACTCCGGCTAAAAGGCAGAGGCCGCTTTCTCCGGGTTTAAGAGAGTTTGACTTCCTGGTTGGCGGGGCGGAGTGGGAGGTGGGGGGGGGGGAGGTGAGGAAAGGGTCAACCCGCGTCACCCACCTTCAGCCGCGTGAGTGGCGTTTTCGGGAGAATTGAAGGCAGACAGCGTCGGAAGTCAACGGAGAGACAAGTTGCCAAGACTTGAGCGAGGCGCTGGTGACTCCAGTCTGTCCGGTTGCTCCCTGAAAAAGACGGGCAAGGTGCGGAGAAAAGAGACGGCGTTACTTTTGCAGCCTCACCCACCTGGACCGTGGGGGGGGAGGCAACGAGGACTAGCGGGCGCCACAAAATTCCTGCTTCGGCCAGGCCCAGAGGTGGCTTAGTGGAGCTGGGAATAGAGCCTCCCGAAAGCCGCTATAGGCAGAGAGCGTCTCTTTCGCTGGCTGGAAAAGAAGAAAACCCTTTTGGCCTGAGGGGCTTTTCTGGTGGCCGTCGCGCTATTTGATTCCCTCATTGTGCAACAAAAGTATTCAGACATTCAAGTTATTCCTCCCACTCCCGATCCCTAATAGCTTGTCCACACGCAGCTGCCCGCAGAGATGCGCGCTCACGCAAACTCTTACACTTGACAGCTCCCGCAAGCCTGCAAAACGCGTGTTTGCCATCCCATTGGGCTAACTTCTCTCCAGCGGGGTGTCAGCCGCGTGTGATAAGCCTGAGAAGCGCGACGGGAGGAGGGGGGGAGGAGGAGGAGGAGGAAGAAAAAGAAGAGGGGCCCACGCTCCCGTTTCCCCTCGACATTCCGCCACTCTCCGGCTTCCAAATCTTCAAAGGGGAGGCAGAGCGGCAGAGGCGGCATTTAATTAGAGCACGCTGCAGCTCCGCTGGGCTCGCACGCGCGCGCACAAAGGCGAAAGCAATTAAAAGGCCAAAGAAAGCAGCAACCCGAGCCGCCGAGCTGCGCGCCGGGAGAGCTGGAGGGTCCGAAGGATGCGCGCGGCCAAGCAAGGCAGCCGAATTGAACGGGAGACGGGAATACCTCTGCCATCTCTTCCGGATCCCCTTCGGAACTGACGCAAATCGTTTTTTTCCGGGGGCTTTTCCAATGATTGCATCCTCCGATATCCCCCCCCCCCCCCCCCAAGAACAGCTTCCCACGCGTACAAGTAGCAAACCCTGGGAAGTTTCATACTTGGACTGCTCAGCTAGCCTCTCTTGGCGACTCCTCTCTGCTTCTACTCCGAAGTCTTGTGCCCTTAATTCAAAACTCCGTTCGAAGCCGACAATCCCTCTCACTCTGGCACAACCTGCTATCTAGGCCGTTTCAGCTAAAGCTGGGCGCGATTTTCCTTCTTTCCTGCCTCCCACAGACATCAGGCAAGGAGGCCGGCCGGCCTCTCTATTAGGCGACGTGCTCTGGAATAATTTATTGCAGTCTGCCCACCTCCGGCGGCAATCAACCTGAAAGGCAGCGTATTGCTCCAGGACCGAGCGCTGGTCCTCCCTGCGCTCAGCCTTGTCGCTGACGGAGATCGAAGTGTTCCCAAGTAACCCAAATCCTCCGCCCAACAACTTCCCCCCTCCCCTTTCTTCCTGCGTTTGAAGTCCCACCGAGGACCTTCTCCACAGGATGGAATGTCGCGGTCCTGAACCCCGAAAACCAAGCTCAGGGGTTGCGCTCAAAGTTTCCTCTTCCGGCCTTCTATCCGAAAATCCACACTTTTGGGGGATGGAAGTTGTGAGGTGGGCTGCGAGAAGGTCTCCGGATCTGAAGGCCGATAGGCGAGGCCCTTTTAAGGGACACTTTTTGGATAAGCCTGCACGGGGCGGGGGTGGGTGGGGTTAATATTTTATATCTGGCAACCGCGATCTTCCCCGGTCCCAATCCCACCCACCCACCCATCTCACCCCACCCCACCCCACCCCACCCACTCCATCCCATCTCCTGGCTACTTTTCTTTGCCTGAAAGGGAAAAAACGTTGCACCATCCAGCCAAAAGACAGAATATATTCTCCGTCGCAGTCCACTTACTTGTTAGGTGGCGTATCTCTTTCATTCATTCATTCATTCATTCAACTGTTGGCAGTTCGGATTCCCAGGGCGAGCAGGCGGGCAGACAGGCGGGCGGGCGAAAGGAAGGAAGCGGAGAGGCACTCCTCCTCGCCGCCGATCGCTTCGTCCTCGCTTTCCTTTCTCCTTCGCTCGCCTCCGCCAGCGCGCAGACACACACTCTTCCTTTCGCTCCTTAGGGAAGTACAGTACGAGCGAAGCGCGGGGCGAGCAAGCAGGACAGACTGGCCCTTCCCTCCAATGTGCCTTTGTTTATGTGGGCTCTGTATTGCACAGCCAAATGCATCCCAAGTCTTCAAACGTCAGTGCACGTCAGTGCCGCCTTGCCCAATCAGCCAGTCAAGGGGCTGGATCTCTCGGTACAGTTGGCTAGATCTTGCTTTGGTAAATTTCCGACGTGACATCACCAAGAGTGGCGCTTTTAAGGTGGGAAACGGCTCTCGCTGCTTTGCCTTCACCTTGGCGCAGCTTTTGCAAAATTAGGAACAGATCCTCGATCCTTTTCCTTCCCCTTTCCCTGGTCTGGGGCTGGTGCACCCGGAGATCCGAGACCGTAAACAAAGACTGAATACACTCCCCGCCCCCCCTGTTGTCATAAATTGGTCTAAGGATCTCTAGACGCTGTCAATCCATCGCGCGCTCTACCTCCCTCTCACGGCCCCGAGTGTCTTTTTTCCACATTAAACTTTCTCACCAAGCGGAACAGGTGTGTGTTTTCCAGGTATGTTCGCTTTCCACAGCGAACGTTACAACAATCTCGGGCAACTTACGTGGGACGTCCACCTACCTTTGATCTCTCTAGAACGGCGACTTCTTACCCGTCCCTCCCAAGTACCACCTTATCTTGGCGGTGTTCTCTACAGAAGGCACTTTACAGGTAAAAAGGCAGGAATGTATTGACGCACCCAGGCCATCCTTTTAAAGCAGAGACAACGCATTCAACAAGTTGCACAATCGTCCCCAGGCCGATTTACGTCCTGAAGCATACTTCTCTCGCTTCCCCCCCTCTCCCCCAGTTGCGTTTCAACTGCTTAAAAAAAAACCGCCCACGGATGCTATTATATTTGGAGGGGGAAAGTGTGTGTGTGTGTATGTGTGTGTGTTTGCAGGCGCGCGTGCCCCCAAGACAAATATATAAACTAGATTCTAAATATTAGTATTTTGTTATCTTATAGGCATACAACCAAATTGTATACAGTCCCGTTTCTGCAGCTGAGTAGGAAACAAGTTAATGGTCAAAGTCCACGGCGTGCACGTGGGTCACAATCACTGCCCTCCCAGAAGGAATCGCTGACAGGGAAGTAGTGCCTCTACTCCGAGCGCTCTGATCTGGGGGTGAACCCTCAACGGAACCAGTGGGAGTTACTTCCGTGTAGATGGGCAGCGAAGCTCCAAGGATCCTTTGCTATCACGGTGGGAAACGTCGCTGGAATGCCTGCTTATGTTCTGTTCCCCGCGCGTTTGCCAGAAAATAGCGTGGACGTTGCAACCCACGCAGGTAATCGACGAACCAGCCGCGGGCGTTGGAGGTAAGGAACGGGGGTGCGTGTTCCCGCGACCCTTCCCCACAGCCTGCGGGTTAGAGGGCTTTAGGCAGGCGCGCATTTGCTGTTCTCTTGCCTGCACACCCACCCACCCACCCGCGTGTCCACTCTCAGCGTGTTGAGCGGAGAAAATGCGCCCCCCCCCAAATGAACTTGCTTTGGCCGCCAATTTGAGATCTTGCAGGTAAAGGGACAAAAGGATTAACTGAGGACACGGAAGGTAACCCAAGAAGGTGAGTAGATGTTTAGCAACCTTATGGACGTCTCCTTTGAAGTCAGAGCTGTCACTGGGTCCCAAAGGTGCTTTTTCAAGGGCAACCAGACTTTCTGGTTTTTCTTTGAAGACTTTTCGCTTCTCATCCAAGAAGCTTCTTCAGCTCTGACTGCATGATGGTGAATGGAAGGATTGCCTTTTGAAAAAGCACCTTTGGGACAACCATGACCTGGATGACTGAGAAACTCCATAGACCTTTAGCTGTCATTGGGGTTAATGGGGCACGCACGCCATAGGTCTAGGAATGGCACTGCTATCCCTCCCCTCCCCCCCACACTTCCCATAGTAATTCCGTGAAAGTAGATCCTGTGCAGGTTGATTTGAAAGCAAACCCCGGCGATCTCCACAGGGCTTTTTTCCAAGTAAGACTTTGTTTCCAGACTTAAAGAGAGGCTTTTATCTCCGAGTTTATTTGGGGGGGGGGGAGGCAGGCCTCTCTGGCTTGTCTTAGCTCCCCTTCCGGAGTTGCTTCTCTTTGCAAGTTGGCCAATCCATTCGGATTTCCGCCTCTTCCTAAAAATGTCCCTGAACTTTCGAAGAACGCTTGAGTCAATGGGATTCCCTCCCAGACTGGAAGCTTCCCCCCCCCCCCCAGGCTATTTTTAGGAATCCTATAAATAAAGGGGCGGGGTTTTTGTTTTTTTTTAAGGCATAAAGATTGGCAACGAAGGCGGGAAGAACCCTGAGCAGCCACCTTAAGTCCTCCTCCTCCTCCTCCTCCTCTTCCTCCTCCTCCTCCTCCGGCTGCTGGCCCTGGCGCGAGGCTGCCAGAGGGCTGGGAGGAGGAAAGCTCGAGCTCATTAGCATGAGCGCAGCCGCGTCAGCCGCCGCCGCCGCCGCCGCCCGTGGGCTGAAGCGCACGAAAAGGAAAAAGTGAGAGTTGGGAGGAGGGAAAGGGGAGGGGGGAGAGGGGCGGGGTGGCGCGTGACGCAAGGGGACGGTGCCATTGACGCAACAGGCTTGGGATGCTCCGAAAATAGCAATCGCAAGCGCCCAGTTTGCCCCGGTGGTGCCTGCTCCATTGCGCTGAGAAGACGGGGAAGCAACAGCCTGAGAGTGGGCCGGGCTATTTTAAGGCTCTGCGAATCGGAAACTCGAAAGCAGCCAAGAGGGTTTATTTTTAAACCTTTTCCTGGGCGCTGCGTTTCGAGATTGAAAACTTCCTTTTCTCTCGCTAGCTCTAGGACTGAAGTTGCTCCAAAGAGGATTGGGCTACCAATGGGTAGCGCTAACTCCCTTCTCCTTTGCTAATGCTGTCAAGCCCGTGTAAGAAAAGGACTAGCAGTTCTGTTTAGGGTAACGTGTAATAAGGATCGTATTTAATAAGCGTGGGTGTGAGAGAAAAGAGGAGCTGGCAAATAACTCTTTTCTCTCGCTTGAACCGTCACTTTTTGCAAAGAGAAGTCAGGCTGGAATAAATGATTCTCTGCAGCGATGGAGAGGAAAGGCAAGGAAAGCAGATACCTTGGGGTCCGCAGGCAAGGTGACCCCCAGGTGACCCCTTGCCACCCGCGCCTTGAAATCTCCGGATCGTGGCGGGATAAGGCCGCTACATCTGGGCTGCAAAACTACGGGCGACCACTAGATGTCAGTCCGTCGACTTTGGCACCGATTTTAAACAGCCCACACACCATAAACCAAAAACACGTGGGAGAGGGTGAAGAAAAAGCCAGGAACTCTGCTTATACCTCCACCCAGCATCAGCTGGCAAGCTTCAGGCAATTTGCTCTTCCTCTCTGCCTACCTGCAAATATCAATATTGGGAGGATCACTAGGGGGCAGCAAATAGATTTTCAGTGTTTGATGCCATCTTATGGTCATCTGGTTTTCTGTTGCGGAGCTGAGAGGTTGGCCTGAGGCCCAAATAACTTCCACACATGAATCAAGGCCATTCCTAATGTGTCTCCTGTTCTGATAATTACCCAAATGAAGTGTATTTTCTTTTTCTTTTTGAGGCTTTAAATATTTTTGCTCAAAAATGCAGTATTTTAATTTGGATAGCATGGACTATAAAAGAATGAAAACCAAACAGCTCATATCGTAATGTTATTCTAAAGCTCTTCCGAAGTTGCCCAATTAGAATAATTTAGTATTTTTCTGATTAAGTCAATAGGGGGCTGGACTCTGCAGCCAACATAAGCAATATTATGAAGTAATATTGGTAAAACTTGGATGTATTTTCTAAGATAAATGCGTAATCACTTCCAATAATTTATTGAATGCAGCTGACATATGTAAAGTCCCCTAACTTCAATATTTAAGGTTGATCTCTCGAGTCAACAGACATTTCCTTTGCCATTAACCATAATTTAATTGGAATGTGCAATATGATGTATTGTATAACTTGCCCCAAAATAGTCGTATTAAGAGGGCCAGCTGTTTCCATTTATTTCAAGGAAGTGGCATCCTATTAAAAATCTTTTCTACACAAGCACTTTAAATAATGTTATTTTTCTATATTACATCATGAATGCTAGCGGTAAGACATTATGGCTCTTTAATTTCTTTATATTTTTTTCTAAATCCTTAGGGATGTAACACACATAAGAATTAGTATGGCTGTGGAATTTAGAATGTATAGATTTATGCAGGGATCTTAACTTCACTGCCACAAAATCATTTTTACAAACCCAGACTGTGACATTTTGTTTGAAAAGTACTGTTCTAGAACTGATTTTGATATAGGTATTCAGAAACTTTCATGTATGCCTTGGTAATACATCATAGGATGAAATTATTTTCATAACTGAAGCAGTGGATGAGGAGGAGAGCTATACTGCAACATAAACTTCTATAATTTGTGGGAAATGAAGAATGAAAAACTCATTTTATGACTATATGTATACCCACAAACATACACATGCATTTTTAAACTAAGAAATTAATTACAGGTAAAAAATATTAATATTCAAGGTGGATTCACAAAAGTATAAAAGTTTTCCCTCTGTGTTTATGTCATATTTAAACAAGGTTAAGAGGATAAGAAAATTATTTTATACTGGTTGCTGAATTTATATCTCAACTGATATCTCAGTTACTTGCATGTTTATTTGCAGAAGATCGCTAGGTGGGAAATATGATCCTGATATCATAAGGGTTGTTTTTAAATTACAATCTTCCTTTAAAAAAAATCAGAGGGGGATTCTGTGGTCAGATTTTCTGTCAAATACCAGATGGTGCCCTGCATAATTTAAAACACTGCATAGCATCATTTTTTTTTCCTTCTGTTCAATCATGTCTATCTCTCAGAGGCTGCCTGGAGAAGGTCCCTGCAGTTTTCTTAGGTTTTTCAAAAGTGGTTTGCTATTGTTTCTTTCCTAGGGCTAAGAGTGTGAGTGGTCCAAGATCACTCAATTGGCTTTTGCTTAAGGCAGAATTAGAACTCACCACCTCCAGTTTCTAGCTGGATGCCTTAACCACTATACCAAATTGGCTCTCTTGTAATATTACAAAGCTTCATATGATAAAATCTGCAGCTTATAAAAGGGAATGTGATAAAATATATAAAAGCACTACACTGTGTGTATGCTTATCATATTAAGTTCAACAACTTTCATGTAAGTGGCTATACGGGAAGTCTAAATGAAAAGTATTATATAAGAACACAGTGCTCATAATTTAATGATACTTCTGTAATTAAGATTGAATCCTGAATGTGAACACATTTACTTAACAACATGAATAACAAATTAATTTCTTATATTGAAGGTCTGCATGCATTTATTTGTCTGTTATTCCAAGAAGAAAATGAGTACAGGCTTGAGGCACAGATATTTTTATTTCTAGTACATGGGAAATACTATGATTAGGAATATATCAAACTGAATATGATGCTACTTCTCACACCGATCTAGATAATTTATATACCAAGAATAAATGAAAGTATGGATGATGTAGCTTGTTATATGTAAGAATTATTTTGTTTGTAACATTCAAAATAAACAATTTCTCTTAATTTAATGCAAACTGATTCTAAGTGTTTAAAAATGAAAGCAGAGTCTTCAAATGTTGTTTCACGTGGAAGAAATGGCATAGGTAACTTTACTCATATTAGAGCTGAGAATATTGATTGCCAATTTAAGATGTGTTCCAAATTATGAGCTTTCCCCCAGGAACTTGAATGAACATAATTTCAGGAAAGATAACAAAGCCAAACTGGAAAGACTGTGATAATGGCCTATAAAAAGGAAAATTATCATAATATGGCGGTATATAAATTAGAAATAAATAAAAATAAATAAATAAGTATGTTTGTGTTGGCAATAACAAATAATTTTAGTTTTTAGAAAACACATGACTGTATTTTAACCTACATTTGAGTAATTTTCCTCCATCTTTTTTTTTTTTTTCGAAAATCATATTTATGAGAACTGAAAACTAACATAGACAAAGTATGCTTTCAAAGGAGGTTAGGTGTACAGAGGGAAATGGAAAAAATGTTCTTGGACTATTGAAGAAAGAATTTAACTACCGGTATGTGCTTTTTTTTACCCACTCCTCAAATACCATGATAAATCTGCCAGAATGCCCTGTTTAAGGCAGTTAATCAAAGATGCAAGAGTTTTTTTTTAATCCATTCCCCCAAAGATACAATACTATAGGATTTAGTTTTAAATATTAGTTGCAATTTCTGCTGATGCCAATATCTGTGTGGAATGAATGTTAATTACAAAAAAGCAACAATCTCTTGTTTGCATCAATATTATTTTAGTTACAGTTCTTGACAAAAGTAATACTTCCCTCAGTAACTCTTTTACACTGTTATTTGCATAATACCCCCAAGACATATTTACTTTTGAGTATGATTTATTGATTTAAATGATGCTTTTAAAATAAGCAATATGCTTTGCTTTGCTGATTATCATAAAGGGTTTCCCATGCTGTATTTGCAACATTATAGAAGTAACATAGTTGAGCCCTTATATTGTTAGGTACATATTTAATTAACATAGCTTTAGAATCCATGTAATATAAAATTTCATTGCTCATTTTAAAGTTTTGAAGTTAACAACATAAACTTCAAGTTGAGTAATTAAGTAATCCTTATATAGACACTTATTAAAGTATTTATACATATTATCTTAAATCTACATCTATCATTTTGCCAATTAAAATTAGGACTTTAATTGCAATTAAGTAATTTAATTGCCAATTGAACAGCAAAATTGCTAAGTGACTAATTTTAATGCCTATTTTAATTACCAATCATGACTGGGGAGGGAGCTAATCAAGCAGTATCAGAGTAATGATGTGAAAAAAAGAAGAGAGAGAACAAACATCCATGGCTCCATGCTTCAAAAAGAAGTCTACGTTAAATGAATGCAAACAGTTTTTATAGATGTAACAAAATCATGCCTTTTGATACCTAAATACCTATACAGAGAATTCCGTGCAAGAGGTTCACTCTCTATAACTGGAGTTTTAAAGGAAAAGCAATTTGACATTTTGTAGAATTCCTGCAAAAAAACATCTCCATCTCCAAACTGACAGCGTCTGGAATTCTGGTTGCCAAGTACAATTTTAGTTCCAAATGCCATTGTAGGTTGAGAACCACTCTTGTAACCTAACTGTATCTCAGCAAAGTATATTTCAGAACAAATTAACTTGTGAGATTAAAAATAATGTGAATCTAGTGGATTGTTTTGAGGAAAAGCTCTTCCATTTTCTGTTCTTAAAAACATAAGGGTCACCTCTGATTAGGAATATGTAACAACAACAAAAAGAGTGTCAAAATATTAATCAAGAAGACAGCAACTGCAATAAAGCCAGAGTAATATTTACAAGAAAATATTAGTCCATTGCATAAAGTATTTATTGTATGTTGCCTTTGTAATGAAAGGCATATGTCATTGTGTTATCAGCAGTACTATTTAATGACAATTGAGCACACAAAAAGGTGAATACTTCTGAACCACTGGAAGCCACATTTTAGAAGATCCATATTAAAATATATCTCACTGAGGGCATTGTTTTCTTGGATGTTCCCAACTAGTTTCTACCCTTTAATGTTTCCAAAATTAGTCTTATTTAGAGAATAAGAGACATCTTCAAATTAACAAAATACTTTCCATGTCATCCCCTTATAATAAAATTCAATATAAGAACAGAAAGGTAATTAGAGCTTTTATGGGAAATGTGTCTTGTATGCAGAATATTTATTCTAACAGCAGAAAATGTGTCAGAGCTTCTTAAAAGGCCTATACTGAATTGTCGTTCAGAAGGATAGTGAAAATGCTTTCTCAGTTCATAGAAAACTTAATAACATTCACTTAGCTAAACTACACATTACACATTACTGGTATAGGTAATATTAGTGTCTAAGGGTTTCTTCTCTATAGCAAATGTTCTGGAAGGGTATTTTATACTGGCAGAAGTTGAGAAGAAAGGTTTTTAAATTTAACTGACCACAGCATGCTTCCCCCCCCCTCCACCCTTTTGTAATTGCAATGAGCAGGTGGGCTGGGCTGGGGGAATATTGGACTAAGATTACACATGGTTGCATTTAAAGTTATATATTGGCTCTGGAAGTATTTTGTCTAGAGATGCTGACTTACATGCACATATGCATATAGGCAGTTTTAGACTGCTATTTTAAATTGGGCTTCTGTAAGCAAAACTACCCCCATTTTTATATTTATGGATGTTAAACCATTCTTTCAATAGTTTATTATATAAATGGTAGAGATTTGGAATGGTTATATGCTAGTCTTCAAAAAAATCAAATGCTAGACAACTCAGGAAAAAGAACTGATTAAATCCTAGAAGTTGTAGCCTAGGATAGCTTCATCCAGACTGTTGCAGAAATAAAATACTGTAATAGGATTCAAAGGCGAAACCTTTTTTCTTTCTTATTAAATCTATCCTTAATAAATCATTAGATTGGTTTGCATCCATAGTTTGTAAACAATAATTAGATATAAGGGAGAAGCATATGCTTTGAAATGATAAATAAAAAGTGGGCAACAATATAGGGTTAAAAATTTCTTGAAATATTTTCTACCTCTTTTATGTCAGAATCAGAAATTATGGAAAACTACAGTGTTTAGAAGCGATGTTCAAAATCTAAAACACATAGAAGCACTTTCCATTAAACCAGAGCTCTGTAAAGCCTTTATCCAAAAACAGCATTTTTCTAATGTAGTTCACAATGCAGAACCTGAGGCAGGCAAAGATAATAAAGACAAATCTCTTAAGAATACAATTTTAAGGACTATGCATGTTTATTCTGAAGTCCACTCTGTAGAATTCAACAGGATTTCCCCCTAGAGATGCATGTTTAAAGCTTAAAGAATGTTACTCTATACCCCTTAGATTGATTTCAAATTTCTCAGTTAAGATTAGCCTTATTAAACCAATGGGACTTTGTCATGTTGTTTCACTGATTTCAGTGAATGTATTCTATTACTTTTGGAACTTAACCCATTAAAAAGAACCCGAAACCAACCCCAAAGAAAATATTGTGTATAAGGTTGTTAATATTTTACATAATGGTGTCTCCGCTAACAAATAAATATGAATTACTAAAATACACATATAATTCAAAAGTGGATAACTAAGCCTTTTCTATAATTGTTATGGAGCCTGATTAGGTAAGTAATTGAGATAAATATGCTTTTAAAAAACCATGTGAAAATGTAACCTTAAAAGACAACAAAATACAAATTATTAGCTTCCTTCGGCTTTAATTTACTTACATTTACTTCATTTTCTGGAACAGAAAGAAATGGAGAGTAGAAACACACACAAATAGAATGTGATATTAACAATATTTTAATAAGATATTGTAGTTTTAAATACATGTAATTCTTCTTTGTCTGTCAGGTTATATTAAGGGGACTAGGCCATATAATATATTTGACAGTTTCCAGGATCCTAGCTGACAAATAGGTGTTTGCAGCATTTGAAGTCCTCCTGCATTTTGCTCTCATTCTTACTAGGCACACTGCAAAATCCACTCTGTTCAATACCATACATATTTCTCCACAAGTCATCCCCATTCAGTGCCATCGCATTTCCTTCCCAGGGAAGGTAGCCGCTTGCTTGCCTCTGAGGAAAAAGGTTGTGCCCTGCATAGGATTACCACCTTACTGGTTTTGAAAGTCTCGGGTCAAGGAATATAAATTGTCCAAAGCAATTCATCTTCTTGTTCAGAGCCATTAAATCCAGTCCCACACTCCCAGAATATATTTGATTGATATTCTTAGGAGGTGAAAGGCTAAAGGGGGACCATATGGCAACATGTTGCATTCCATATGTTATCTGCCCATCCATGCTTAAGCTGCCATTAGCAACATCTGCACCTAGCGGAAATCCAGCTGCGCTGAAAGCTTATTGTCAATTAAACGAAGAAAAAGAGATTTTTCACTAGTCAGCATAATATAGACCCGTTTTTCTCTCGGTCTGCAAAGGCATAAACGAGTGGATTAAAAGGGAGGGGAGGATGGGTGATATCAGGAGAGGTTTTTTTTTTTTTACAGAAAATGTGCTGTACGATTTTTTTTTAAAAAAAAAGCACGGATGAGCGAGCAAAAGGATCGAAAGAAAAGATCTGCAAAGCTTCCACCACGACACTGCAGTTCCTAAAGGCTCTTTTTTTTTTCCACCCCGGAAGCTTCCAAAAGCGTAGAAAAAGCTCCTCCCCGCCCCTTAAGGTCTTCTCGAGCTAGAAACAGCGGGTTCATTTAGGGGGTGGGGACAAAGGTGAGAAGCTCCTCCCCTTTCCCCTCCCCCCCCCTTGATTCAAACAGAGAACTTACTTTTCCGGAAGCGTGGGCTTCCTGCAGCTTGGGTCAATGGTGCGCCTTCCCGCCTCCGCCCGCCCACACACTAATAATAATAATAATAGCCCCACATACGCTACGCCGCTCCATTACGACATTCTAGCATCTTGGGTAGGATTCGGTGCGCGCGTGAAAAGCTAGTAGCCGCTACAAGAACTGGGCAGTTGCTACTTCACATTGTTGCGAACGGATGAGAATAGTAATAGTTACCTTTTCCTTGGGCTCCGCCAGAAGCCCGGGTTTTTCTGCCAAATTCCCGCTTCCCTCGCCCCCTTTTTCTTTCTTCTAAACCAGTCGCTCAAACTCTTCCTTTCCAGGGCGCAACCTTTTCGGCTCAGAGGCTAAGCGGCTACACCTCCCGTGGGGGTGGCTCTCCGCCGCGGGCGCCTCTTCGGAGGGAGATTTCGGGGTTTGCAAACGGGGCGGCCAAAAGGGCGACGGTCTTTCTTTCCTTCCTTCCCCGCCGTTTCTTCTTCCAAGCCCCCGAGTCGCTACACACAAAGCGCCCATTGTAACCGCAAGCGCGGCTCTGGCAGCCAAGAGCGTCAATCCCTCGTCAGCGAAACGGCTCTCCGTGACGGCAGCGCCAAGCTGTATAAATAGCCCGGCCCAGCCCGGGCAACAGAAGGGAGGGGGGGTGGGGTGGAATTTCCATTGAGGCCGCCAGGAATGGAAACAATAGCTTTGGGGCAGGAGCGCGCCGGGGCGCGCGCGCATTCCTTGCTCGCACCGGGCTAAGCGAGCCGCGCGCGCCACCCGGGGACGGCGCCTGGCTCTGCGCTAGCTCGGTCGTCGCAAGGGTTTCCCCGTTGTGGCTTTCCCGCCAGAATCGCAGTTCTTATTTTTCTGTCTCATAGGCACGATCTTTGTACTGTTTTCCTTGTCGCCGCCTCAGCTTCTTAGACTTAGACGGTCTCCCAGACGACATCTTATTTAAAAAAAAAAATCGATCGCCCCGCGGTTTAGATTTATTCCTTTCAGAAAATCCTTGCTTACAGAAAGATTTTGAGACTGCAAACTTGCAACTGCTAATGATGTGACCGGGTTCGGGCTTCTTTTGTGTGCGCGCGCGCGCGTCGTCAAAAATCAGCCTTTACTCCTGGCGACGTTTGCAGAAGTGATTTGCCCTCGCTTGCTTCTTAGGCTGAGAGAATGACTGGCCTAAAATCTTCCAGTTGGTTTTATACCCAAAACTTGAGTAGAACGCAAGAGTCTTTAGGTTTCTAGCCAGGTGCCTTTAACCATACACATTAAACTGGCTTTTACTAAGATTCTAGAAAACTAAATTTAACAAGCAACAAGTGCCATTTTGTCACACAATCAAGGTTGCTGGGAGAAATATCAGCAACCTCAAATATGCAGATAATACCACTCAAATGGCAGAAAGTGAAGAGTAACTAAAGAGTCTCTTGATGCACGTGAAGAAAGAGAGTGCAAAAGTTGGCTTGAAACTCAACATTAAGAAAACTAAGATCATGGCTCCGGGCCCTCTCAATTCCTGGCAAATTGATGGGGAATAAATGGAGGTAGTGACAGATTTTATTTTCCTGGGCTCCAAGATCACTGCAGATGGGGACTGCAGCCAAGAAATTAAAAGACGCTTGCTCCTGGGGAGGAAAGCTATGGCAAATCTAGACGGCGTACTAAAAAGCAGAGACATCACCCTGCCAACAAAAGTGTGTATATTCAAGGCTGTGGTTTTCCCAGTTGCAATATATGGCTGTGAAAGTTGGGACCATAAGAAAGGCTGAGTGCCAAAGAACTGAGGCCTTTGAACTATGGTGCTGGAGAAGACTCCTGCGAGTCTCTTGGACTGCAAGGCGATCAAACCGGTCAGTCCTAGAGGAGATCAACCCTGGCTGCTCTTTAGAAGGCCAGATCCTGAAGATGAAACTCAAACACTTTGGCCACCTAATGAGAAGGAAGGACCCACTGGAGAAGAGCCTAATGCTGGGAACGATTGAGGGCAAAAGAAGAAGGGGACGGCAGAGAACAAGGTGACTGGATGGAGTCACTGAAGCAGTAGGCGTGAGCTTAAATGGACTCCAGGGGTTGGTAAGAGGATAGGAAGGCCTGGAGGAACGTTGTCCATGGGGTTGCAATGGGTTGGACATGACTTTGCAACTATCAACAACAATTGATGGGGATCTAGCCAAAAGAGGTAGTCCTCAACTTACAATCCTTTGTTTAGTGACCGTTCAACTTTACAATGGCATTGAAAAAAGCGGCTTATGACTGTTTTTCATACTTTGATTGCTGCAACATTCCTGTGGTCAATGGGATGCTTTGCTGAAATGGTGAAAATTTGGACGCTTGGCAATTGGTTCCTATTTAGGACGGTTGCAGTGTTCTGGAGTCAAGTGATCACTTTTTGTTACCTGACAAGGCAATGGAAGTCAGATTTGCTTTGTGTTGCTAACTTAACTGCAGTGATTCACTTAACAACTGTGGCAAGAAATGTCATAAAATGGGGCAAAACTCATTCTACAACTGTCTTACTTGCCAACAGAAATTTTGAGTTCAGTTATGGTCGTAAGTCAAAGACTACCTGTATTACTTAGCCAATATTATATTGTAGTTTAAATACATGCAAGTTATGTCAGAATCATTCCTCTTTTCTTATTTGAGAAATGACTGGAGTTTATTTCTACCTAAACTTGCATATGGCAGATGTGGTATAAGATTTTAGCAATTGTTGGATCCTTCTCCCATGCTCTGAGACTTAGGTAAGCAGTAAGATTTGAAGGGATGCTGAATTATCCAGTGACTATAAAAACAAAATATCCAAGATAAAATAATTTTCAGAAATAGCAGACTCAATGAAAAATTGATATATTTTGTTCTCTATCACTGCATGTCCTCTTTTTCTTCTTCATTTGAAAATTACTACTGTTGGGAGGAAAATCCAACTGGTTCAGTTCCAAACTGGGAGAAAGACACTGGAAATATGGAGGCTGATCGGAAAATGTGGTTTAAGCAGAACCACGTGTGATTCTGGACAGCTGACAAAATGGAATTGAGAGTGGGTGGGTTTTTATACCTTCTTTGGGCTTTGTATTTGAGTTTCCTATTCCTGTGTAAAAACATGTCCTTTAATATTCTATTGGCTGTTGTCAGATTCCTACAGACGGGTGTGTGTCATGTAGGGGTTATGTAAGGGTCATAGCTGCCTCTATAGGCAAAAGGGGAAATGCAAATCTCAAGTGTTTGAGCTAATTTTGTCAACCTTTTGCTTGTTGCTTATCTGAGTTTCTGTCTTGACCCAGTCTTTCTGAATCGATTACCAATTAAGAAAGGGTGCTATTAAGAAAGACTGAGTCTGCTTTCTGTCTTTAAGAGCATGTTTCTCCTTTAGGGAAATATACTCTGCCTTTTTAATATTTCCCAAAATATTTCATTCTTCATCCATTCTTCTGGATGACTTTCTACACTACAATGACTGGTGATTTTTACTCTTCTCTTTTGCTCCACCCAGATAGTTATTTCAGCCTTGTCCCATTTTGCTGTTATTTTTTCTCCCCAATCCAAGCTTGTTCCAAGAAATAAAAGAAGACCACCTGTATCTTAGCTTTCTGTAATCCAGGAGACTCCTGCTAATTGTTGGCTGCTGCTACATTGCACTTTAAGCAAGTATAACAGCATCTACCTCATTTTAATTAAAAAAAACCTAGTAATCATAATATTTTGTCATGCCCTTTTGACTAGACACAGCTCAATTTATAAAATATATAAAGAAATTGCCAAAAAAACCTATTCTATAATTTAAGATCACCATCAAAATATTGAGCTTTAGTAACACGAAAGGTTAATACTGGTACCTTCTAATGTAGTAATTAGAATCTGTATCTAAATAACAAAATAGTGACTGGTTGCAGCTTTGTGCTTTGTTGGAAAACTGCCTAGCTACTCAGAAAAGAGATTAGGTTTATTGGTTTAGCTCAGCAGACTAAAAGCATAGTGATTTAAACCAGCTGTCTGCAATTACTGTAAGTTCGAATCTCACCAGGCTCAAGGTTGACTCAGCCTTCCATCCTTTCTAAGGTAGGTGAAATGAGGACCCAGATTGTGGGGGCAATAAGCTGACTTTGTATAAATATACAAAACTATGAAGGCTATTGCTTAACGCATTGTAAGCCGCCCTGAGTCTCCGGAGAAGGGCGCCATATAAATCAAATTTAAAAAAAAGTGATCCCATACAATCTATTTAAGAGGAATGCATGTAATACTTCTCTAAAACAGACTTTTAATGTAGTAGTTAAACAAAAAAAAATATAACATACAGCATATCTGCTCCATGCAACAGCAACGCCGTTGCAAGGACGATTGCTTGCTTGTCTTCTGGTTTGATCAGATAAAATCACATGTACAGTATAACATACATGCTCAGCAGTGGTGAAATTCAGGTGGTTCTATCTGGATCGCACAATCCCACCCATCCAGATGTCATCATGTCCCGTTTTTTACCCTCTGCACATGCGCAGAAGGCTCTGCGCATGCATGGAGGAGGCGTGCACACTCACATTTGCGAACTGGTAGCAAAGGTGAGTGAATTCCATCCCTGATGCTCAGACAGTAAACATATTTCCTTTGCTACTGGATAAAATGGAGCCAGCTCAATACTTCTGTGGCTATACATTAGTCAATTTCTAGATAACCTGTTCATCTTCAAAAGGATTAGCCTTCCTGTTTTCTTAATTCACAGATCAGCAAACCAATAGCATCCTGAAATTGGCCCATCAATATTCAGTGGTTAAAATGGTTAAATTTTAGAGGACTACATTTATTTACTGAAATTATAGCCAGCCACAATAAAGTCAATAAAGTGTGCTTTTAAATTATTTTGAGAGGACTTGGGGTTTTTTAGAGTGGGAATAGTAGTCAATTGTCTTCTGCATACCTTCTACTCATTCTCATCTTTAAAATTGCATTGCATTGCACTGAACTGAATTGAATATTTTATTTGGCTCAGTGTGATTAGACACACAAGGAATTTGTCTCCAGTGCAGAAGCTTTCAGTGTACATGCAAAGCAACAGAATAATAATCATAAAAATACCAATAAGAGGATGAAATAAAGAAGATAATAAGGATAATTAATAGTACTGCATAGGTAAATATGCATAGACATTAGACAGCATTGCGAGAATTCGGTGTTCAGCAGAGTGATGGCATTAGGGGAAAAACTCTCTTTATATCTAGTTGTTTTGGCATGCAATGCCCTATATAGTGCCATCCCGAGGGAGGAGCTGAAACAGTTTATGTCCAGGATGTGAGGGGTCTGTTGCCTTTTAAAAAAAGGCCAACAAATTTCAGCCATCTCCCTTCCAAGGAAAAAAACTATAGCACTGCATAGCCTCCAATGGTCCCCCAAAGGGTTCAGGAGACTGGGTTATATTTTTCCCTGAGTTGTCAGAATATTTCCTTTCACCTAGGCAATTTTATCGAATGTGCAAGCAGTGATGGCAAATGCAAGTTGTGATCCACTACTTAGGATTTCTTATTATCATGTGTGCAACGGCCTATGCAACAAACCAGCACTATGCCAAAATTGGTGTTCTGCATCATGCAAATGTCAATGTTATGTTTTTGTGCCCCAAGTGTCTGAAACAAGTATATACATCCCTGTCTTTGTATGATGATACCCCGCACCTTTTGTAATTTCCCCCACTGTCCTCTCTGGACCCCCATGTATGGAGCAGAACTACTATTAAAAATGTTGTTGCACATAAGAATATCTGCTTGCAACAAATACCTGTCTGCCTTAAAAACAGTCTGCCTTAATTTAGTGCTCTATGGATGTGTTAAGATTATATTTCTGAAAACTCCCTAGCAAAGCAGCAAGGAATAGGAAACTGTTGGCTACAAGCCTGCCTGCCTGCTAGCAAGCAGGGCAATGAAGAAATTGAGTGAGGTTACAATGTGTGCATGATCAGGGATAATATGTTTTTTTTCTCAGTTTTGTAGATTTTCAGAAATTAAAGTAAAATTAATACTTACTATTACAAGGACGCCGTGGCTCAGTGGCTAAAGACGCTAAGCTTGTCGATTGAAAGGTCGGCAGTTCAGCGGTTTGAATCCCTAGTGCCGCATAATGGGGTGAGCTCCTGTTACTTGTCCCAGCTTCTTCCAACCTAGCAGCTTGAAAGCACGTAAAAACTGCAGGTAGAAAAATAAGGACCACCTTTGGTGGAAAGTAACAGCGTTCCGTGCGCCTTTGGCATTTAGTCATGCCGGCCACATGACCAGAGAGACGTCTTCGGACAGCGCTGGCTCTTTGGCTTTGAAACGGAGATGAGCTCTGCCCCCTAGAGTCGGGAACGACTGGCACATATGTGCAAGGGGAACCTTTACCTTTATTGCTTTCATGTGTCAGAAATAGTACTGGTAGTCAGACAGACAAATTGAATTCAGATTGCTCACCCTGATACAAGTCATAGTCAGCAAGAAGGTGGATTGTTTCATCAATTAAAATGTTTTTCTGCAGTGAAACATTGCGAGGGGCTATGAACATTGCTATTTAGAACTCAAATTTAGAGGAGAAAATTTTAATTGAGTGGCCAGCCTGTATAGAAGTGATATATTGGAATGATGCCCCTATTTATTAGCATAAAGATTTAATAAGAATCTCCCCTCCATATTATATGTAAATAATATTCATTTAGATTGGCTGATACAATAATTATCACAGAGCTTTGTCATTGCTCCAAAGACACTGGAAATGGTCTTGTCCATTTCTGAAATAAACGTTAAATGTTGGTATTAGCCAGATAAGAGCCAAAATGAATTGTCTAAGGATCTCAACTTTCTTAAATCCACATCTAAGATCACATTCCAGCACTGTTCTTGAGATCTTTCAGCAAATAATAAGAATCAGATTCTAAGTAAAAGAAATTTCCAGTGGAACTCTCATATTGAATGGAATAATTTTCCTAAAGAAACCCAACGAGTTGGTTATTTTTTTTGTGCCAGAAATTTTTTCCAGGTTTTTAATTTTAGGACTTCTAAGGCCCTTTCTGATATTGTTCCTAGTTGCTTGCAGCTTCCATATCTACTTTTCTCACGATTCATTTCCATTTTTCAATATCTACTCTTTATACTATGAAAAAAAAAAATATCCCACATTTAGGACTTTAAATCTTCCTGGTATCTTTTACTAATTCTTGCAGCCTTTTATTATAAGAAATCAAATCTATCACGGTTTTTGATATCTTCTTGTCTTTGCTTTTTATACATGTAAATAAGGCTATGCTGCAGGAAAATTGTAAATAATAGGATAATGCTTCAGGAAAAGTATAAATAATATAAACAGGCTGCTGTTTTCAGACACATTCTTTTATGTGAGCTGCTACCATGATACTTTCAACCTGGTTGGATTTTGTGTTGATTAACGATTGAGCCCCATATCCTTAATCATGTAGAAATAATTCTGGGATGTATTATAGATCATTGTCTGCTAGAGCAGCCACTAACTATACCAGTTGTGAATGGATTATGATTTGGATCAGTTAGCAATATGTAAATCATATTGATTTGGAGATTGTTCTGCTTTCTGTGCCAAATTATGTGATATGAAACTAGTAAGCATGTTTGAGCTTCCAGTATGTTAATAGTAGCCTAATTAGAAATAATGTGATTCTTGTTTGAATAATATAGGCTAATTATAATTGGTTATTGTAAAAATAATAAGAGATTTGATTTTGCTTTCTAATGATCTTGAGTATTGAAATTTTGCGATAAGGAAACTAATGCGTTCACATTTGCTTATTGTATCAATATAGTCTAATTTTGTTGGGTCTTCTATCGAATTAACTGATGAATATAACACTCAGTTTTGATTTAGTGTCATTCATTGTTTTTCATTTATTAAGCTTCTTTGGTTTGAAGAGCAATATGTTTGTTTTTGCTAATAGTATTAAATAAGAATCAATTTTCATATCATCATTCATCTGCTTCTTCATATTGAATAGCCAGAACTCATTTAACTGAAGTATAGCAGATGTAAAATGAAGTTCTTGCTTAATGCTGTACACATCGTTTAATGCTTGCAGTCATCAGAATTGTCTCTTTGTGACAATATTTGCTGTTAAAATAAAATTGCATTACTTACAGAGATTTGGCATCTTCTTTTACTGGACATACTGAAATTTAGTCTTCTAGCATCACAGATCTTGTAAGAGTATCTTGCTCTTGAATTCTGAACATATCAGAAAGTGTTCAAGGGTGGTTGATGTGATTTGCACTTAGATTTAAACACTATAGACAACCCATACTCCATTGGGTCAATGTTTCAGCAATATTTCTTTACCTAAAGAGAATGACCACAGGTGATGGACAGGAAAGCAGTGGGAACAGGAACAGTTTCCAAGTTCCTGTCAGCTTCCCTATTAAATTTCCATGTGGAAAGCTGGCAGGGAACATCAGCAAACTCCCTCCTTCCCCTTTCCTTTCTTCCTTCCCTTGTCTTTCTTTCCTTCCCTCTCTTTTTTCCTCCTCATATTTGTCCCTCCTCTTCCTTCTTTCCTTCCTTCCTTCCTTCCTTCCTTCCTTCCTTCCTTCCTTCCTTCCTTCCTCCCTCCCTCCCTCCCTCCCTCCCTCCCTCCCTCCCTCCCTCTAATTCCTGCTGTATTCCCCTTTACTTTGCCTGTGGGAAGGTTTCAGGGAGAAAGTAAATGGAAAGCTGGCTGAAAGTTACAAGCAAAGCTAGCAGGCAGGTAAGTGACTGCTGCCAGGTGGAGGAGGGAGCAAGGGATTGTGAGACTGGCTGGGAAACTGTCATGGGACACTGAAAATGAAGTTCATGTGAGCACTGCAGTAGTTTATTGGCACAGCAGCAACTAGTAGCACCGAAAAAGCCACAACTTTCCCAAATTTCATTTCCTCAGGAATCATGGGCCTCATATTTTGGACACGTTATGTAAGTCCAATTTGAAGTACCTTGATTCAAAAACTGTTGCCATGTGATGTACGACTTCATCCAGTTAAGGTTCATGATAATAAAGAGTTTTAGAAGTACTGTACATAGATTCACATTGTACAAAACCAAAAAGAGCTGTTAATGAATATAGAGTTCTTCCTCATGATTGGGTTAAAGAGCTGTTTAATAGTTCTCTTTCTGGGCCCAACGAAAGTTAGCAAATGCGCGGCTTCCGGCTTCCGGCTTCCGGAGGGCCTCCGGGAGGGGGGGAAGGCTATTTTTGCCCTCCCTAGGCTCCTAGAAAGCCTCTAGAGCCTGGGGAGGGCAAAAAACGGGCCTACCGGACCCACCATGCCATCACATGCCAAAAGTGGGGGGAGCATTGGGGGGTTGTGCACGCATGCGTGGGGGGGCAGGGCACATAGAATTATGGGTGTGGGCACACAAACACGCGACCACCCCGCACTCCCCCAGCTTTTGGCACGTGATGGCAAAAAGTTTAGCCATCACTGACCTAGAAAAACCTTGCTGCCCTGTAAACAGTGTACCGTTTCACCCATGTGACATCGGTATTTTTGCTTCTGGGTGTAAGATGCTAATTGTCACCTTTAAAGCACTACATAGTTAGGACTTGGGTATCATCCGAATTGCCTTTTTCTAATGATATCTGCCCATTCAATGAGACCTAGAAGGGAGATCCCTTTGAGTCCTAAAGCTAAAGGAATATTATTTAGAACTAAGAAGACAGGATTTTTATGTTGCTGCTCCCTTTCTGTGGAATGGCATTCTCCTGAGTTTAGAACCTGTTGGTATTTAGGAAAGTCATTGATTGATGTACTGCCAAATCATTGTTGATGGTTAGCAATCACAAAGAGCAGGGACAGCTAACCTTATCCAGACCAAGTGCCGGAACACGCCCGAACCCCCAAAATGCAATGTGTGCGTGGCCCCCATGCACACGCCCCACCCCCTTGCATGCACAGCAGAGATCCGGAGACCAGCTGGTCAGCAGGAGGCACAAACGCATGTGTGGCAGAGCTGAACTGGGGTGACGGTTCACGTGCCCACAGAGAGGGCGCTATGTGCCATCTCTGACATGCGTGCCATAGGTTCGCCATCACAGGCATACAGTGTTCTTCATCATGATGATCTGTTCCCAACCTGGCCCTTCAGGTCTTCCATCAGTGAGGAAAGTCATTAAGCTATTTTAAGAAGTCTTTAAAGAGTGATTTGTGGTATGGAATCCATACTGAAATAAGTTATTTTTTATCCAGCTTAGATATGTTATTTCTCAGTGTAGTAGGATTTAAATAGCGTTCACATTTGTATTTTGTTATTGAATGTTGTTATTGAAGAGCCTTGGTAGTACAGTGGTCTAAAGCACCCTGTTATTAACACCAGCTGCCTGCAATTATTGCAGGTTCGAATCTCACCAGGCTCAGGGTTGACTCAGCCTTCCATCCTTTCTAAGGTAGGTAAATTGAGGACCCAGTTTGTGGGGGCTATAAACTGACTTTGTATAAATATACAAAAGTATGAAGGCTATTGCTTAGCGCATTGTAAGCCACCCTGAGTAAATCAATTTTTTTTTAAAAAAATGTTTAATACATTTGCTGAATTGGGATATACAGAAATTAGAGTTGTTTGTGATTGAAGCAGCATTCTAGCCTGAGTAATCATTACTCAGCAAGTAGAATGTGCATACATTGATTGAATGTTTACTATGGACATATTTAGATATTTAGTTGGGAAATGGATAAAGGAGTTGTAAGATGTGCAAGTGGATAGTGTTTAGTATGGGTAGTGAGTTAGTGGATAGTGTGTAGTCTGTTGTGAGGAATAAATGTTTGTCAAAAGCTGGGAGGGGGAGAAGGAGAGAGAGAGAGAGAGAGAGAGAGAGAGAGAATTTCTATATGTTGTTTCTGGAAAAAAACAACAGGAAGAAATGAAATAGTTTTAATCAAACTGTAGACCAAGAATAACCATAATTAAATATTAAAAACAATAAGAGAAAATACATACAAAGTTAAGTTACAAAAATACAATTTTCCTGAAGGAAATAGAGTGACAACTACAACTAAAAGAAATGATCCAGGAGAAAACTGTTTTGCAAGGTCTGTCGAGTGATGATGGTTTCCAAATGGCTCAGATCTCAAGGATAAAAATTCTGACAGCAATTCAACTAACAGTCCAAATGCAACAAATTAGAAACCTTTAAAAAATCAATTGCAGTGGCCAACTAAATCCTGTACAAAATGTAGCAGTGATATTAGGTTGCGAAGATGAAAGAAGTAACTTTTGCTGGCTGAAAAAATAAGAAACATCATTTAGGAAGGTACTGTTAAAAGTCACAAAATCAGAACTAATTTAAGAATTAACAATTTAAGAAATTGCACTGAGTAAAAAAATAGAAGCTAACCAAGATTGAAAAGATGTTCAACAGAGGTGTTACCCTTAATTTTGCATTAACTTTTCTTCAAAAGTTCTGTCTTAATTAAAACTCCACTTTGCTCTTCATATTCAATATCTACTCCACTACCTTATACCAATCTATTAATATCAAGTAGCTGAATTAGTAAAACTGTAAACATTTGGGGGAGAAATTGGCTGGCTGTTAGCAAGAGGAAAATATTAATTTAAATTCAGGTAGTAACTAAACATTTGCACATTTAATACATATTTATTTAGTACTGTATGAAGATTTGTTTTCATTCCCCAAATCATCACATCTCTGAACTAATTTTTGTAAGGTGTACTGGAGATAATATGTAATTTAGTTCTTCAATAAAATGAGCTTATGGTTTAAGAAATGATGCCAACCCACTATAAATAATTGTATATTTTATTTAGAAAGTGCACAGCAGTGTATTTTATTTTAGCAATCTGCAATCAAATATGGAATGTTCTGTTTAATCATCTATTATAATTGGACTACATTGCTGATTTCCAAGTAAGGTTCTGTTTTTGCCTTCTCACGTGGGATTATAAATTAAAGGCTATAAAAACATTATCATTTAACTGTCTAGAAACCTCTGCTTTATAATCTATGTAAATCTGTATAAGTACCCCAATCACAGTGTCTCTTTATATGCGATTGTTACAGCCATGTTTCTATTCATGGGAAAACCTTCAGAGACATTCTTTTTCCCTTTTAAAAAAAATCCATAAAAGAATAATAAAATGTTATCTTCAGTGAACCTTTTAATTTTTCACTCTTTATAGCAGTAATTCCTCAAGTGTGGCCAGAGACCACTAATGTGTCATAGAAGGGGTTCAAGCATGCTCAGAGAAACTACATCCAATAATAGACCCATCTCATTTATGATTCTCTTTGCAAAGTACCTCTGATAACCCCATCTTCTGCCAATATCTTTTTTATCAGGTCTGCCTGATTCGCCAGTTGCATCCCTTTCTGGATCGGGATTCGTTAAACATGGTCACTCATGCCCTCGTCACTTCCCGCCTAGACTACTACAATGCTCTCTACATGGGGCTCCTCTTGAGGAGCATCCGGAGGCTCCAGCTGGTCCAGAATGCGGCTGCACGGGTGGTTATGGGAGCGATGTGGCACTCCCATGTGACACCCCTCCTGTGCGAGCTGCACTGGCTCCAGGTGGTCTTCCGGGTGCGCTTCAAGGTCTTGGTTACCACCTTTAGAGCGCTCCATGGCTTAGGGCCAGGGTACTTACCAGACCGCCTTCTGCCACGAGTAGCCTCTCACAGACCAGTACGCTCCCATAGAGAGGGACTTCTCAGGGTGCCGTCGGCCAAACAATGTTGGCGGGCGGCCCCCAGGGGGAGAGCCTTCTCTGTGGGGGCACCTACCATTTGGAACGAGCTCCCCCCAGAGATACAGAACATCCCAGATCTACGCGCGTTCTGCCGTGCCCTTAAAACGTTCCTTTTCCAGCAGGCTGGCCTGGCCTAACCTCTTTTAAATTGTTTTAAATTTTAAATTGGGTTTTAAATTTGGTTTTAATTTGTTTTTTGGGCCATAATATTTAATATTTTTTAAATGTTTTTAATATTTGTGTTACATGTATTTTATTTTGGCTGTTCACTGCCCTGAGTCCTTCGGGAGTAGGGCGGTATATAAATTTAATAATAATAATAATAATAATAATAATAATAATAATAATATAGAGGCAGCGATGGCACTAAAAATTATGTCTTAAAATAGTGGTGCTCAGTTTTTCCCTGATGCCACAGGCTTTTGTTGAAGGTTCTTTGTGGAAGGGTACCAGCCCAGTTGAGCTCCAAACTGCAAGCAATCAGATGCCTTGTTTTCCTTACCAAAGGAAGAAAGACTGCTTACATAAACTGAGTAGTTACTTGTATTATTTTTGACTTGGCCCCAGCTTTCCTGTTTTAGAACAAATACATGGGAAGCCAGACAAGCAATTATGGGAACTTTGTAGAAAAGGACAAGGATTTCATTGTTTTAGTGTCTTTTAAATTGTTTTAGAATTTTAGAATTGTAAGCTGCCCAGAGTCATTTGATTGAGTTGGGTGGCTATCAAAATCGAATAAATAAATAAATGATAATTTTAAAAAATCAGGTGAGGGGTGATCTATTCCAAAATTCCAAAAAATATTTTGAAAAGGATTGAGGAACCATTTTCTTATTATTGACAATGGCTGGAAGAGAGAAACTGAAAGCTGAGAAATTTACCATGTAATTCAAAACTGCACTTGAAGAATGAAAGTAGAATAATCTCCCAGAAACTGAGCAAAATCAGTAGAGATTTGAGAAAAAGTCTTAAAATTGTATAGAATCACAGTCCATTACTATTGCATTGTGTGTCTATCTAGTTTGGTTGCATTTATTTTAAATTCTTCCCTTGTAAATATAGTCTTATTTGACTAAATAGTTTATTGCCAAATGTTTAAATTTTGATTATGTGACCATGGGGATGCTGCAACGGTCGTTAAGTGTGAAAAATGGTCATAAGTCACCTTTTTTTTTAGTGCTGTTGTAATTTTGAATGGTCACTAAATGAATTCTCATAAGTGAAGGGCTACCTTTACTATGTAATTGCTGTATAATAAAGAAAATTTTAAGTAACTTTTTAGTACCTTTTTGTTATCCTTCGCTTTTTTAAAATCCTTTTGTAACCTTTTTATATTTCTTCTATGTTTTTGTAATTTTTAAGCTTTTGCAAAATCTTCTTTTTTTAAAAAAAAAGGATTTTATTTTATACTTTATACTTATACTTAATTTATTTGGCTAAGTGTGTTTAGACACACAAATAATTTGTCTCTGGTACAGAAACACTCCGGGTACTTTCAAAACAACAGAATGTAATAATAGTCTATTGCTGGGATGTTCCTGCTCATCTGTAAAGCAGTGGATTGTTACAGATTTGAAAGTCTTGCCTTGGAAGAAAAGGACCCATGTAATCTGAGCATCTGTAAACATTTCTAGAATACCACAAATGAGCTCAACATAGGAAGGACTGGCGAATTAAGAGACATTGTTTCCTTCTGATGTCAGCATTAAATCCAGACGCAAAGAGGTCAGTTATGCCCCAGGAGAACATTTTTGAGAAATTTGAATGTTAGGTTTGCATTGTGGTATTCGAGCTTTTTTTAAAAAAAAAACTTCACTGCAATAATACAACACATTTCCTGCCAGACATCTGGAATATGATGATGCAATGAGAGATCTTCCAAACAATGATGAACATATGGCATTGGGAATATGTGTGTCATTTAGGGAATAACAATATTGGATTAACTTTATGTTGTTTACAAAAGCAGATTGAGAAATTGAGGAATTTTTACACGAACCATGCAAAATTATTTCAATGCATATACGCACTGTGAAAGTTTGAAGCCTTTGGAGATAATTTTTCTATGAAGAGTAAAATAAATGAGTATGGAGTTAGCAAGTAATTAGAAGACTTACAAGGATATTGGGATTTTTAAACTGGTTAATTGCCTCAAATGGGCCAATATCTTCCTTTGTTATAAATAAACTAGGGTGAAGCAAACGTGTCTAGTGATGTTGGCATCACAGACCTTGCATAGAGAAGAACATGAGTGCCAATTCAGATAAAACAAGTAGCAGTTAATCATAAAAGCTGAGTAAATGTAACCTTGAGGTACGGAAGGAAGAGCCACAATCAAGACAATGGTCAGATAAAAGAAATTTGAGTCCGAGACAGAAATGTAATTTGAGAAAACATCTTGGACTTTAACTCCCAGAGATAAAAGGAGGGAAAGGAAAAGTGCATTCAGACTTGCAAAATCTATTACAATAAATCTGTTATGATTAAAAGTAGTATTTGTTTGTATGGTTTTGGTGTCCTAGTTTGGTCTACCTTGAAGGGCTAACAGTAACACAGAATGTAAAGTAACAATACAGTGTCAAAATAGGGTTAGCATTATCATTAAGCAATTGCAGATTGTTGTCTAGGCAATACTATGTAGATAAGACAGCAACTTGCAGATCAGAGACGATTTGTTCTACAGTGAAGCTTTTGTGGCATAGGTTTTATGAAAAATCAAGGAGGTAGGAAAGATGAAGACCTGTCCCAAAATATCAGCAGGTAATTGTGTGTCCAGCTTGCCTGTGGAATTTTCATCAGCCACAAACATCTCTATAGGAGGGCACAACCTAAAGTCCCAGGGCAATAGATGGCCACTGAAAGCTGCTCAAACGCCATCTAACTCCCAACAGCTGCAACCAAACTATTTGTTTCAGAAAGCAAAAACAATGACAGGTAGGACACAGTCAGTAAGGATGGGATCTCACCATTCCTCTACTCTGATACTAAGCACAGGAGCCCCCCAGAGTTGTGTGCTAAGCTCTTTTCTTTATTCCTTGTACACGCATGACTGCACCCCACTGTATAACACCAATGCAATTATTAAATTTGCGGATGACACAACAGTGGTGGGGCTCATTAATAAGAACAATGAGTCTGCTTATAGGAAGGAAGTACAAGGACTGACATTGTGGTGTAATGAAAATAATCTCACACTTAACACCACAAAAACTAAAGAACTTATAATTCTTCCTCTTCAGGAAGAAGAGAGATGTACATCTACCACTGTACATAAATGGTGAGGAGGTGGAGAGGGTGGGTAGTTTTAAATTTCTGGGCATTTATATCTCGGAGGACCTCTCGTGGACTATGAATGCTAACATGCTTGTGAAGAAGGCACAGAAGAGGCTGTACTTCCTGAGAATGCTCAGGAAGATAAATCTATCTCAGCATCTACTTCTGTCCTACTATCGCAGCACCATTGAAAGTGTCCTGACACAGCATTCTTGCATGGTATGGAAGCAGCTCTGTAATGGACAAAAAAGCTGTACAGAGAATCATTAAAACTGCCCAGAATATTATTGGACTCCAGCTACCAGCCCTGGACAACATCTTCGAATCTCGCTGTTTGAGGAAGTTGCATAACATTCTCAGACACTCTTCCCATCCAGCTTACAATCTTTTTGGACTGTTGCCTTCTGGCAGAAGATACAGAACAATTAAAACTCGGACCACACGTTTTCTAAATAGTTTTTATCCCAGATATTGCACTCAATAATCAACTAAAGGGCCACCATCAGTGAGCTGTTGGACAGAATTACTTGGTCTGTTGTGTGGATGTTTGGGTGGTTTAGGGGTGGGGAATTGTGGTGGGTGGGAATGTGTTTGGGGATTATGTGTGTGGGACCTGGTCTTTGGGTGTCAAGTAAACTTCATTGTATGTGTATACTGTATTCACATATAGTGACAATAAAGTTTATTTATTATTAAACAAATCAGGAGTCATTGTAATAATACAGTTATTATTGGTTAGATTAACAAGGCAGATTACATGGTGATGTCCATTGTTCTCCCTACAACTATTTTATGAAATTGTTTAGGCTGAGGGAAACTTACTTGTCTGTTTGTTTGTTACATTTCTATGCCCCCTATTTCCTTGATAAGGTGACTCTTATAGGGGAGTTGGGTGGTGATTTGTCCAAAGTTTAAAAAGGTAAAGGTTCCCCTCGCACATAAGTGCCAGTCATTCCCGACTCTAGGGGGTGGTGCTCATCTCCGTTTCAAAGCTGAAGAGCCAGGGCTATCTGAAGACGTCTCCGTGGTCATATGGCCGGCATGACTAAATGCCAAAGGCGCACGGAACTCTGTTACCAAAGGTGGTCCCTATTTTTCTACTTGCATTTTTTACATGCTTTCAAACTGCTAGGTTGGCAGAAGCTGGGACAAGTAACGGGAGCTCACCCCATTACATGGCACTAGGAATTCAAACCGCTGATTTGCCTATCTTTCGATCGACAAGCTCAGCGTTTTAGCCACTGAGCCACTGCATTTAGGGTGAAAGTATTCTGGAATGAAGAAATGCAGATAACCACTAGATGGCAGCAAAGCCCTGGAGTTTTGTTTTACTTTGTTTTGCTCTCTTTGCTGCCAGGTAATGGACATTAAGTTTTTTGCAATCAACTAAGGTAGTGCTATAAAGTCACCCAGTTGATTTCCATGGTTGAGGGTAGACTTGAACCATGGTTTCCCCAGTTCACATTTAGTTTTTTGCCCTTGTGCAAAAACTAAATTTTTGGGGAATGGGGATCTCTGATAGTCAAGAGCAATATAGTCCTTGCTGAAAAAAATGTGTGTTCCCCTGTATTAAACCAGAATGAAATACATTTTACTTCTGTGGGTCTGTCTACCCAACACCTATCTGCTAATTACAAATAAAATGCTGGATATGCACAAAAGCAGTCTAATTCTGAAAACGAAGAATTTCTAAATTCTTCTGCAATGATAAAGCTATCATTGCAGTGACAATAATAAAATTAATTGTATTTAGAGGAATAATTAAATACTATATAGAAATACAAAGTCTGCTCATTTGAATAGATAAAAATTGCATTTGCTTCAAAGCCATGCAAAGTTTACTTACTGGACAAGAAAGAATATTTCCTTTAAATTCTTCAAATATTTTTGTATTCTTCAAATTAAGTTTTAACAGTGTGAAGCTTTATTTCTGAACATTTAAAGATCAGTGAGAAACATGAGATGCGTTTGGAAGCTTACAACTGGGAACAATACATGAATGTATTCTACAATGTTTTGCAAGTGTTTATTACTCTTTTTATAGAGGGAGAGGTGACCTAGAGATTAAGATACCGGGTAGTCAAACATGATTCAGTGAGCTCCTGTACCTGCCCCAGCTCCTGTTAACCTAACAGTTTGAAAGCATGCAAATTCAAGTAGATAAACCAGTACCACTTCAGTGGGAAGGTAACAGTGCTCCATGCACCTTGGCATATAGTCATGCCAGTCACATGACCACACAAGCATCTTTGGACAATGCTGGCTCCCTCGGTTAGGAAATAGAGATGAACACTGCCTTTAGAGTTGGATCCATTGGACAAGGGGAACTTTTTCCTTTAACCTTTATTATCTTTTTAACTTTGATTTTCCACTATATCAAAGTATTGAACTCAGACTTCAAGTACACTCTTCTTATTTTGATCACTTTAAAAAAAAAAAATCTGAAGCTTTCTTAAGCTACTTAGCAACTGCAAATCAAATGCCTGCTTCTTTCTCCATCAACACAACACGTAATATTTCAGACCTAATGTGACATTATCGTCTACAGAAGGCTCCACTTGTTCTCTGTGTTTAGCATTCTTTTACTCCTTTTTATTTCAGTATTTGTGAGCACAGGTGCATATGTTTGTGTATACAGTATATCGCCAGTTGAAGTTATAAGATGCCTTGAATTTTTGAGAGGCCAAGTATTTTTTAAAAAATTATCTGTTGCTTTTATATTGGAGCTAATATCGTGGAAGTTCAGCTGAAATCTGACTGTTCAGTTCAGCCATGAATCCACTCCTTCGGACAAGGTATGGCCTCTCTGTATAGGAATAGTTCTATTTGCCTATCCACCAGACTTGCTATAAAGATTTCTAAAACAAAATGTGCAGTAGTATTATTAAAGCTGGAATTAATTTAATTTTGATCAAGAGAAAATTAAAAAAAAAGTTTGTTCCATCTCCAGTAATACAACTGTCGTAAGATATATTCTTCTTATTACTGTACATGTCCCTATAATAATTTATTTTAATTGTACTCAGTGCTGAAAAAAGAAGCAGGCACTATGTTAATTGAGAAGAACAATGTAGAATCATCAGCAAAGAAGCAGATATTATTTTGTACTAACAATATACTACACTCCAACAAGATTCCCCCCCCCCCCCGCTTCTTAAATGTCTATTTAATTGTGCTTTGGAAGATACAAGACTATCTCTGAAACTGAGCCAGAGGGCAAAGAGTCATCTAATAAAAATAAATCTTATTGAAGCTGATTTTTGCCCTATCTAAATCACATCGTGAAGAGACGTCCTCTTGTAAGATAAGGCATTACAACATCAAATCATACTGCATTATAATGAAGGAACAGGATGCTTTCCCCCATCCAAACTCTTCTTGAAGATGTGTTAATTTCCGTTTACAACAAAAGGCTGGGGCTACGTGCCTAAATAAAGTCTAGGCTGGCAGATTTTTCCTTAAGAAGAAAAAAACAGGGGTGGCAGTGGGTGGGGGAGGGGCACCTGGCTGAGAAATAAAGGCAGCCGCCTTGGAACAATCCAAGTTGAAGAGGCATTTGCATTAATATGACAAAAAGGAGACAAAGAAAGCACAACTAATAAAGAAATAGGAGAGATTTTAGCCTTAAAATTAAAAATAATTACTGTATACCTGTAGTAAAAGTAAGCCAAGGGGACTTTATAACCCAGTGCAGTGTGGGAGTTCCATATTATGTCAGGAGAAAGCCAATATATTTACAGACATATTGATATACAGGTAGTCCTCAACGTATGGCCACAAGTCAGCCCAACATTTATGTTGCTAAGTGAAACATTTGTTAAGTGAGTTTTGACCCGTTTTGCAACTTTTCTTCCCACAGAATCATTGTAGTTGTTAAGTTAGTAATATGGTTATTAAATGCATCTGGCTTCCCCATTGAATTTGCTTGTCAGGAGGTTGCAAAAGCTGATCACATGACCGTGGGGCATTGCAACCATCATATATAGGAACCATTTACCAAACTTGTGAATTTTAATCATGACCATGGGAATGCTGCAACAGTCGTGTGAATGGTCATTAGTCTTTTTTTTTCACTGCTGTTGTAACTTTGAGCCAGGGGTGAAATCTAAAATTTGTTACTACTGGTTCTGTGGGCGTGGCTTGGTGGGGGGGGGAGGTAATGTGAGTGGATGGGCGTGGCCAACTTTTTTAAAAAAACTTTTAAAACCATTTTTTCTACAACCTCTTCGGCCAAAGAGGTTGTTAAAAAAAAGCTTTTAAAAGCCTCTGACGATCCCAGCTGAGTCGCGTGAACATCATAGGCTTTTTTTTTTTACTTTTAAAAGCATTTTTTCGGCCAAAAAGGTTGTAGAAAAAATGCTTTTAAATTTTTTTTTAAAATGCCTCTGATGATCTCTCGGCTGGGCTCAGCTCAGCTGGGCATGGAGGGGGGCAGGGATTTTTAGTACCGGTTCTCTGAACCACCTGTCTCCATCGCTACCGGATCAGGTGATCTGGTCCGAACCGGGAGCATTTCACCCCTGCTTTGCCCAGCACAATACCACTTGTGGGTATCCTGTTAGTTTCAAAGCATGTTTTGCTACTTCAGGAAGCACTATCAGAATCATGTTTATAAGTCTAGCTTAACAATTTGTTGTTTTATAGCTAAAAATCTGTAGAGATTCTCAGTCATCCAGGTCATGGTTGTCCCAAAGGTGCTTTTTCAGGAGGCAACTGGACTTCCTTGTTTTTTCTTTTGAATGGTGTGGGAATAGGAATGGATTTCCAGAAGAAAAATTGCAGACTACAGGAACCAGGAGCACTACTCAGGTGACCCTGAGGACACAGATAAACCTCCAGGTGCTTCAACAACCCTCTAAAACAGGGGTGTCAAACTCCCGGCCCGTGGGCCGCATGCGTCATGCGCTGGCCACGCCCACGCCCGGTTTAGCAAAGGGGGAAAAAGTTGCGATACATTATGTGACGCTGCCGTGACGACATGAGTTTGACACCCCTGTTCTAAAAGGATGCAAATTACCAGCTGTCTGCAAGGAATATAAATCCTTCCATTCCCCATTATCCTGTCAGAGGTGAAGAAGTAAGTCTCTTGGATGAGAAGCGAAACATCTTCAAAAGAAAAAACAAGAAAGTCCAATTGCCTCCTGAAAAAGCACCTTTGGAACAATTTGTTGTTTTAGTTTAAAGAATTCTTTGGTCTTGATACTTTAGTTTGAGAGAACACTCCAGTACTTGGAACAAAATGGCATAAATGCTATGTGGCAATTAAATGCATTTAATACTTCTGTTAGAATGTTGCATTGATGCATTGGTATTTTCCTGGACATCAATTATATACTGTAAATGTCACTTATCTGCCATAATAACTTGTTTCCCCTACAAGTATATCCATTTACTGGTAGCAGTTCATAGAGAGAGAAAGAATCTTAAGCTTTTAAAAGAATTATTGGTGCACATGAACAGAAGAGGCAAAACAGAGAAAGGTTTATATACAACAACGCAAAGCAGTAGCTGCAATTTTAAAGTAAAATTTATGATATGCAAGAAATTGTCAGCATGGTTTAAACGTTGCAGGTCCCATATATTCTGACACTGTCCCTTTCAGCATAGTAAAAGCACAAAAGCTTATGAAAAAGTAAAAGGTCACAAATACCCCAATCCTTAGAAACAGCCCTTGCCAATTTCACCGTAACCTAGAATGCACAAGGCTGATGTTTTGGTCTTCAGATCTAAGCTTATTATTTACAAGCAAATTCTGAAGAAAAATATGTATAGATTGCCCTCAACTTACAACCATTCCTTTAGTGACCGTTCAAAGTTACAACACTGAAAAAAGTGACTTATGGCCATTTTTCACACTTAGGACTGCTGCAGTGTCTCCATGGTCACGTGATCAAAATTTGGACGGTTGCAGTATCCTGGGGTCACATGATCACCATTTGTGACCTGACAAGCAATGGAGAAGCCTGCTTTACTTAACAACTGTGTTACTAATTTAACAACGGTAGTGATTGGCTTAACAACTAAGGCAAGAAAAGTCATAAAATGGGGCAAAACTCAACTGTCTAGCTTAACAAAAATTGTGGGATCAATTGCAGTCATAAGTCGACTACTTGTAGTGAAATCTTGCAAAAATAAATATTTTCAAGATACTATTCTCATTTTCCCCAATGATGATGTGAACATGCCCTAGAATTCATGTTCTCCTGCCATGCCCTTGTGATGCTGCCATTGTGTTGTACAATGTTGTATCTTTGCCTTCTTTTGCTTGGCCCATAGCTGAGACACTCTGGATTAATGGCCTCGGCTGTCCTGATGATGACTGGTTATTACATAGAGTTAAACACAATTGTATCCTTTCCATGAACACTAAGTGAATTCTTCTGGTTACTATTGTCCATGAGGTCAGAAATGGCTATCTGCTGCTGACACTACAACTACCCTACAGTACTAGATGAGAACAAAGCTTGCTTGTTATCATTAGTTTAGTTTAGTTTAGTTTAGTTTAGTTTAGTTTAGTTTATTGCATTTATATACCTCCCTTCTCACGAGAGACTCAGGGCAGTGAACAGCCATGGTAAAAACAATATACAACAAGAATTAAAAACTAATTAAAATAATTCAATCATTGGCCAAATTTAAAACACCCAGTTAAAATCATTTTAAAACCCCTATCAAAACCCAATTTAAAATCCTTTATCCCATCAGACCAGCTTGCTGGAATAATAGGGTCTTCAGAGCACGAAGGAAGGCATGGAGGTCGGGGATCCTTCGTATGTCCGGGGGCAATTCTCACCCACACACCTCCAGATGTCCTGTCAATCAGAACCAGTCATTTGATAGGCACGAAAGAGGCTTGTGTTACCCTGCACCTCTTCTTCACACCTGTGCCCTGTCAACACATTATTTTCAAACAGGGGTTTCACATTCATTTAGAAGACCAATAGCCTCACATTTAGAAATAGCTGTCCTGACAGGCTACAGGCAGACAGGAGGTGTTGTGCTGTGCAAAAGCATTGGGATGCTCCTTCATGATTTGGCCCATATATGTTTGAGTACTTATGATCTGTCAGACGGATCAGGTCAGGTTAGTCAGGAAAAAGAACCATATGCCAGATTAAAATCTACTTCAACAGCAAGTCAGTTTAATTGCCCAAAGTTTGGTGAAGAAATAAGTTATTTTTTCAATGCCAATGGTGTTCAAGTTGACATAATTATTATAGTTTATCAACCAGATATTTAGATAGGGTTTGACATTTTTTATCCACCTACTGAGTCTTTCTCAAGGATCTGTGATAGGCAGATGTTGTTGTTTGATGGTGTTAAAGATATTGTTGAAGGATATAAGCTACGCCATATAAAGCTGGCTTTTGTAATTGACAGATGGAGATTTTGTCAATGCCGATGGTGTTCAAATGGTACTCTAAATATTCTGGGATTGTTTTATTGTCATTACTATTGGTACTACCTTTGCTTTCTTTTGCCACAGTCTTCTTTTTGCACATCTTTGTATTTTGTGGTTTTCTCCAGTTCTTTCTCTTCTATTTTGCAGTCTCTAGGAAGTGCAACATTCATTATCCAGATTTGTCTTTCTTATGGACTATTGTGAAGTATGGGGTGTTATGTGGCAGATGCCTGTCCCTTTGAATTCTAAAGCCCCAAAGCACTTTAGTTTCTTTATTTTGTATTACTGTCTGTTTTGTATGGTCCTACCAATTTTTGCTTGCAGACTAATGGTATTTCTTGTAGCTCTTCCAATACAGTATTGTTGCTACTTTGTCATGCCATTATTTGTAGTCAGCGTGTGCAATCTTCCTGCAGCAGCTAACTAAGTGATCCACTGTTTCTTCATCTTTTTTGCAGATGTGGTATTTCCTGTCTGTTGCTTCTGGCTTTGTATGCATTTGTTCTTAAGGCTTGGTCTTGTGCACCTAGAATTAGCCCCTCTGCCTCTTTCTTCAATTTTTATTTTTTTTTTTTGCTCTTAGCCATTGCCAGGTCTTGTTTTTATCTGCTTTGCCTGCCAATTTCTTTTAATGTATTGGCCATGAAATACTCTGTCTTGCCATCTCTCTTTTCTGTTCATTTGGTCTTTTTTATAAGCCGGTTTGGTCTCTTAGTTTCACTAGGTCTTCATGATATAATACGTCAGTGCATCTTTTTCACTGCCCTTCAGTTATCCTTCAAATGCCTCCCCCCCCTTTTTTTCTTCAACTGTTTGGTCTACTTGCAACATTCCCCACCCACTTATTTCCCTTGGTAAGTAGAGTCTATCAACATTACTGCAAGGATGAAGGGCATGATTCATTGTCATTATTTTTCTGATCCTCCTAGTCAGGGCTTTTAGTTCTGCTTGAGTCCAGTCTGTTATTCCAGCTATGCCTCTAATGACTGAAATTGCCCAGGTATTAATTGCCTTGATGATATTTCCTCCATTAAGTTTGGACTTTTAAGATCTTCATTTTTTTCTTTTTTTACTTCAGTGTGTTTGATATTGTCCGCTTGAAGGATGCTCAGATATTTGTAGCGATGGTCTCAGACTCTTGAAGCTATTTCCTTGCAATATCTTGGCTCTATGTACAGACAGTGTTGAATAGTTATTCTATTTCAGATGGTGTTTTTCCATACAGCTTCAGAACATCCATGTAAACAAGGTGAAATAGTCTCGCAGTTTTTAATGTTTGAAAGCCATGGCTAACTTGCTCAGTTTGTTGACAGAAGAACTAGTGCAATGACAAACAGAAGTGAGTCTCCTTGAAAGAAACAAATAGGGTTGCACACTGCTTATCCAGTTACCAATATATTCAATCCAAAAAGTTTTTGTCTAGCGCAACTACCATAGGCATGATACAAAATTGAAAAGCAATTATTATTTATTTGAGTTATATATCACCTTTCACATCCAAGGCAGTGTATATATTACTCCCACATCCAATTTTACTCAAAAATACATGGAACTGAGGCAGCATCAAAATGTAAGCATCTTGCTCAAAAAAGTACTTTTGGAGAAAGTTCATATCACCTCTTATTTTACACATCATTATTTCTGTAAATAGAGGTTCACCATTACCTTTTTCTATCTCTTCTCATTCAGTTTTATAAGCAAGCAAGGGTAGGACTCAAGCAACTCAAAGTCCTGTGCAAATTTTCAGAAAATATGATTTAGAAAGTATTCATTCTTATTGGTAAAGAAGAGGCTAAAATAACATCAACAATATCTTCTACTATGGCATACAAATCAAAGTGTTGACATTGTTGACAAAAGACAACTGAGGGGGGTCTTCTTTTCTTCTTTGGCAAATTGTAGGATTTTGATGCCTCCTAAAGAAAGTGTCAGAATTTAATACAAAATACAACCTCCACCCACAGCATATATATGTATTCATTTATTTTCTCTGCTGAGGATGGAGATCTATGCTTGACAAAATACCATGCACACAATACAATTAGTTAAGAGGTATTTATAGATAATGTACGCGCAGTAACATCTATTGTTTCTTTTCAGATGCAAAATCTATTAAAGGAGAATTCAATTTCTTTATTCTGATTTTTTTAAACCTACACCTTGCTGTAAAATTAAATATTATACAAAGAAAATTGTCAACAATATAAAATATTTATTGCAAGATACTTTAGGCATGGTGTAAAGCAAAAAAAATCTAGTCAAAATCTTATGCTGATAAATTCTGGGAATTACCTCACAGTATAAGACTGACCAGAGTAAAACAGAAAGGGCACATGAATTCAGTATTGATCATATTGGTAATGGTATGTATTATATTACCATAATATATACCATGCATTAGCTAACTATAGTATATTATGGTAATATAAATTGCATTTTCCTTTAAACAATTAATTTGTGTTCTTTGGGCATTAAATCTTCTCAGTGCTAAAAGAAAAACTGTGGTGTGTTACAGTCTCACAGTAAACATGCCTTTTCAGAAAAAAAGTTCCACTGAGGCTGAATGTCAGGTACATAGGATGGTCATATAGGTGCCTCTTTAGAGTTTGAATTCGTTGATCTGACTTTAGGCTACATATATTCCTTGACTTATAAACATTTGGTTAGTGTTTGCTCAAAGTTTCAGTAGCACTAAAAAAAAGTGCCTTGACTACTCACTTATGCCTTGTGCAGTATCCTCATGGTCAGGTGATAGCAATAGCAATAGCACTTAGACTTATATACCACTTCACAGTGCTTTACAGCCCTCTCTAAGCAGTTTTACAGTCAGCCTATGTCCCCAACAATCTGGGTTCTCATTTTACCCACCTTGGAAGGATAGAAGATTGAGTCAACCTTGAACCTGGTGAGATTTGAACTGCCAAATTGCAGGCAGCTGGCAGTCAGCAGAAGTAGCTTGCAGTACTGCACTCTAACCACTGTGTCACCACGGCTCATAAATCAAAATTGAAATTTTAATGATCAAAATTACCTGTATTCTGATCATTCTGCAAATATTCCCAGTTTGAAACAAACCAAATCTTAGCTTGAATTGCCTGCTCCAGGTTCAAAAAGAAGTTTTTAAGTTGGAAAATCTTCCAGAATGGCTGGAACGGTCTATTGGAAGTCATTTCAACTTGCAAATCTTTTATATACCTTTAGATTGCCACCTTCTTTTTAAATTGGAATTGTTTTACTTTCAGAGCTGCACAACAGATCAGGACAGACATCAATAAGCTAAAACTGTAGCTTTCACCTTTACACTGACTAAACCAGGACTTTTCAGTTTCTTAGGCTGCCAAACCTGTTTTTTTTTTTAAGTCCCTAGTCAACAGGCAAAGCCCTCATGAGAGAAAATTGGTTAATTGCCACCTCACTTCCCTTATAAAAGGGATAATTAAGAAGGGAAATTCCTGTCCACCCTAAAACCCAAACCTTTCTTTCAGGTGAGGGAAGCAGTGATGGGCAAGGCTAATTTTCAGAAGGCAGATTGGGCACAAGGAAACCGGTGGCCATGGCATTTTTACACTACATGGCTGAGGTATCTCTGACAAATTTCTACGAGAGCCCTTGGCTGTGTGTAGTGACTTTTTTTAATGAACTTTTTTTTTTGTCTCTAATCTCTCACAGAATATGATCATGTTCTTGCAGAACCTTGTTTGATGGTTTGTTATGTATTTAGTGTTTGGCAATGGTACAATTAGCTAAGAGATTGGCAAGCCCCCCCAAAACACAAAAACAGTTGCAAAGCTTTTTGGGGTTCGCTAATTTCTACCGCCAATTTATACTGTCCTTTGCCCAAATGGCGCTTCCGCTTACTAACCTGTTAAGAACCAAACACTTAACCAAAAAGCCCCGTCCAGGGAGTCCAATCCTGTGGACGACTGACTGTGAACAGGCCTTCGAACAGCTGAAGTCCCTGTTTGCGAAGGAGCCAGTACTAAAGCACCCAGACCCGTCAAAATCCTTCGTAGTGCAGGAGGACGCCAGCGAGGTGGCAGTGGGTGTGGTGCTCCTACAGGTTAATGAGGGGGGCCTCCAACCATGTGGATACATGTCGCGGAAATTAAACGACACTGAGCACAATTGGCCCATCTGGGAGAAGGAGGCATTTGTGGTCCGGTGGGCTCTGTTGACATGGTGGCACCTGCTGGAGGGGGGAGGTATCCCCTTTGAGGTCTGGACGGACCACAAGAACTTAGAGGCCCTCCAGTCCCCACGTCGGTTATCCCCGAAACAGGTCCTGTGGGTACTGTATTTCCGGAGGTTTAATTTCCGTTTGAAATACATTCCAGGTGGGAAAAACTTCTTAATGGATTCATTGTCCAGGAAGCCACAATACAACGATGGGTGAGAGGAGATAGTCCAAACAATCATTCCTGCTAAGTTGGCCCAACCAACCTCACACACACACACTGTAGCGACCCTACCAAGCTACCTTGATGAGGACATACCTCAGGCTATCCTGGAAGCCCTCGTGACTGATCCGTAGTTCCAAAGGAACCAAACATGGCTAATGCAGAGGAAGAACTTGCATGGAAAGTTCTGTATGTACCCAGTACCGTCCGGTTGATCGTACTACAACTTTGCCACAACGTCCATCTGGCCAGTCATTTTGGGTTTCTGAAAACCTTACATTTGACGGACAGTTCTGGTGGCCACACATGAGGAAGGACATAGAGGAGTATGTGCATAGCTGTGCTGGATGTAGCATCATGAAAGTCCAGCCTGGGAAACCTCCTGGTCTTTTACAGCCAGTGGCAGATCCAGCCCAACCATGGCAACAGATAGCCATGGACTTTATTGTCGAGTTATCGAAGAGTCAGGGGAATACTGTCATATGGACGATTATCGATCTGTTCTTGAAGCAAGCACACTTCATTGCCTGCTCCGACCTATCACCCGCTAGATTAGCAAAGATGTTCATTGTGCATGTCTACCAACACTCCATGGTATTCCCCAAAAGATAATCTCAGACCGGATGGGGTGGGGTGGGGTGGGGTATAGTTCACTGCCAAGTTCTGGCAGAAATTCTTAGAGAAGGTGGGGTCCAAACAGGGCCTAAGCGTCACATTCCATCCAGCCACCAACAGGGCAGCTGAGCAAGCGAACTTGATGATGGAGAGATACCTGCATTGTTACGTGAATAATCAGCAAACAGATTGGGCTGACCTACTCCTTTTTGCGGAGGTAGCGTATAACAACGCAGTACACAGTGGTACCGGCTTCACCCTGTTGTGGGTGGCTACTGGAAGAGAGTTTGTTCCAATACCCGAATGTCCCCAAAACACCACGGAAGACCCAAATGTGAGGGAGTGGATGGCCCAAATACAATATGTGTGGAAAACTGTCACAGAAGCTCTGCGGCTTCTGCAGCCAAAAGGTATAAGTGGCAGGCCGACAAAACCCAGAGGCCCCAGACCTCTTTCTACGTAGGTCAAAGGGTATCCCTTTCCACCAAGCACCTGAACTTATGCCTCCCATGTAAGAAATTAGGTCCAAAGTACATAGGGCCTTTCCCCATGGTGAAGGTGATCAACCCCGTTTTGGTGCAACTCCAACTACCTCGTTTTCTGGGGAAAACACACCCTGTCTTCCACTGCAGGCTACTCCGCCTGGTCCATTCTTCCCCACTCAGGGACCAGCCCCTCTGCCACCCTCACCCCTCATGATGGATGGTGACCGACACTACAAAGAGAAAGAGGTACTGCCAACCAGTGGCACGGGGGAAGGCTGCAGTCCTTCTCCTGTGGAAGGGATATCCCCTCTCTGAAGCTTCATGGGTACCTGATAAGGATGTACAAGCCCCCCCGCCCCGGGCTGGTCACTAGGTTTCACCAGAAACATCCTGGGAAACCGGGGGGGGGGGGGCTGCCTCCAGCCACCCTCCACTCACCATGTTCTTTCCATTCCAGATGCCGTCTCCCTGGTAGAGGGAGCCACATGTCAGCTCCGGCGTGCCAACTAGCTCGGAGCTGCCATTCAGCGGGGACCCACCGCCTCCCACCCAGCCACCAACCCAGAACCAGCCCAGACACCACCAGGACGCCGGAAACTGCCAGCCCCACCACCACCCTGACTCTCACTTCTCTGGCTGACAGGGATGCAGCGGAGAACCCTGGAAAAGCTTGCCAGCCATGCCCATGCCGGGAGCAAGTTGCATGGCCGCAGGACAGCTGAGAGGCAGTTGCACGGCAATGACATCACCAGGGAGACGCAGGGAGGCAGCCATTGCTCCCCTGGGCCGTTCTGCACCTCCATGGAGGACTGGCCATTCAGATGAGGACCAGTCCTCCCTCAAGGATGTTATTGGGCAGCAGGCGAAGAAGGAAGAGCCTGAAGGCTGGCAAATGGTGGCTACAACTCCAGAGCACATGGGAAGAAACTGCGTGTGTGAGTGGGTGCGGCAATGATAAGTGATTAAAAGGTGGTGGGGAGCATGGGTGAGTAGTTCTATGGTTCATCTGTGGCCTTTTCTCACCATTGATGTCTCCTTGCAGTTGGGGGTCGCATTCAGGCAAGTCCAACACCAGCAAAGGTCCAACCTTCCATAAGAAAAAACTGCCACATTTCCCACTAAAGTGATACCTATTTATCTACTCGCATGTAGTATGCTTTCGAATTGCCAGATGGGCAGACATTGAGGCAAGTGATGGGAGCTCATGCCATCACGCAGTGTAGAACTTGAACCACCAGAGCAGAGAATATTTCCAGCATCTTTAAGCCACTGAATCACTGCAACTGCACCTGGATTAGAGATTGCAAAGGCAATGGGGAAAGCATGAAACAGAACAAATGCCTTTTCAAGTTATAGTAAATCATCAATTTAATGCAGTAATGAAGGTTGGATAGAAGTTTCTATTAAAGAAGAATGCCTGTTAAATTTGAATGGGATGTAACCCTTGCATATTTTTCTTATTTTTTACATATTTTACATATGCAGACAAAGAAACATACCAGGTATACCCAGATTTCATCTGCTGCATCTGAAATCAAGTAACCTGGGATATGAGCAGTCAAGGATTGATCTTACCTTTGTTGGCATGATATTCCTAGGCTGCACAACCTGTTAGAAATGAGGATAAAAATATAATTGTTTGAACAGGAATTATGATCTTGTTGCGTAACGATATTTTGACAGGGTGGAGCGTTGTATTTTGCTTCCATTCAATTTTGTTCTAACGTAAACCATTATCTTGACTGCTAGCTAGGGAGAATGTTCTTCCTACCGAGATAAGGAGGGAGTGCAGGCAAAGTGATTATGGGTAGAAAGGGTAGGGAATTGTCATAATTTTATTTGTAAGATTTGTTAAAGCTACCTAACTCCAGGACAATTACAGGCAGCTTTCAACATGTTCAATACCTAAGTTAAAAAAACAACAACTAATACACTGTGGCTTCCCTGACTGAAACAGCGTTCCCAACACTGAAAAAAAGATTTGACAGGGGCTCATAGACACCCTAACCCCAGGCCTGGGAACATACCAGATCTTAATTACTATCCTACACAATGCTGTTGCTTGGAAACTGTACTCTGGATACAAGCCAGCTAAACATTAGTGTAATCCTATTTTTTAAAAAAACAGGAGTCCCTTTTCCAACTAGCACATTTTATTAAAAAGCATAAGCTTTCCTGAGCTGCAACTTACCTCATCAGGTCTGGAAAGTGGCTAGACTGATGGAGGATTACTAAACTGATGGCCTATACCAGGTATTGCTGAACAGAAAAAGCTTATAAAACTAAGAAACTCAAAGACTGACAGCTAGAACCAGATAAAACTGGTTGGGTGATTAGCCTGGTGAACTATTGTTGCCTTATCACAAAAGGTCCCTAAAAACACATCTTCTTTGCGATTATAAATTATTATAACTGCATCCCCATTCATACATTATGTGATAAGACAAAATGACATACATATGTATCAAGTTCTGACCAATCATTTTTCTTCGTTTGAACATTGTATAAAAGTTTAACACTTGGATACATGCTATTTTATTGCTGCAGTTAATAAACAAATTGGGTTGGATTTCTCTCATTCTGCCTGTCATTTGGAGCTTCCCACATTGGATCCTCATGCCTACCCTATACCAAATAAAAAATCAAGTTTATTAGTCAAAAGACCAGACCAGAACAAATTAAAAAATACTCAAGGAATATCCAGTTGATTGGATACCTTATACCAACCAAACTAAAGTTGTCAAAGCAGAAAAGCTTTAACCACAGAACCCTGGTGGCAGAGTGGTTTATAACACAGTTCCTGTAGCCAGACTCTGCCCACAGCCAGGAGTTTGATTCTGACATGGCTCAAGGTTGATTCAGCCTTCTATCCTTCCAAGGTCGGGTACAATGAGAACCCAGATTGTTGGGGGCAATATGCTGACTCTGTAAACCACAGAGAGAGTATTGTAAAGCACTGTGAATCGGTATATAAGTGCTATTGTTATTTTCCATATTTAAGAAAATTTTACTCTGGTTTCTTCCTGTGGCAAAAGGGCATAATACCCTGTTTCCCTGAAAATAACACATCCCCTGATAATAAGCCCAATTGGGCTTTTGAGCGCATGTGCTAAAATAAGCCTCCCCCTGAAAATAAGCCCTCCCCGAAAATATTTAAACAGAACTGGAAATCAGCTACGATGGCAAGAGGAGGAGCCCCATCTTGCTCCATGTGCCCCAAAATAATAAGACCTCCCTGAAAATAAGGCCAAGCGCTTATTTCGGGGTTTAAAAAAATATAAGACAGTGTCTTATTTTCGGGGAAACACGGTATACTCTTAAATTCCGTCTCTCCCATAGCAGTTCCCCAAGCCTCTCCCCCTCCCACACACATACTGATGCAGAGAAACATTCTGGGAACTTTGAAGTTTTAATTTTAGAATTAACCGGCAAAAATAATCTTTTCCTTTTCTGTTATTATAATTGTCCAGAGTAGGCCTATTTAGGAAGACTCTTGAGTTTAACTCATTGTTTTAAAGGCACCAAGAGAAGTAAATTATGCTTGCATGTCTGAGTAATCATACTTGGATCAGTGGTGAAATCTAAAATTTGTTACTACCGGTTCTGTGGGCGTGGCTTGGTGGTGGTGGGTAATGTGACTGGGTGGGAGTGGCCAATTTTTTTTTAACTTTTAAAACCATTTTTTCTACAACCTCTTCAGTGAAGAGGTTGTAAAAAAATGCTTTCAAAAGGCTCTGACATCCCAACTGAGTTGCCTGATTGTTAGAGGCATTTAAAAGAAAAAAAGGGTTTTTTTTCTTTTAAAAGCCTTTGATGATCCCAGCTGAGCCATGCGATCATCAGAGGCTTCTTTTCTTTACTTTTAAAAGCATTTTTTCTGCCAAAGAGGTTGTAAAAAATGCTTTTAAAAGTAAAAAAAAAGCCTCTGATGATTGCGCGGCTCAGCTGGGCATGGGGGGGGGGGGCAGGGATTTTTGCTACCAGTTCTCCGAACCACCCGCCTCCATCGCTACTGGATCGGGCGATCCGGTCCAAACCAGGAGCATTTCACCCCTGGCCTGGATACATAAGATGAGTGCCTGGTAAATCTTAGCTAACCATGTCTTTCTAACTAGCTTTGTTTTTCATGAACTATTGCAACCGGAATAAAAGTGGGCTGACATTGGACACACACACACCCACTTTAGAAGAAAAAAACAGGATACAAATAGAAGTATTACATTTCAGATGTTCAATGGTTTATCCCTATTTAAATTCACAAGGTCCTTTCAAAAGGTCAGGCTTGAAAACATTTATCTGGTCTGATTTGTATTGCTTAAGGCTGATGAAAAGGTACTTTGTATTTCCTTATGAAAAGATCACGTGCTGGTTTATGGACTCATGACCTAAAGTCAATCCCTTTGAGACCGCAGATCTGTATGTTCGTTTGAAACTGCGTTCCCAAAATAGCAGCTCAACCTGTACAATTATTTTAAAACCCCAAATACAAATTGTTAAAGACAGCTCAGTAGTGCCTGAGGCTCTTTTCTCCAAAAGAGCCTTTTAAAGGCTGCCCAGAATATCTCATGGTTTTAGTTGTTGTATTTTCATTTGTCCTGAAGAATGCTCAGTTTCGTCCTTTAATTTTTGGTATATCTGGTTCCCAAAAGTTATTAAACAAAACAGATGAAAACATTTTCAGTTTTACCTTTGTATGCACTAAAATGCTAATTATCTGAATAAGGTAGCGCATTATGCTGATTACAAATTAGATGCACAATCATAGTGGAATTGTTTCCAGGATCTGGGTTAACACCTACTAGCCTTAAGCCATACATGGATTGCTTATGGCATTACATTCAGTTTCAACGTTCACGAATGAAGCGGAATATACCTGTCCCAGAACGATGTCGCAGGATTCAATCTGGGTCAGTCACTGGGATCAGAGGTTTTGCCTTCTGAGCTTTCAGACTCATGCTTCAGGGAACTTTTCCCTAGGCCAGAGAGAAGATGGGCTCCAGCACAAGTCTGAAAGCTCAGAAGACAAAACCTCTGGTCCTGGTGATCAACCCAGATTGGATCCTGCAGTTTCAACATTAGTCACACAAATGCCTTTGGCCACTTTAAAAACATGGTATGCAGGCAACAGTTCATTCTACGCCTCCCCCCCCCCTTTTTTTCTTTTATCAGTATCTGATATTTAGAAGGATTCTATGTTAACTAAAAGTGTTTAAGGTCGGTTATGTATATCACATTATAACAACCAGTGTCTAAGGATGTTATTTATTCTTGAGCACGAAAAGAATCCATGTTTGAAGTATTTACTTGGAACATATTTATATTGTTTTATAAATGCAAGGATTCCAAGTGGAATTCTAACCTAACGTAGGACAACATGCTATAAAATTTTTTTTAGAAAATGCTATCATGGCTAAAACTAGCCTTGAAGGCTTCCCTGTCCAGTCATGTCCAACTTTAATAGGTAGTGCTCATTTCTGTTTCTTGGCCAAGGGAGGCAATGTTATCCGAAAACAGTTTCTGTGGTCACGTGGCCAGCGTGGCTGTATGCTAATGGTGCACAGAATGCTGTTACCTTTTCACCAAAGTGGTACCTATTAATCTATTCGCATTTGCATGCTTTCCAACTGCTAGGTGGATAGGCACTGAGGCAGAAACAGGAGCTCACCCTCCACTGGGGTCTCCAACTGGACTGGGCACTCAGCTTTCCAGTTGACAAGCTCAAATACAAAACAGCAACTTGCAAAAAAAGCAGCAGACACATTACTAGTGTAAGCAGGAAGAGTAAGGATTATGCCCAGTGGTGGTTTTCAAATTTTTTTACTACTGGTTCTGTGGGTGTGGCTTGGTGGGCGTGGCACAGCTTGGTGGGCATGGCTTGGTGAGGTGGCAGGGAAAGGATACTGCAAAATCTCCATTCCCTCCCCAATCTAGGGGAAGGTTACTACAAAATCCCCATTTCCTCAGATCAGCTGGTACTTGGGAGGCAAAGAATAGACTAGGGTGGGCCAGTCAGAATTTTTACTACCAGTGAACTACTCAAAATTTCCGCTATCGATTCTCTAGAACTGGTCAGAACCTGCTGAAACCCACCTCTGATTATGCCCGCCAGAAACCCACTTGGTTACCATGCTGGCTGGGATCCCCAAAGGGACCCCCGAATTCCTTTCCTGCCAGATCACCTGTTTGCACTTCCCAGGTCTGCAGCTAAGGTGATATAAAGTCGCTTCTTAAAAGGACTTTACTCCGGTTGGACAGTTAGATGGGGAATACACCGTTCTTCTTGCAAACAGAGACGTCACCCGAGTCCCCTGATGAATCACTTAAACCAGAAGGAAGTGGCTGGCTAATGCTAAAGAGCCAGCCCCTTAGCACTATCGCCGGAAAGGCAAAAAGTTCAGCCGCTCCAACTTTCCGTTACTTCCCCCCCCTCCCCCCTTGCTAAAGGAAAGGCAAGAATGGAGGGAAAACAAAAGCGAGTTGTCCATGAATGAACCCAGTGTAGAACCTCACAGGAAAAACCCGATTTGTAAAGCATCCCCGCCGCCCCCCCCACCCCCTTTTTTTTTAAGCAAAGCCAATGGCACAACGCTCAGCGCCTCGCGCTCGCCCCTTGGAAACGAATCTGGGTCTTCTGAGAGGCGATTGTGTGGAGGAGGCCCCGGGTTGCTTCTTGGTGGGTCACTTTTCTTTGGCAGGAGAGTTGTTTACTGGCTGCAAATGTCACAGCGCTGCAACGGCCTCCCCCCCCCCACCCCCACCCCGCTTCAGAAAAGCAGCTTTTGGCTCGAGCAGGGCGGCTGAGTGACTCGCAGCGCCAGTCACTCTCCCTCTCTCGGCGCTAACACGTGTGTGGGAAAGGGAGGAGCGGGAAGCGCTCGCTCTCTTCCTCCCCGCTTCCACTACCACCACCACCACCCGCCCCGTTACGGCAACTTGCTCCCTTGCAGGCCGTTTAGCGGACAGGCGCCTGGAGGAAGCAGGCTGGGGGAGGGCGGGAAGAGGAGGAAGAAGGGAGACCGCCAAGAGCCCCCAACTTTGCTCCCCTCCCTTCCTCTGTTGTTCATCCGCGAGCTGCTGCAGGGCTCGCGCCGTGAGGCCGGGTTTCCTAAAAAAAAAATTTTTTTTTTTAAATGCATCACCGAGGCTAGCTAGAAGCTGCCGGGCTGGCAAGAAGCAAGCAAGGTAAGCGAGCAAGTCGCTCCGACTGGGCTCCTCCACCTGCAGCCCGGGGAGGCAGGCGAGCGCTTTTTAAGGCAGACCGTGCAAAGAAGCTTTGCTTTAGTAGGCCGACAGCCGGGTGACTTCCCGGAATGGTCCTCGCGTTGCGGCGGCAGGGGCGGCCGCAGCGGGGCCTAGTGAGCGCAGGAGTTTTCATCTGAGATTCTCCGCCTCGGCTGGGCCTCGGTGGAAAAAAAGCCTGTTGACTTTCGGCAGGGACAAGGACCCCAGACCGGCTTGCCCCCCCCCCCCCCCTCGCTTCCTTGTCCGAGGAGAAGCCGCACGATCCTGCATCTTCTTCCGCTTTGCTGAGCCCGTGGGCGGCTGCAGCCTGGAGGGAAAGGTGCCGGTCGCTGGGAGATGCTGACTCCTCCTTCCACCCCCCACCCCCCACCGCCTTCTCTCTCTTCCCTTCTCGGTCGGGCGGGAACAGGCGGTGCAGTAGAGCCGGCGCCCGGATCGGAGGAACGGGGTCCCGGAGGAGGCATCGCGAGGGTCGGTCTGGTTGCGTTCTTTCTGGCTTCCCCCAATTTCTTCGCGCGCCTGCTTGCGGGTTTGATGATGGCTGGGATCGGGGCACGGTGGGGCAGGAGAGAAAGGGGGGGGGGGTTGCACAGGTGGTCTCCCCACCGCCGGGGTTCAAACCTGAAACCTGTTGCGAATGGCCAGAGCTTATGTAATTGTTGCGATTACAGGCTCCGATCCTGAGCAGAAGTGCCCTGCTTTCACTTTTTTGTCACCGCAGAGACCTCATTTGCAGGCCAAAAATTCTGGCTGAGCTGCTGTCCCTCTGGCAAAGAAATGTATAAGGTTTTATTTGTAGTAACAAAAAAAAAAAATCCCCCCTCCCAAAAAAAATCCCGAGGACATCCATACACTATGCTTCTACTTCAGGGGTCTGATGATGGTAGTCATTAGTTGCATTCTGAGCTTACTTTTTGGTGGCTGTTTTTACTTCCAAGGATAAGCCTGGGGACTTGTGATGTAATAACAGGACTCAAAAGGATCACTCACCTCTACCCCCTGTAGCCTAATCAGCATCATATATAATACTGGGTTTGGGCTTATCATCTGCAGGCAGAAGGGTGAGGTCATGCCTTTCATTTGAGAAAGAAATAGTTCATTTGATAACAAATTACAAAAAGGTTAATTCCTGCTTTTTTTAAAAAAAAAGGCTTTTGAGGCTTTTAGTCTTTTTCTCTCCTCAATTGCAGTATCTGAGTGCTTTTTGTGGTTGCCAGTTTGTATATGCTAAATACACAGTGGTTCTGTTACCATTGTTGACTTACTACTGTAGAGGACACTTGGTTAGGGTTATTAGAAGTAAATGAACAGATGGCAGGCCCCACCATTAGTCAGAGGGAAGTGGTCAGTTCAGTACAGCAGATGCTTGACTAGAGAGAAATGGAAAGGGTAAGAAGTTGAGAATAGACCTTTCAATCTGTCCTGAGTCAGTGTTAAATTGGAAGCAGGTAACTGACAAGAGTTATGACTACAACCTAATTTAAATTAGGAAAGATTTCTGAATCCAGTTTTTCTAAGAAAAAAGGATAGAGCAAAATTTTCCTTCCTAATTATTATCCCACCATTTTTATATATAATTCAAAAGGGGGTATACATACCTAATATTCCTGCGTATTTCCCCCATAACAACTACATGTGAGGTGAATTGGGATAAGAAAGAGGGATGAAAAAAGCTGATACATATTTGTGATTTCTGTTTGCAAGAATGTGGAATTTTTAATTCAAAAGATCTAAGTCAACAAGGATAATGAAAAATCCGGTGGCAAATTACTTCTATACCTTTGCCAAAATAATATAGAAGTAGACTTTCAAAAAGTCTTTGAAGTAATTTTTGTTACCTTCTGATAGGTCTCTGATAGAAACTATTTTTATTGCTTCTTAGCATAATTGGAGGATCTTATAATTCAAGATAAGACCACTTACATATTTCTTAGGTGAACAACTGTTGAAGATTCGGCTGCTGAACAAGGAAGTAAAATATCTTGGGTTAACTATTACAATGAATGTGTAGATGACATCTTGATAAATTAACACTTACTTCTTTGGTATTAGGTAATTCAAGGGAGTTTCGAGTCAAGAAGCCCAGCCCATGAATGTATTCATAACAGGAAAGACAAATGTTTTTTAAATGACAACAAGGATCAAAGATAGTTCACTTTTTTCTGTCCCATTTTGTTTTAAAGTTTGCCTTTTTGGGGGGAAGATTCTAACGTGAAGTTTATTTTGCCTGTTTGATACCTGAAAAATTATAAATTTTATGTACCCATTGCAGTCCTAGATTTTGGAATCTCATTTCAGGTTCCTAGTTTATTTTTTATAACACCTTATTTTAATAATAAAATTAAACTCTGACTAATATGAATGGTCTCATTCTCTAATTATTTTCCAAAAATTATTTGAATTTTTATTCCTAGGAATCAGACTAAGATCAGAATATAAAATTTTAAATATTATTTAAAAATTGAAGACATGCAGATGAAAATCCATTGACATTATTCATTATTTCTGCCCTTATCACTCTTCTGCTGGTTACACGCTGAAAATCATTTTTTTAAAGAAAGCCAGTATTTCTTAGGTATAAAAAGTTTCCACTACTATGGTATAATTCCACAAGTGTGATCAACCATCAAGAAAATGTACCTATTTATAAATGTTGTTATTGTTGAGGTCACTACATTGATCTGGAACAACTTCACCCAATTTACCATCATGTGGATATGTTGTATTATATTCCTGTGTTCCCTAGCTAGTATGGACAGTGAGTATGATGGATTAGGACAGTGATGGCTAACCTTTTTGCCGTTGCATGCCAAGAGCACAGGAGGGGGGGCGTGTCACACACATGTGTCCACACCCATAATTCAATGCGCGCATGACCCTCCCGCGTTTCCCCTGTTTTTGGCATTCGATGGCACAGTGGGCTTGGTAGGCCTCTTTTTCGCCCTACCCAGGTTCCAGAGGCTTTCTTGGAGTCTGGGGAGAGTGAAAAGGGCCTTCCCTACCCCCCACCCCGGAGACCCTCCGGAGGCTGGAAGCAGCCCATTTCCCGACTTCTGGTGGGCCTGGAAAGCCCAAAAATCAGCTGGCTGGCACATGCATGTGTGCTGGAGCTGAGCTAGGGCAATGCTCACATGCCCACAGATATGGCTCCGCATGCCACCTGTATTACATGTGCCATAGGTTTGCCATCACGGGATTAGGATATTCATGCCTGTCTAGGATCCAAGATTTGTCCTTGCTGGAAAACTGAAGTTGCTTCCCAAGTGGAATGATGGGCTGCTGACGGAAGAGTTGCTGTATTTTCTGTCACCATGGTAATAATAACTGAGGTCAGTAATGCAAAGGAATTATATTACCATGGCAAATCAGCTTGCTTCCTGGGCCAGCTCCAATAGGATATCCTAGGGGAGGCAAAATTGTGGGATTGACAACTCACCTGTAATAACCTAAAGACAGAAATGCCAAGTGCTGAATTCTCGGTGGCCCCTGTTATGGTGAGAAAGCAGTAACATATGTATAGAGACAGAGGGAGTAGGCCTCCTTTCTGGTAAGACCAGAGAGCTGGAGAATCCATGGTTGAGACTTTCAACCCTGAGGTTTTGATAATATACAGATATGCTGCTCTTTGAAAATAGAATCAGGTGATCAATTACTGAAGAGTAGCTTTTAAACATCTTACTTTGTAGGAATTCAAAATATTTGGAGAACTAGTTATTTTAATGAGAGCTAGTTTTGTGTACTGTTGTAGTTAATATGGCCTGCCAGTGGAGCTGGCAGCAGATTGAGACAGTGAGGAGGTTGGGAAGGAACATGGGCCAGTCCTGGAGTCTGGAGAAGGCTCTGATGACGGCTCTGTGTCGGAGGCAGAGAGGGGGCCAGGGCCGTATGCCAGTTATCAGCTGCCTTTGGAGGCAGACATCAGTGAGGCAGACGAACAGCTGGAGCCTGTTCCCAGTGTGTGCATGTGCAGAGTTGCCAGACGAAGGGAACAGCTAAAGAACAAGGGTTGACTTGGGAGTAAGGCCACAGGTGGATGATGAATGGCCTCTCCCAGAGGGCATAAAAGAAGAGAAAAAGGGGAGTGGAGTTTGCAGGAGACAATTAGTTTGGTTAATTGGTTCGTGACTCTCAGAAATTTCTTGCCAAGTTTTGAAGATATTGGCCTGGCAGCTCTCCAAGCCAGATAAAGTCTGTGACACTAAATTCTCCCTTGAAAGACTGCTGGATGTGAATGAGAGGAATTCACAGTAACTTAATAAAAAGGGTTTTTTGTTGGTTCATGCTCCTGGGAAGCCTAGGTCAGAACACTTAAGACACCAGAGCAGAAAATAGGAGACCGTGAATTCTAGTCCTACCTAAGGCATAAAGCTAGTTGGGTGATCTTCGGCCAGTTACTCTCTCTCAGCCCTAGGAAGGAGGCAATAGCAAATCATTTCCAAGAAATATTGCCAAGAAAACTGCATGGACTTGTCCAAGCAGTCACCAGGAATCAACACCGACTCAAAGGCTAACCAAAAAGTTATTCTTACAAAGAAGTTCAAAATCATACTGATAGTCTTTTGGAAGTCACGTGATGCAGGGGAATGGGAGAATATTCACTTTACGGGTGACCAGATATTTGTGCATTCAAAGTTAGAACTAACAAACATGGCTGCCGTATCACTGTTTATTTCAATGTTTGATTCGTAATGAATGTCTTATAATTCTTATTATCCAGAATTAGAGAAAAGGCATGTCTATGACAGCATTTCATAACAGTAAATGTTTTCAAATGTTTAGAACTAAATCTACCCATATACTGTTATAGAATCGTGTCTTATGATATTCCTTAAGCAGAAAGTTTAAAGTTACATCAGACATATTAATTACCTAGCAGCTGCCTGCCTCCTTGTGCCCTTTCTCTCTTTAAACCTTCCCTTTGGCCTGTTGAGTTTTTTTGTCACGCACCCCTGTTCCTTAGGGAACATGGCAGAATAATATGAGATCGTTATTTGCTAAGGTTTGGATTGTGAACTATTGCATTGCTCATTGTCTTCTGTCAGTCTTAATGCAGTTCTTCTTGGGAGGGTTGAGAAAACCAACGAAGTAAATATTACGCAGTAATGCAACATAACTGAGTATTGATAATTAGGATCTGTGGTTTTGTAGTGTTATTGTATGAGTCACTTGCTATGAATGATCAGTGCAAGTAACCGTAGGATATTTGTCTTTCTATGGATATCTGTGAGCAGATTGCTTTTGCATTTAATATATGTTACCAATATTTTTGCTTCAGGAGATCCATATTTTTCTATGGTATCTATGTTGTTAGATTTTCTTTAAGTTCCGCTGGCCTTTCTACTCAGTACCATATTGGGGGGGGGGGGGGGGGGGGGGGGGGGGGGTAGAGGGGAGAGAGAGAAACAAAGACAGAGAGAGAGAATATTGGAGTGCTTATAAACTTCAGGAAATACAATCAATATAATTCAAACTATAGTAAAATAAATAAAATAGTACAATAATTATGATTAAATTATGATTACAGTATTTTTTTGGAGTATAGGACGCACCTTTTTCCCCCCTAAAGGGGGGTGAAAATTTAGGTGCCTCTTATACACCAAATGTAGCCCTGCCCACCCACTGGCCCCCACCCTTTGGCCTCTGCCTCCCAGCAGTTTACCTCCTTGCAGCAAGCAGCAAGAAGAAACAGCTCGCTTCAGCACAGCCTAATTAGCACAAGTTGATTGGATCTGCCTCCCGACTCTCAGTTGTTTTGCTCTCAGCTGTTTTGCGTGGCCTTCTGCTGCTTGCTGCAAGGAGGTAAATTGCTGGGAGCAGATTTTTTTTTCTTGTGCTAACCAAGCTATGCTGAAAACGAAAATGAAAGTAAAGCAGGCTATTAGCTGTTTGCTGCAACGAGGCAGAATTGCTGGGAGGCAGAGGCAGATTTCTTTTTCTTGTTTTCCTCAGAGCGTCTTATACTCTGGAAAATACGGTAACTTCATCAGAGGTATTGTTATGTCTTTTTAAAAGACATTGTTATGTCTTTTAGTCTTTTTAGTGTGACACATCCAGAAACATCTGTAGGAGATGGTCAAGGAGGACAAATCACAAAAGGTGTGTTGTGCTGACATGGTGTGAAGTTTACGCTTTTTGTATATATATCATAACATTGTATGTATGTATGAAAGGGATAGAGCTTGTGTGATGGTGCAATGAATTTTTTTGGAGGTGTCAGAGAAGACATTTGCAGGCACATCCTATGCTTTATCCTCTTAGGTGTATGGCAATTTAAGAGCTGTACCACCCATAAATCTATGGCAGTCTCCTGAGAGAAGACCTCGTCCCTCCCTCCCTCCCCCCTCCTCTTAACCAAGTAAAAGCTAAAACAAATTTATTTTCTTTCTTTCAAAAGCTAGTATGGTGATGCAGTTGGATATTGTATTTGGGAACAGCTATAAAACCCTACCAGTTGCCCATTCTTCTTATATTCTTGAATGACTTTTATCACAGCATCTTCAATAATAACTTAACAGTGGTATAAGAGGTTGTGATTAGATAAACTTGTATTTGTATTCCCTTTGCATTCCTGATGCTCAGTTCTTTTATTTTTGGAACGTCTAATGTATTTGTGCAAAGAGCATATATTTACCTAGCTTTGGTGGTGGTGTCTCAGCCTCTGCCCCCCAGCTTTTCATTTTTGCCTCTTCATGTGATTTCATACTTCCCAAATTTATATGTAGGAGAGCAGGTTATTTTTATTTACTGTATATACTCGAATATAAGCCGAGTTTTTCAGCACGTTTTTCAGGCTGAAAAAAGCCCCCTCGGCTTATATTCGAGTCACGAAAAAAATGCCTTTTTCCCTGCAACTGTTTTGGCTCCCGGGGTTGCAGAGAAGCTTGCTAAAGCCAAAATGGGGTGTGGGGGGTATGGCGCCCCTCCCCCGTGCCCCTTTTTGGCTTTAGGGGTTGCAGGGAGGCAGGGGTGAAATGCTCCCGCTTTGGACCGGCTCGGGCGAGTAGGTAGCGGAGATTGAGACGAGTTCGCCGTACTGGTAGCAATTGGTGGCTGGCCACGCCCCCGAACCGGGCCACGTGGAAGGCAGGCAAGCTTCGCAGGGCTGCGGGGAAGGGAGCTTCCCAGTGTGCCCTCTTCCTCTCCCAGATGACAGATAGGGCTTGGCTGCCTCCTCTTTTCCTCAGAGGGGCAGCGTCTGCCTCCAAGTTCTTGCGGAGGGAGGGACATACATAAACACACATGCCCCTGTTGCCCCCCCCCCCACTACTTTTGCTGTGGGCTTAAAGTCAATCTTGAAGAGCTGGAAGACATTTCCTTACATCTCCACCAAACTCATTGTTGGAAGCATCAGTGATCTAAAGAAATGTCTTCTTACACCTCTCCATTCCCATCCCCCCTACCCCGTTTTTCCATTTCTCTGCTGGATTCTGCTTCTGCAAGAGAAGGCTCCGATGTTTGCTTGGGTGGTGGAGGGAAACTCAAAGCATTGGGGGCTTCAGAAGGGCAGAATAAGCTTCAAAATGTGCGGCTCCTGGCTCTAACAGTGAGTGACGTCAAGTTGGCTGGGGAATAGGGGCACTGGAGTTGGGCGGGTGAACCTACAGAAGGCGTCATTCTTTAGGCAGGCTGAGCATTATGGGGCTTGAAATCAGGGGTGGTGAGGGCTGAGACACAGAAAGAGACAAAGAATGAAAGAATGAGAGAGAGTGGGAGAGAGACAGAGGGGGAGAGAGAGAAAGGGGAGAAAGAGAATGAGAGAGAGAGAGAGAAAGAGGGGGAGAGAGAAAGAATGAGAAAGAGAGGGGGGAGAGAAATGGTGACAAGATAGGGCAAAAATGTAAAATGTGAGGACAGTCGTAAATTTGAGGACTGGTCAGAGGTGCGAGGACCAGTCAAAAATTACTTTTCCAGCCCTCTGAGTAGTCCGTATGCACAAAAGGCCTACCCAGAGGGCTGAAAAAAGTGATTTCTGACCGGTCCTCGCACTTTTGACCAGGCTTTTTTTATTTTGAAATTTACCAGTAGCCGCTGCATTTCCCACCCCCGGCTTATATTTGAGTCAGTGAGTTTTCCCAGTTTTTCTGGTAAAATTGGGGGCCTCGGCTTATATTCAGGTAGGCTTATACTCGAGTATATAGGTATATGGTTGGTTTCTCTCATAATGCTAAACCATAAAGTACTAGTGTTATGGCTTAATATTACTGATATATATTAAAATCAGGAGTTATAGTTAATAGACTATTAACTATTATAACTATTAGTTATAGTTAATTTATAGCTTGGCATGTTACACATCCAGCTTATTATAGTTTGTTTAATTTAACCATGATGAAGCAAGCCATACTTAGTCCAACATGAGACTTACGTAGAAGTCTTAAATGTAGAGCTTAACAGCTCTGGAGATCTAGGGCAGGGGTCTCTAACCTTGGCAACTGTAAGACTTGTGGACTTCAACTCCCAGAATTCTTCAGCCAGCTTCACTGGCTGAGGAATTCTGGGAGTTGAAGTCCACAAGTCTTAAAGTTGCCAAGGTTAGAGACCCCTGATCTAGGGAATATGTAGAGTTGACTGCTATGTATTCTCTAGATCTAAATTTCTGAATAACTGTGGGTGGATTAGTGGGATTAGAAAGTACCAAAATCTTCATCATAGAAAGGGTGAACGAGTTTGGGATAAAACAATTCTTTAGCTTGGTTTATTTATTTGGAAGTAAGTCCCAACAGATTTTGGCAGACTTATTTTCAAGGCTAAGCATACACCAATTTATAGCATATCTTGCAGTCTTTAATGTACAACTCAATATGACATATAACAATAAATCCTTTGCTATATTGATGCTTTGTTATATATTGATATATAACCTTTTAATTATAAAAATAATACTTGCTGGAGTAATTGTGGATATAGATCCCTGGTATATCTTCATCCAGGGTAAGCAATTTAATGCTTTCACACTTTCTATTTTAGGGTGCAGTGAAACCAGAGAATTGCTTACCATTTCACTGTTGTGCTTATGCTAGCATTGTGACCATGTGGTAAGAGCTAACCCTATAAATGAGATCCCAGATCTCTGAATGCTTGGCATTTGACCACATGGCTTAAGTTAGTATGGGACACTTACAAGAAGCAATACCTAGCAGATAAAGCTGTAGTATTTTAAAATGGGATATAGACATCAAAGGAAAGATGGAAGTAGCCATTCAATACTGCTGTGATTCTCAGCATCCTACACCAATAATTGTGATTGCTGGGGCTGCTGGTGATGCAGTTAAACAATATCTGGGCATTTGCAGATATTATAGATTCATATTCTTTATTATTTAAAGCTGACAATTTATTACCAGAAGCAATCTATACATAATCTACATTCCTACATAGAAGCTCATAGTTTGGGGGCAACATCTGTTTATTAATGCAGTGGTTTTGGTATCAGCAGTAATCAATAACTAGGTAAGAAATGCTTAATGTTTAATGAATAATTGTGAATAGCTCAAAAGCATGCATATGTGTCACAACAACTAATGGTTAAAACAGGATTAATATAAAATTTCACACTCATTTCCTTATTCTTTGGTCAGAATCGAAACTACGTCAAGCTTTTTTAAAAATCAAAGTTAAAAAGAAACATGCCCAGAAATGGTACATAGCTTATGGTAGACTTGACTGTTGTTTTTAAGTGGGGGGGGGGGGGGAAGATCATTATTAGAAGTGCAAAGTCATTGATTTCTTCCTCTGAGTTTCAGAATTTTTATTTCACTATATATTTTGTCTTTAGAATTGAACTCTTGATAGAATAATTTTTCTAGTTCTTTGAAATATTTTGTCCTTTGCAAAGTGCTACTTCTATTGCAAGCAGAAGCTTTGTGTGTGTGCAGAGATGCAATGAATATCTAATTAGTGCAGTTGTGTTAAAAATACTTGATTTTGGATACTACGCTTAATTGTATAATGCCGTGTCAGATGTCTTAAAATGTTAAGAAAATTTTGCCTCACTTCCCTGATACTCATAGTATATAAACTTAAATGAAAACATTTAGATGGCTGTGATTATTTAAACACTGGCATGGTTTGCACATTTTATTAGAAAAAAATATGGCTGCTTATATGATGGAAAATAGCTCTAGGTGGCTAACAATCATTTAGCAAAAGTTACTGAATAAGTCATGTTTGGCTAGTTCACATACAGTGCTGAGTCAAATTGGGATTTGAGTCACAGGTCTTAGATACACCCAAAACACTATGCTATAAAATAAAAGAGCCACAGAAGCCTGATTTATCCATCATGATATATCCAAATCAAAGCACTTTTTGGGGTAGCAAAATATGCGAACCAGGCCACTGTATTAAAGACTATAGACAAAGTTTTAGGATTGATATGTTATTTATAACTTACTGTTAATAGCCTATTCAACTCTTTTTACAAGATATTATTTTAATGCCATTCAATATAGCTGTGCTGGTTTTTATATTGCTAAAATTTGGGATTGAGCCCAAGAAGTCTCATGTGCTTAATATCTGTCTCCTACTGAATATCTTTTAGTGCCTGAAAAATCTATAAATGGCACTGCATTGTTTTTTGTGTTAAATTCATATTCCACCTTTTTTAAAGGAACCCAGAGTACCAAATGACCATCTCATTCTAAAAAAAAAGTACTTTATGCTGCTGACTAAAGCAGGACTGCTCTTACTAAAGGTAGTCCTCTACTTATGATCACAGTTGAACCCAAAATTTATGTTGCGAAGTGAGACATTTGTTAAATGAGTTTTATCCCATTTTACGACTTTTCTTGCCAGAGTTATTAAGTGAATCGTTTTAAATTAGAAATGTGGTTGTTAAGTGAATCTGGCTTCCCTACTGACTTTGCTTTTCTGAAGGTTGCAAAAGGTGATCACATGACCATGGGGGATGCTGCAATGGTAATAAGTGTGAAAAATGGTCATGTCACTTTTCAGTGCTGTTGTAACTTTGAACTGTCACTAAATGAACTATTGTAAGTGGAGGATTAACTGTACTGGAAAATTGAGTTTATGTGAATTAAGGAGGAACTGTTTTACTATTACTGTACACAAGAACTAGAAGACTTTACTTTTTACTGTTTCAGTATTGCAGTACAGGTAGTCCTCAATTTATGACCACAATTGAGCCCAAGTAAGACAGTTAAGTGCCTCATTTTATGACCTTACTTGCCACAGTTGTTAAGTGAATCATTGCAGTTGTTAAATTAGTAACACAGCTGTTAAGTGAATCTGGTTTCACTTAGATTGAATTTACTTGTGATGAACCATGGATTTACCAACTACAACAGTTAACTTCATCCCCCAAAAAGACAGAACAGGAAAGAAGTTACTACAGCATGGTTAAATCTGATCCAGTGATTAAATGACCGATGAGCTGCCACTGAACAGTAAGCTTTGGGGGGTCACAGATAGAATAGAAAAATAGAATATTCTTGATTGTCCAAGTGTGATTGGACACACAAGGAATTTGTTTTTGGTGCATAAGCTGCAAGTGTACATACAAGCAACAAAATGATAAATCATATTGGATACAACCAACAAAGTGATAGTCATAAGATACCAACCGGAGTAAGTAATAGGAAAGATGAGAAGGATAATCATAATACATCCCTACTACATGGTTAGATATCCTTAGGGATAAGCTGGTGCTGTTGTAATTAGGTGTTAGCAGAGTGATGGCATGGGGTGGGGTGTGGGGAACTGTCTTTGTGTCTAGTTGTTTTGGCATGCAATGCCCTATAGCGGTGTTCTGAAGGGAGAAGTTGAAACAGTTTATGACCAGGAACTGAGGGGTCTGTAGATAGTATTTTCTCAGCCCTTTTTTGGCTCATGCAGTATACCAATTTTTAAAAAGCTAATTTAAATCTGGAGGAATTGTTTCACCTTAAAGAAAACTAGCTTTCTCTAAATGCCCTCAGATTATTACATTTCATGAGGCTTTTGCTGGGGTGGAAGGGGTTGGGGGAGGTATATTGACATTCAGTACTATAACCACTTAACATTAATCTTATATGCTCCCATTATTCCTGTGTGCTCATTTCTGCTTTTTTCTCTCTCCAAGAACAGTATCCCTGGATTAGAGAACCATGGAATGTAAAGAACAGCATTCAGTGCTGTATTAGAACCTAAAAAACAACAACAACCCAACAACCCCCAACTCATAATGAAACAATCTGTAATACACTGTCTAAAGTTAGGACCATTGTTTTGCAATTAATATTCTACCTATCATAATTCATTAAGCATCACTTACTTGTATCTCATGAAGGAGGAAGAAAAATGTAGGTTAAAAAATCTCAGTCTGTTCCTTTTCTTTTAGAGTCAGATGTCAAGCTGCTTCCCTCCCTAGTGTCTAAACACAATTTCGTTTTAATTAAAAAAGGGAAAAGCCAATTGCTTGCCTTGTGCCCTTGGTTGATAGAAAGGTAGAAGACAACTTGGTCTCTCTGTGTATAATTGAGCTTCCAGAAAATATCATGCAACGTTGACTTGTAGGGGAAAAAAAGAATTTCTGCATATCTTTTTAACCATTGGCTCTAGTGATCATTGCATTTTCCCCCCATAAAATCATGCATTTCTATTTTTTTTTAAACAAAAGTATTTTGGACAATCTCGGACAGCATGCACAATTCTTTCATCTTTGAGAAAGGAAGCTTAAAATAGCCCAGTAGTGGCCACTGCTTTTCTTGTTGTTAGGACCACAGAGAAGCTATGCTAGGTTCATATATTGTGGTATGCGATCATTTATTCGAGTGGAGTTTGCTAAATACATCACAATGGTTTGAGCTTACGCAAAAGAATAAGACCAAATCAAGGAGATTTAGAACCTAGTCTTTGCACCATTTTCTAAAAAAATAGCTTAATGTCTGAAGGATGATTGATTTCTGTAGTTGAGCGTATTTCCATTGTATATACTAGAAATGTAGTTCTAACTTCTCTGATACTGAGAATGATTTTATTTATGTGGACATTAGGTAGTGTTAAGCATGATTAAAACATTCTTCCTGTGAACAATTTTCATCAGTATCCCAGCAACATTTTCAGTGGCTGGTTGAGAAGCACTTCCTGATTTTTTTTTGACCCAATTTGGATCAAAGGCACTGCATGTAGCCAGGGGAAGCTAATTCTTCTCCCAACCTCTTTATTTTCAAAAACACATACCTGCAGGGGGTAATAAATAAAGTGGAATCAATTATTAGTCTGAATTTGATTTGGATAATGACATCTTTTCAAAAAATGAAGTCCAGACAGTTTTAAGTATTATAGGAAGCAAAAGCATAATAAGGGCTTGCATTTTGTGTAAACACATTTGGTTTTGAAATGTGGCCTAGTTAGCTACTAATGTAAGATTTCATTGTGCATTTGTATTAATGTTTCACAGCCACAGTATTTTAAAACAGTATGTGTTAAAATGTATTCATAATTGTGAATAAATAATGTTCAGAGCCTGCTGTTTCTAAGTAAATGCTTGTTTATTATATGAATCTAGTGCAGAATATCAAATTTTAGATATTAATAGCAATTTTTATCTATTAATCTTATTTATCTTTTAATTGCTAAAAAATAACTTCAATTTTAGAATTACACCTAGAATCTAACACTGTTGTTAAATATTATAATTAGGATATACCGGTAATTCACAGTATCTTTGCATTTTTAAATACTATTACTTATTTTAGTACAGTTACGGCTTTTACTAGTAAAGAAGTCTAACTTTGAATTCCATCTATAGCTCATGAACAGAATAGTAAGTGATAAGAGAATCACCATCCAGCATTTGGTTTTTGCTGTTGGTTAATAGTAACAACAAATGCAGTCTAGCCCTCTATAAATACTTCCTGTTTCTGTGATATTTATTGTGTAAATTGTTGTCATGTTCTGGCTAGTTATCCTAATGTATCAAAGATTATGCTAAGTGCTTATATGAACCTTTGATTTTGGGAAGAATGCAGTGTCCACATCACCGCTCCAGGGTTTTTTTGCGTATACAAATATATTAGATATATCGGGGCAGCAATCCCTATAATTTTTGACAGTTGGCTTGCCTGGCTAGGCATGTTAGGAATTGTAGTTCAGAAACACTAAAGAACCTTTAATCCAAGAATTAGAGGTTCATCTGCATATTCCTTCTGTATCCTGGGAAGACAGTAGAAAGATCTGCTAATGGCAAAGGAATTGGACTTCATCTTACCAGCTCAAGCCAACAGCACACATGCCTCTGATGGCACACAAAACTTAACAAATGCGCTTGCATTTATTCTTTGGGGATTTTTTCCTCCAGAGCATATAGGAGAGATCATGGCCAAAGATTGGGATTCTGGTACTCAGCTGCAACATATGTGTGCAAGATCTGCCTTTTTTTCCTGAAGGCAAAACTGATTTCATTTGTATAAAATGTTTGTGGAAATTCTGAAAGCAGAGATCACAGAACTGGAGGTCATAGGATTATGCCTATAGCTCATTCATCAAGATGAAGACTTTCTAAACAGTAATGTGGATACCATTACTCAACACAAACAGGAGAAAAATGTAAAGTTTACCACTTCGCCCAAGCGTGGGAATAAAGAAGCTGGCAACAGGTCACAGTCAGAAGCAAAATGATTACAAAGCAGACTATTGTTCTAGATCTTGGCAACCTCTAGCTTCAGAGGAAGCTTCTACAGACATGAGTAAGCTACAAAAAGCCCTCATAGTTAAATTTGTCACCTGATCCAAGTGGAGGCAATCTATTACTGGTCATCAAGAAGAAGAAAAGATAGTGATTATAAACAGGATGTTTGTGAGAGGCACAGTATTTCCCATTTATTATTCATATTGTTCATCCCAGTGGTGAAATCTAAAATGTGTTACTACCGGTTCTGTTGGTGTGGCTTGGTGGGGGGCGGGGGGGTAATGTGACTGGGTGGGCATGGCCAATTTTTTTTTTAACTCTTAAAACCATTTTTCCTACAACCTCTTCGGCGAAGAGGTTGTGAAAAAATGCTTTCAAAAGGCTCTGACGATCCCAGCTGAGTTGCCTGATCGGCAGAGGCTTTTTTAAAAAGCCTCTGCCGATCAGGCAACTCAGTTAGGATCGTCAGAGGCATTTAAAAGAAAAAAAGGGTTTTTTCTTTTAAAAGCCTTTGACGATCCCAGCTGAGCCACATGATCATCAGAGGCTTTTTTTTTTTACATTTTAAAGCATTTTTTTGGCCGAAGAGGTTGTAGAAAAAATGCTTTTAAGAGTAAAAAAAAAAAGCCTCTGATGATCGTGTGGCTTAGCTGGGCATGGGGGGGAAGGGATTTTTGCTACTGGTTCTCCGAACCACCCGCCTCCATCACTACCAGATCGGGCGATCTGGTCTGAACCGGGAGCATTTCACCCCGGTTCATCCTCACATGTATGCAATCTCCCAAGTCTAAGATATGGTAGGAGGACTGATATGTCTTGTTGGATCTACTGATCAGAGACTTGTCCCACTAATCTTGTGGGCATAAATAATATTGCAAAGCATGACTTCTAGTAGGCTCAGAGTTACCACATGGCATTGGGAAAGAGGGTGATGGATTTGGAGACCTAAGTGCAGTGGTGGATTTCAAATTTTTTTACTACCGGTTCTGTGGGTGTGGCTTGGTGGGCGTGGCAGGAGAAGGATACTGTAAAATCTCCACTCCAGGGAAAGGTTACTGCAAAATCCCCATTTCCTCGTGATCAGCTGGGACTCCAGAGATAGAGAATAGATGGGGGCGGGGCCAGTCAGAATTTTTACTACCGGTTCTCTGAACTACTCAAAATTTCCGCTACCGGTTCTCCAGAACTGGTCAGAACCTGCTGAAACCCACCTCTGCCTAAGTGGTGTTCCTGAGAATACTTCCCATAGAAGGCAAAAGAAAGGAAAAACATTAAGTGAACTCCTGGTTGCAATGTTAGTGCAGTCGAGAGGCTTGAGGTTCAAAGAATGGTGCAAACTTCAGGAAGGAAAAAAAACTGTTACGTTATTCCTTTTACTAAGAAGGGAAAGTATATTTTTGGATGATGACTAGCTAACATCATAAGGGCTTTAAACTACAATGCAAAGGAATGGGACCAATGAATTGTCAAGTAGTGGATTGAATACAGAAGCAAAACAAATTGCTAGATAGAGACAAAGGAGATGATGGCAAAGAGAGAATGGGTTGGACTTTCTGGATACAAAAAGTTCAACCCAATTTCTTAAATGTTTGTACACAAAGCATGGTTGACAAACATCTTGTTTGTCTCTGCACTAATGCTCTGCGCATTAGTGCAGAGACATTTAAGTTAGGTGTCATTCATTAGGCATTGAAAAATGGTGGGATGAATCAACCAGTGTCACATTGGGCTTGATGGCTGCAGTTGGTTTTAGAGGAACAGACAACACAAAAAAGAAGGTGGGGTACCATTCTGTATTTTAATGATCTCCTGTGGGGCTGATGGTAATAATATGATTGTTGAAAAGCTCAAAGTAAAAGGGCAAGCTAATAGAAGGGATATCTTGCTAGGAACATGCTGTAGATCACCAAAACAGTCCAAAGGAATGGATGAAGGTTTATTAAAACAGATTAACCAAAGCTTCAAAAAAATTCATGTGATGGGAGATTTCAGCAATCTGTTGGAAAACTAATTCTGCCAAACAAAATGTTGTATAGATTCTTAACTAGTGTTGGAGATAATTTTCTCTTTTAAAAAGTTGAGTTGGCCACTGGTTGATCTACCTTGGATTTAGTCCTAATTGGCAGGCAGGGATTGAATATACTGAATTGATGGGAAGTGTATGGTGACCACACCTGCTTTTGATTTTAGCAAAAAGGTTTGTTAGAAATTACAAGTTTTAGAAAGGTTGATTTTATAAATGAAAAGAAATAGCATGGGAAGAACATCTGAAATGCAAAATTACCATCACTGTCTGGGTTTCTTTTAAAAGAAATTAAGAATACTGCAGCCTCAAGCAAGAAAAGGAGGTAGGAGGTACAGTATCTAAAGGAGCCAATGTGTTTGAATAGGCAGTTTGTGAGTGAAGGGTGCTTCTTTAGAAGGAAGGACTAAAACTCAAGCGATTGTGTAAAGCTTTGGCTCAGAAGTTCAGGAAATACACAAAGGCAAAGGTGGAAAATTAGCTAAACTTGGCAAGAGAGATGAAATCCAACAAGAAAGCTTTTTAAAAATACATTCATAGCAAAAAGAAAAAGAAAGGCAAAGGAAGTGTTTTCTCCAAGTGAATTCTTCATGGTGAGAGGAAAAAAGTAGGGAAATTTTGCTTCAATCTTTATATCTTAAAAAAAATGTTATTTTACTAGCATACATTGGGAAGGAACAGGAAAGGGTACAGGATGGTATGGATGAAATAAAGAAGCATTTGGCTAATTTGAATGCCTTCAAGGTCCTAGGATGAAATATACCCAAGAATACTGCTGGGGAACTATTGTCTTTGATAGGTGGGAAGATACCAAATGAAGGGGGAAGAAAAAAATGTATTTCCCCTCTTCAAGAAAAACAGGATCCCAGTAATTATTCAACAGTGAACTGGATGTTAATCTCTGGAGCGATGATTAAACAAGCAGCCCATTTGTAAGCTTGAAGATTGTTGTGATGGCCAAGAGTCGCCACAGCTTTGTCAAAAACAGGTAATCCAAGACAAATCTCATCTTCTTTGACAAGATGCCCTAATAGACAGCTGAAAGAACTTGGGATACTTAGTCTGGAGAAAAGAAGAAACAAGAACCAAAAATAATGGACATAAATTGCAATGGCCTAAAAGTTCATTTAAATATAGCAAAAATCTCACTGGAAAATCTGTATGATACTGGACCAACCTATATAGTTGCTGCAGTTGCCCTCTGGAATGATGTGTTTCGTTCCTCCCTTACCCCCCCCCCCTTCCCCAGAACCATGTGGCTTGTTTGTTTAGGAAATTTTTACGGGTGTTTTTCCAGCCGTATTGACAGACTTGACAGTGGTATGCCCTTTTTTGGGGTTGGTTTATTGTTATTGGTTTATTGATGGATTGTGTCTGTGATTGATTGATGAAACTTTGTGGTCAGTAAGAGCATGATGACACATAAGGGTGTGTGCATATGTATGTGTAAAAGTTGTAGGCCGCCCAGAGATGTTAATGAGACGGGCGGCTTCAGGTGTGACAAAATAAAGATCTACCTATGAAGATTGTGGATTCAGTTCTCCATTTCTTGCGGACTTTTTAAAAAGAAGGATAAGGAAACTTCATTTCTGAGTTCACCATGTAAGTTTTTTTTAAAAAAAAATCTTTGGGGGGGGGTCTTGCTTGTTATTATGACATGTTTTTAATTCTCTTTATACACAGTCTTAAAAATAAATCAGTAAATGAATAGTTTTCCTGTACATTGCAGACAGCTGAACTAGATGATCCTTCCAGCTCTACCATTCTGTTATCTGTTATGTGTCTATACAGTGTGTTTATCAGCTTCAGACTAGTATAGCTGAGCGTCTGCATTTAATCCCGCCTTAGAAGAGCGGAGCATTCTGTTTCATCTGATCTGCTGCAGCCTGAATTGTAGATCAGATTGAGAAATTGAAAAATCACAAGGAGAAGATCATGGCAAACTTAGTATATTCATGAGGACATCAGGAGTTGAGCATGTCTTTTTTGTTGTCTTCACTTAAATTCTATTTCACTCTCGGGGAAATTAGTATGTACGTAGGCCTGTTAGATCGATAAAATTAAATACTTTAAAATATTTTTTGATGTTTTAAACTGATGCAAACAGTCATTTTTGAAATGGCTGAGATTTTTAAAATGTTTTCTGTTTCAGCACAAGAATTTATAAAAAAAAACCCAGCTGGTAGGCATCCTTTTAGACAAATCGTCTCCTCTCTTCCTTCACACTGGATCCTGAAAAGACTATAAAAGATTGTACTGCAATACAATTTATGTAATCTTATTTTAAGAAGGATATTTTAAAAGTTCTGTGGTTTTTCATAAAGACCTTTAATGCTTTTCCATAAGACTCATTAAAGAGGTTGCGTAATTACGACAGTTTGCGCAAAGGAAGAATAGCTGCTGAAAAAGAATGGCTTACTAGGGTGTAACTGCTGATGATTGGACTTGATAAGCATGCATTCCTCATTCCACAGTCAATATTTTCTCAATGGCAGGACTGTTCTTGTATCCCAGCACATAGCTTGTTCTACCTACTTGGAAAATAGCATTAGCATAAGCCCTCCTGGAGGGACGCGGTGGCTCAGTGGCTAAGATGCTGAGCTTGTCGATCAGAAGGTTGGCAGTTCAGCAGTTCGAATCCCTAGCGCTGCATAATGGAGTGAGTTCCTGTTATTTGTCCCAGCTTCTGCCAACCTAGCAGTTCGAAAGCACGTAAAAAATGCAAGTAGAAAAATAGGGACCAGTTTGGTGGGAAGGTAACAGCGCTCCGTGCGCCTTTGGCGTTTAGTCATGCCGGCCACATAAACACAGAAACATCATCAGACAGCACTGGCTCTTTGGCTTAGAAATGGAGATGAGCACCACCCCCTAGATTCGGGAAACGACTAGCACGCAGATGTGGGGGAACCTTTACCTTAGCCCTCTTGAAATCAACATATGGCTGACACACATCTGGTGGACTGAGAAAATCAGTCCAAATAATTTTTGTAAAAGGGTGCTTATACACTCCTTTTTCTGCCATCAGATTTTATAGAAGAAAAAAGAAAAGAAAGGTACTCTTGAGTGGAGCTTTGATACCAAGTGACCTCATGGGCATGTCTATGTCATTTTCCAGATCAACAATACAGATGTGGTTTGCCGTTGTTTTCTTCCAAGAGAGTTTTCAGTTTTGGAGGCTGTTTCCTAGTATTTCCCCATCAAAATGGCCTTCCAAAAATTCCTAAATAGATTTTTTTGGACATGAATAGGACTGGGGCCATAAGATATAATATAATGTACAATACATTGAAGAGAGGCCATAGCTTAATGCCATGCAGCAGATTTCTGGAAAAATCCCATTAAAAAGTCAGGGAGAAGGTAATTTGAAAAGTCTTTTGGATAGCTACTGCAATTGAGACTAGCAGTGATAGGACTGGGCTAGATCGATTTTCATCAACCTCATGCCCTTGAAATGTGTTGGGACAATTTTTGGATTTTTTTTTAATAAAAAGCATGCAGGCAAAGGAATGTTGAACGTTGAAATTCCAATGCATTTGGAGGCTATCAGATTGGGGAAAGCTGAGGTAGGCGGACAAGTAGTCTGACCTGCTTGGCAACTACTTTTTATAACCAGTTTGTTGAGATGACTCAGCCTTCTTCAGCTTGGTGTTCATCACTGTATCATTACGAACAACAAAAATAATGATTCCTTCCATCCCACTCAAAGCTTCCCATCTGCATTTGAATACTAAATCAAGATATTTGCGTGGTCCGTTTTTTTCTGCCTACAGCATCACTGTTCAGTGTCACACAACAACATAGCCAACAAAAAATTTGGTTCCCCACCTCCCATTTTTATATAGATGTAGATGTATAGGGTAGATGTAGGACTTTCCCATAACTAGTCTTTGAGGAAGGAAGAGAATAGCTTACAAGCTTGCTGCTGGATAACATACATGCAGTAATAGGATATACCTCATGGGCTGAGACAAACACTCACAATTATTTTCTGGGAGTTGGGGCATACATGTTCTTTTGGTATTGCCAGGTCTAACAGAAGCAGAGCCAAAGCCCTATATCTGATCAGCATCTTCAGACACGTTCTTGTGAGAGCAGTATAATCTGAGGGTTTTTTTGAATTAATGATATTGAATTGCCTTGAATACCCTTATGCCTAAAATACAATAATGTTAATACTATAAGTAAACGGGCTATGATGGGAGTTATTATTTTTGAGACTCGGGCTTTCGACTGTTTGTGTTTTGCACTGCAATAATACTGTGATTGCCAATGTTTGAGCTAGTCTTTACTCATAATCAAATAGTTCTTCAAAGGACTCTGGGATGGAATCGTATTTCTTTTTAGTCAGCAAAGCTAAATATTCTATCCAAAGTTCCTTACCTAATGTGGCTGTCCCTTCATGAACCTTTTAAACTCACTGTCATACGCATTGCACAGACTTCCTCAAGTTTCTTATTTCAAGTTTAGAGGAACGTTCTCTAATCTGGCAAGATTTCCTGATTTTATTTTTCTTCTTCTAGAACTAAATCATGGCTTTTCGGAAGGCAGTGAAAGGAACTATCCTCATAGGGGGAGGAGCCGTTGCAACAGTCTTAACCCTCTCACAACTTTCTCAATATAGAAAAAAGGTAAGTAAATTGGTTTAATACTTGTAAATTTCATGCAAATATGTTATCTCTATATTGCATGAATACTATAATGATGGTTTGGTGCTGTATTAGGTTATGCAGATTGGAAGAGGCTTCAACCGAGAATACTGACTGTATATTATTTTATGGTTGCACCAATGAAAAGTTCCTTCATTTCAGTTTTTGTACCATTTCACATCATGCTCTTTGTAGGAATTAGATTAAAACGTATACAAGCAGCATATCAAATGTAATTTAAAACTTTTAATGTTGTTTAAATCCTCCACCAGTAATTAATAATAATGGAGGCTATTGTTGTATGTGTACAATAAGATGAAATCCAACTGTTTAATTGGCAAAATAGAATTAATATGAAGCTCTCTTTGAATATTTAATAATTTGCTTCTTGCAACCTAGCAGTTTGAAAGCATGCAAATGCAGGTAGATATATAGGTATCACTTGGGTGGGAAGGTTCCATGTGCCTTAGTGTATAATCATGCCAGTTCAAGGATATGTGTGTGCACCGTGGCTAAATTAATAATTGCTGTATGACTAAACCATATTTTTTGGACTATGGATGCTCCGAACTATAAGGCGCACCTAGCTTTAGGGGAGAAAAACAAGAAAAAAAAAATCTGCTTCTGCCTCCCAGCATCCATCCGGTATTCATCTAACCTGTTTGCCGCTGCCCATTTGCTGCTGTCGCCACGGCCCATTTCTTGCTGCCACTGCCTGTTTGCTGCCATGGCCCATTCTAGAACAGCTGATCGGTGCCGCACCAATCCCACTCCCCCCTGCTGCAATATTCGGTGTATAAGATGCACAGACATTTCCACCCGCTTTTGGGGGGGGGGGGGAAATGTGCGTCTTATACTCCAAAAAATACAGTGATTAATAATTGTTGTGTTGAGATGACATCTTCCACATTGGATGAAAAGAAAGGAAATTAAAAGCTTCTTGTTCCCTTTAGGTTCTCCACAGTTTATGATTCAATTTAGAGAGTGAAAGTTAGGGAATAGATCTTTATAGTAATTAAAAAAACCACTATTGATAGCTGTAGCTGTATTTGGCATTTTATCTGAATGTAGATGAGAATATTATTGACGAGTTTAAGCACAGAGAGCCAGTTTGGTATAGGAATTAAGACACCAGTCTAGAAACCTGGAGATTATAAAAAGAGGTATGTGGCCCTGGGCCATTCACTCTCTCAGCTCTTGGAAGAAGAAGATAAGAGCAAACCACTTGTGAGATCTTGCTAAAAAAAAAAATACTGCAGGGACTTATATCCAGGCAGTTACTAGGAGAATCAGTTCTGACTTGATCTGCATGAGCGTGCACACACTCATACAGAAGCTTAAGCATAGGGAATGCTGTGAAGATACTAATTTTCCTAAAGTTGAATATACAAGGAATTTGATATAGCCCATAATATTTGTCTTATGAGTCTTCACATAGAGTTGAAAAATATGACTAAAGGAGCATAGTAGTATGCAGTAGTAACTCCTCCCCCCCACACACAATGTTTCAGTTGTAAATCTGAGGCTATTGAGTTTCTTAATAATTAACAGTGAATATCTATACGGTATTCTGTGAAATCATGGTGTTTCTAGAGAAAGTAAAAACGGCAAGAGAATGGACATTGGTCCTACCTGAACATCCTTTCTTGGGGTGTTGTGGCATCGGCCCGACATGGGTTGCTACAGTTGGATCTGTCTAGAGACTGAGTCATAGTTTTTTGCCCATGTCCATTGCTCCCTTCCTCTCAGGCCCAGTTTCAGCTCAGGCAAAGACAGAGCTGAAGAGAAATCACCATCTGGAAGAAAAACTCTTGTCAAATTTAGAAGAGGGTCATCTCCAGGACCTCAGGCAGAAGGGAGGGACTGGCTGATGCCACAACACCCCGAGAAAGGACGTTCAGATAGGACCAATGTCCATTCTCCAGTGTGGTTGTGGCATCGGCCAGACATGGGACATACCAAAGCTTGGCAGTCCTAAGGGTGGGAAATCGAAGGGCCTGGAGTGAGCCTGGCTCGGTGTATCTGTTGCAGGACCTTCCTCCCAAAGGATACCTCTGCTGATGCGAAGACGTCCAGCTTATAATGCCTGATGAAAGGTGCAGGAGTAGTGCAGGTGGCCACCCTGCAGACCTCAAGGAAGGCCTGTGTAGACAAGGCTGCGATAGTAGCTGCACTCCTGGTGGAGTGGGCGGTGATGTGCCTGGGAACCGGAATTGCTTGGGCCTGATAGGCTGAGGCAATAAACGCCCTGATCCAGCGACCAATGGTTGAGGAGGACATCTTTGATCCTAGTGAGGTTGGTTGGAACAACACAAATAAGGCCTTGGATTGCCTGGTTGGAGCTGTCCTTTTAATATAGATCCTAAGGGCTCTCCTGACACCTAGGGTATGCCACTTATGTTCAAGAACGTGTGATGGTCATGGACAGAAATTTGGGAGAATTACCTCCTGTGTCCTGTAAAACCAGGAGTTGATTTTTGGAATGAAGATCTTCTCCGATTGATAGCACTGCCATCTCGGAGATACGTCGAGCTGACATAATGGCTACCAAGAAGGCAACCTTAATGGTCAGGTGCCTGAGGCTGGTGGTCCTGAGGGGCTCAAAGGGAGGTTCAGTAAGGGCCCTGAGGACTTTGGGCAAATCCCAGGTGGGATATCTATGAATAGTCGGGGACTGCAAGTTACTGGCTCCCCTTAGAAATCTATGGATAACCGGGTGGCGTGTTAAGGGCACCCCCGTGTTACCTGAAATACCGTGGAGATGGCTGCCACATGCCTCCAGATGGTACTGTGAGCCAATCCCTGGTCCAGGCTGTCTTGTAGAAACTCGAGCACCTGTGGAACAGAAGCTGAGAGAGGGTCAATGCAACATGTGGCATACCATTTGGAGAAGGAAGCCAGGTAGCATTGTAAATACGGAACGTGGATTGTCATCTGGCCGCCTGAATGGTATGAATGACCCTGTCGGAGTAATTGTCTCGCCTCAGAAGGACTCCCTCAAGTGTCAGGCGGTCAGTTGGAGCCACTATGGCTCCGGATGGAGCAGGACCCCCTGGTGGAGAGAAATCCTGTCTGGAGGGATTCTCCAGGGTCTCGATATGGAGAGGCCGACAAGGTCTGCAAACCAGGGATGACGGGGCCAATGAGGAGCCACTAATATCAGCTCTGCCTTGTCTGAAATTACTTTCTGAACCACTGCTGATATCAGGGGTAGCAGGGGAAAGGCATAGAGGAGACGGGGGCCCATGTGCATCGAAAAGTTGTAGTTGACTAAGAACCCGTGGTCGAGTGGAGTCTGAATGGTGAGATCGAGATCCTTCTGAGCTTTGTCAAAGGATGGGGCTTGGACTAAGATGTTGTCCAGGTATGCCTGTAACCTTACCAGCTTCTGGCACAGGTGAGCGGATATGGCGGCTAAGATTTCTGTGAAACATCTGGGGGCCGAGGCCAGGCCGAATGGCATGGCCTTGTATTTTTTTTTTAATAAAAAAAGTTTTTTATTTTTTTTATAATTCAGACAGCCAAACATTACATAATAAATTGTCATTCATCATTTCCCCTCCCTCCCTTTTCCCCTCCCCCACCCCAACCCCCCCTTCCCACCCTCCCCCCCCTGAGCAAAATACAGAGCAAAATACAGGGTAATTCAATTGACAATCATAAGGTAAATTAAACTAACTAATGTTAAAGTAATAATTCTCCCCTAAAACCTTAACTCCACTATAAATAACATAATACATCTCAAATTGGCATTTATTCATAAGCTATTTGATATTTTTTTGTCTGGTATTTATTTTGAATGTAATCAATCCATCTTCTCCATTCCCGTAAATATCTTTCTTGAGTATGGTCCTTCAGGTACGCTGAAATTTTCGCCATTTCCGCCAAGTTCGTCACCTTCAGTATCCAATCGTCAATAGTAGGCAAAGAGTCCTTCTTCCAATGTTGTGCTATCAGCAATCTAGCTGCTGATATCAAGTTTAAAATCAATTTAGTCTCTACTACCGTACATTCTGTTGTTATACCCAGTAAAAACAGCTGTGGAGTAAATTTCAACCTTTTTTTAAAAAATATTCTGCATTACCCACCAAATTTTTATCCAAAATGCTTTAACTTTCTTACAGGTCCACCAAATATGATAATAAGTTGCATCATCACAATCACATCTCCATCATTTAGCTTGAAGATTTGTATACATACACGATAACTTTTTAGGGTCTAAATGCTATCTGTAGAACATTTTATAAAAATTTTCTCTTAAGTTTTGTGCCTGTGTAAATTTAACATTTCTAACCCAAATCTTCCCCCATGTTTCCATCACCACCGGTTCCTGAAAGTTTTGTCCCCATTTTATCATACAATCTTTAACCAATTCCGTTTCAGAATCTATTTCCAATAATGCATTATACAGCCTTTTAATGTGCATTTGACTCTGGTCTCTAATCTGTTTTACCAAATTCTCCTCCTTGCACATAACACCAATTTTTTGATCTTCCCTCCATCTAGCTTGAACCAAGTATATATTATCCCTTCTTCTTTCAACACATTTAAAGGTTTCAGTTGCAGTCTGCCCCTTTCCATAGAAAGGAGCTCTTTATAGGTAATCACCTCCTCTCTTTGTTCTATACTTATATTTTCTATTGCATGTCTTGGATTTGCCCATATTGGTATTTTGTAATTTAACTTATATTGATACTTTTTCCACACCCTCAACAAATCATTTCTGAGTATATGACCTTTAAACATCTTGTCGGCATGGCCTTGTATTGAAGGTGCCTGCCCACGTAGCAGAATCTTAACTATTTGCAATGGTTCAGCAGGATGGGATTATGGAGGTAGTCCTCCATGAGGTCTGTTGAGACCAGAAAATCCTCGGGACAAATCCCCTGCAGTATGGATGCTAGGGAACTCATTTTGAATCTCCGATAGACAAGGTGAGTATTGAGGTTTTTAAAGTCTAGAATTGCTCTCCACCCCCACCCCCCCAAGCGCTTCAGTACTATGAACAGAATTGAATAGTAGCCCTGTCTCCACTGGCTGTCTGGAACCAGTTCTATGGCCTGAATTTCAAGGAGGTGTTGAATGGCCTGTTCCATGAGCCTTTGTTTGGTGTTGTTGTGGGACATTGGGCATAATACGAAGCGGTTCGGGGGAGTGGAGAGGAACTCCAGGGGAAGTCCGAATTTGATCGAATTTAGGACCCAGTTGTCCAATGTTGTGTGTACCCACCTGTCTGTGAAGAGGGCCAGTCGGCCTCCTATAGGTGGATTGGGCGGCAAGTCATTTGCAGCCTCTGGCCTGGCAGTAGCCAGAGCCTCGAAAGGGACGTTTGGACTGGGAGAATTGCTGGGACCTGTCATGCAAGGACTGACGATCTGATTGGCAGGTCTGTCCTCGTGAGTAATATGGCTGGGAAGGGCCCCCTTGCATGTAGCCATGAAAGGACTGCTTCCTGTAAAGGGTTGTGGATCTCCTGTCAGCCCGTCTTCTTGATGAAGGCAAAATTTGTCCTTGGTTTTGATGAGAAGCAGATCCAACGCCTTGCCTAATAGCTTAGACCCCGTATAAGGCGCTGCTGCCAACCACCATTTGGCCCGTAATTCCGCTGGCCACTGGCGAAGCCACAGTAATCTTTGTGATGACACTGATGAAGCCAGTGCCCTCGACGCATATTTGGCGACGTTTAACATTGTGTCGGCAGAAAACTGGGTTGCGGCGATGATTTTGTGGAGGTCTTGGTGAAGCCGGGCCTCAGTAGGAGGTATCCTGGACTGCAGCTGCTGGAGTCACAGATTGTATGTTCGGTTGAAGAAGGAAACGGAGGAGGCCGCCTGGGTTGCCCATGCAGCGGCCTGGTGGTTCTTTTTAAACAAGAGATCGAATTTCTTGTCCTCAGGTCGAAGACCTTCAGATGTATTACCTGCCAGGTAAGATGAGGAAGAAGAAAGAGCCGCAATGGGGCTGTCTACGGTGGAAACCTGTTATAGCTGAGCAAACTTGGGTGCTGTGGAATAATATTTATCAGACCCGCTAGGTGTGGGGATAGCTGCTGGGCTCAACCACTGCTTTTGGACAACATCCATGAACAATTGGGGGGCCGGAACGAAAAGTTGTTCTGGTATTTGTTCTGAGAAAAGACCCTGGTTCTGTCCCTGTTGGGATTCCTGTGGTTCCCTGGAGACATCATCCTCCTTCAAGGAGGTCGTGGTTCGTGCCTTGTGCAATAAGGACTTGAACCGGTTTGGGGGGGAAAGCCCCGTGAAGCCAGAGGAGTCAGGACAGATGCCTTCATCCTCCAAAAAATCAGCATGAGTATCCCCTTCAAGAGCAAAATCCTCACTAACCCTGGAAGCAGTAGGTGAATACTGTTGAGGGCTTGTCAGGCGTGCAGATGGGGTGACACAACCCTGTGAGAATGATTCAGAAACTACAGATTCAGAATGGTGCTCTTGAAAGGCTGCCATATGCGCTTGGCAATGGCATGGTCAATAAACAATTGGATGCTTTCAGGTAGACATTTTAAAGGGTCTAAACTAGGCCTGAGGCTGATGTGCTTGGTTGATTGATCAAGGCAGTTTGGTCTCCAAGGTCTGCAGTTACTTCAGGTGCTAGCAGACAATCAAAGGGAGTGGGGGCTTGCTCACCACTATCCAGCAGGGCTGGATGTGTGGAGGACTCTCCTGCACCTTCTGGAGATCAGGCCTCTGTCGAAGGAGACAAGGCGCGGCTCTGAGGCTGATGGGGGACAGCAGACTCACTGTGATGGGCTGTTGAGGCCTGTAGCAGGACAGCCTTGGAGATTTGCTTTTCCAAGGCTTTTTGTCTCCGCTCAAGATCTTTGAGTTCTGCTTTGGAAGGTTGTTTACTCCTAGTCCCCTTGTTAGATTTGCTGGAGGCCTTTCTATCCCTGGAAGTCCCAGCCACGTCTCTGTTTAAGGATTGATCTGCCATTTTAAGAAAACAATGTACTCACTGCGTCAAAATGGCATCCGGTTGTAGTACAGGCCTCAAATGTACCTTGTGGCAATCAAGTGGTGGCAGCTGTACCGTAAAAACCGTGCTAGCCAGCACACTCGCAAGCAGGACTACCTCTGCTTAAAGGGGTGGCTTACTGAGGTCAGACCTAGGACGTGCCAGCACCCAGCACCAATGGCCGTAGGCCATAGCGAGGCTGGACCAGTTGGCTGCTTGCATTGGCTTCCGGAGGGAGGATGCTCCATGGATGTTCCGCTGCCTCCAATCCAGGCCCGGGGACATGATGGTCGCTGTTGCTGGAGGCCGAGGCTTTCCCCTCTCGTTGGTGGTGAAGTGGCAAAAAAAGGGCTGGGTGACGCTCCACAGCACTTCAGAAGGCCCTGCGGTGTTCCGCAGCACTTCAAAGAGCCGTGCTGTAGCTGACTGGCACTGTAGGCAGCTGTGGAAGAAAAGGCGAGGCTCCAGAGCTGCTAGCTGGAGGTGCTGCCTTAGATCGGTGGTGGTAGGGAGCAGGAGCTGCCAATTCCTTGTTGGTGGCGTAGCCGCCTGAAAACGCCTGCCTTGGGCAAGACGGCTGCGGCAAAGCTGCTCAGAGGTGGCTGGCAAAATGGCGCCTGTTTGCAGGCCGGTAGACCGGTGTGTTCTGAGCTATTGTAATGCTAGTTTCCTAGCAAGTAGATCGGTACGCTCTGAAAAGAAGCAGTAGACCGGTGTGCTGTAAACAAGCTTGAAAAATTTCAATGGCATCTGAACAGACATGGGCTGAAATAGCCGAATCTTCCCAGAGATGCTTCTCTCAGGCCGACTGAGTCAAAACTGAGCCTGAGAGGAAGGGAGCAAGGGGCGTGTCTGAAAAACTATGCAGATCCAACTGTAATAACCCATGTCTGGCCAATGCCACAACCACACTGGAGAAGAAGAGAAATTCTGTTTTTCCTTTATTCTGACTTTTCCACCACTTGTGTAGTTTCCCTTGTAGCTGTTGTCTGCTCATACCAAACAGATGATACCAAGTGGAAGGATTATTGCATGAGAAGATGACCTGTTTGTCCTGTTGACAAATCTAATTGTGGGGTCAGAACTACCTTTTTTATTATGCCTGTCAGTCATGTAGAGGATGTGGTAAATGTAGCAAGAGACAAAGAGGCCCAAAGAGGCTTTAATTGGCTCTGTTATTTTTTTTAAGCAAGCCTTTTCAACACTCACCTGTACTAAGAGAAGATCTGAGCCAATTAACATTTGGGCCAGTTGTATATTCTGTCTTCTAGAAACATCTCATTTACTGTACAACTAGTAGGCTTTCAGCAGCAAGCTGTTCTGTCTGCATTTTTAGGAAGTCATTGGTTAGCCTTTGCCAAAGCAGCCTTTGAAGACAGGAAAATGAAGTTTTCCTAAAACTTCTGTTATATTTTTAAGTGAAAAACTTTGGATAAGAGCCTTATGCCGATGCTTAGTCTGATCATGCAAAGGCTTAAAACAGGGAGAGGATTTGTGGAACAGAACAGAATAACAGAGTTGGATGGGGCCTTGGAAGTCTTCTAATCCAACCCCCTGCTCAGGCAGGAAACCCTATACCTGTGATGGTGAACCTATGGCACGCATGTCACAGGTGGCACGCGTGGCCATATCAGTGGGCACGCCAGCTCAGCTCCGGCTGCATGTGCGTGCTAGCCAGCTGATTTTCAGGCCTTCTGGGCCCATCAGAAGTAGGGAAACAGGCTGTTTCCTGCCTCCAGATGGCCTGGGGGGGCCGGGGAAGGCCCGTTTTTCTGCCTCACCTGGCTCCAGATCCTCTCTATGAGTCTGGGGAGGGCGAAAACGACCTTCCCCACCCCCTCAGAGGCCCTCCGGAGGCCAGAAACGGCCCGTTTCTCAACTTCCGGTTGGACAGGAAGTGACTTTTTTGCTGTCCCCAGCCTCCAGAGCTTCTCTGCATTCTTTCTAGAGTCTCAACGTCTTTTTTACATCGTGGCAACCAAAATGGGATGCAGTAATTCCAAGTGTGGTCTTACTAAGACATAAAGTGGTATTAACACTTCACATGATATCATCTTGAGTCTATCCCTCTGTTAATGCAGCCTAGAATTGTGTTGGCTTTTTTGGCAGCTGCAGCACACTGCTGGCTCATATATCAGTGGCCAATATTTAGGCATTTAACAAACTTGTTTAAGTCATCTTTATCCGCATTTGCTTAATGTGACTTCCAGTAGCATTCGTTTAAACAGGCATAGGATAGTACATCTTATCAGATTTTCAATTCCATTTTCAAGTGAACATGAGTTTTTGTTCTTTCTAAAATATGTTTACTTTTAGATTATTTTTAGTATTGATCTTCATAATTACTTTCATATGCTGAAATTCAGCATAGAGATTGATCTTAAAAAGTAATGTAAGCATTCTGTGTTTGTTTCGCTGCTGTGTATATAACAGCAACAACACTCAGACAATAATAGAAGATTTAAGGTGTGGACTTGACCCACTTAGCAGAAATATGCCTGTGCTTTCTTGGGCTGACTTCTGAATAAACATGTGATTGCCTAGTTAAGAATTTATTTTACTTTTTTCAGAGTTTGTTTCAAAGTAAAATATAAACTTATAGTGAATCATAGAAATTAATAACACATAGAAATACATTGGATACGTATAAGTCGGTTTTACTCTTGCATACATCTTCTCGAAATAAAATGTGTTCTGTGATCACACACGTGATGAAACACTGAATTTTGCAAACCGTAAATTTGTGCAGGATATATCTTTGTAGCTATAAAATGGCAGCTTGTTTTAATTAAGACAGAGAAAGCACATTTTCAGAATGTGTATTCAGCATCTAAAGCAATACAATGATATGAAGACCCAGAAAACTAAAAATGTATTTTACATCTCTAATATTAGATGCACACTAGCACTAGCTAGTGCTAATTATTGCTGTTTTGCAGTCTCATTAATTCTTTTGTAGGCTGTTAGCTTTTTATATGTAATAATTTCAATTGTCTTTTGTAAAACAAAGTAACATAACAAGCAGGGTCTTAGTCATTAGAATAGAATAGAATTCTTTATTGGCCAAGTCTGATTGAAATCACAAGGTGTCTGGTGCATATGCTCTCAGTGTACATAAAAAGACAAGATACACTCGTCAAGAATCACAAGGCACAACACCCAGTGACAGTCATACAGTACAATAAGCAATCAAATCATACTAGGAAACAATCAATATCAGTATAAATCTCAAGGATATAAGCAACAAAGTTACAATCATGCAGTCACAAGTGGGAGGAGATGGGCAACAGGAACGATGAGAAGACCAATAGTAATAGTAATGCAGACTTAGTGAACAGTCTGACAGTTTGAGAGAATTATTTGTTTAGCAGAGTAATGGTGTTCGAGGAAAAATGTTCTTGTATCTAGTAGTCTTGGTGTACAGTACTCTATAGCGTCGTTTTGAGGGTAGGAGTTGAAACAATTTATGTCCAGGGTGCAAGGGGTCTGTAAATATTTTCATAGTCCTCTTTTTGACTGGTGACCTCCATTTATTCAGAAGAGCAATTATGGAGTTTAATCCTTCCCTCTTGCTATAAGCCTATTGCTTCCTATCGAATGATCACATTCTGTAATAGAATCCTGCCTAAAAAAAAAGAAATATAACAGAATCCTTAATTTGGGGATAACCCCCCCCCCCCCCCGTTGGGTTCTCCATTTTTTGGCCTAAATGGTAAAAGTAAAGATTCCCCCGCACATGCATGCTAGTTGTTTCCGGCTCTAGGGGCAGTGCTCATCTCTGTTTCTAAGCTGAAGAGCCAGCGCTGTCCGAAGATGTCTCCGTGGTCATGTGGCTGGCATGACTAAGCGCTGAAGGCGCATAAAGCACTGTTACATTCCCACCAAAGTGGTCCCTATTTTTCTACTTGCATTTTTTACATGCTTTCGAACTGCTAGGTTGGTAGAAGCTGGGACAAGTAACCGGAGCTCCCTCAGTTATGCAGCGCTAGGGATTCGAACCACTGAACTGCCGACCTTGTGATTGACAAGCTCAGCGTCTTAGCCACTGAGCCACCAGCTTCCAAATCCTTTGGAATCATTCTTACTGATGGGTATTAAGTCGAAAACCTCTGGAAGGATGTCAAATTTCAGAACTTTCGGCCCAAAATAAGAGTTTGAAACAAACTGCACAGTATCTGGACTTTGGTTTTTGTCAGTGATGGGTTAGAAGGCAATTACCACTTCTCTGACGTTAGGGGACAATCACACAGAAAATATGTAAATATCCTTTTATGGATAAAATAATAATATTATGTTACAATTAGAAAAAAGGAATGGTTGCAAATAAACATAGTTGTAAATAGTGGCAGCAGGAAGTAGTTTGCTTTGAGAATTGTGAAAAGTAATAGTTGCTCAGTTTGAGAATAATAAACCAATCCTTTATAAAGACTCTGTAGAATAGAATGGAAACATCATATGGGAGATGTAATGTTTGAGTCACATTGACAATTATTATGAACATAATAGGCAAATCATGAGCCCATCCATTGATACGGATCTTCAAGACCAGCAACCATGTCCTTCTTGCTATCGTCATGAGGAGGTTAGCTGTAGCTATACCAGCATTCCCCACCCAGCAATATATCTGGAGATGCAGTTTGGCAGAAGTTGATTTAACTTAAGATAAGCCCTTAGTCTCTCCGAAGGTTTTCTTAGTGCTAACACTCAGCTGTGCTATTAAGGTAAAGATGCTGCAATTAGAGTGGGATCTCCTATAGAAGAAGGCAAATTCTGGTTTCATATATTCAATAAATCCTTAGTATAATTTTTTTGGTTCTGGCATATGAACGAAATCAATTATGGTTTATTCTTTGAGTTGTGTTTTAAAAAAATCAAAATGTCCTTTTTCTTTGAATAAATTTTCCATTTCGATTGGTATCAGAACGTGTAGAGTTTTCCTTCTCCTTTATAATGGGCCTCTTACTAGTTAATATTGATATAATTCCACAGTAGAATGCAATAGGAAGTCAATTCCATTCTATGCAGTGAGATTTACTCCCAAGAAAGTATTATTTCTATAGTTAAGGTTCTGTGATTTATTTTCTTCTACAAATGAAAGTTGTTCTTCATATGGTATTATAGGAAAACAGTATCAGAAGGATCAGTTGGCTTGGTAATCTGGATCTTTTAATGTTCCAGAAATGTGTTTTACCACCTGTTCCCAATATTTTTTAATAACCTTCTCTATGCTTGATATCATATTCAGTACACAGGATTAAAAAACAGATTGGACCATTTCAAAATCGTATACATCTGTAGCTTGGCAAATAGTTAGCAAAATTTAGTCAGCAAATTATCAGCAAAGGTACAATACCTTTTCGTAATATGTTTTTCTGTTTTCTACCATTTTGGAAGAATGTGGAAAATATATTCCAAATTAAATTATAGCATTCTTAAAGGATACGATTAAAAAAAACCATGATCCAGGGTTTCTTGAGGACCCTTTGGAGTTCAGGGCCCTTCTCTATCAATAGGGAAAAAATTAGAAAGAAAACAATTAAAAATACAAAGGAAGAGGAATAAGGTTTTTAGAAAATAGAAAATCAGCCATTATTATATTTTAAGGCTGTGCACTTCATTTAAAAATATAGATATAGCATTCATATCTTTTCAGTTTGGTATCTGCCAAATTAGTGAAATAAATAGAGTGGGGTTCATGGTTGTAAAAATTGTATGCTTTTATGGAGTGCTCACTGTATTGTTTTTTTAACATAGATTTATGTTTGATGACAAAGCAATTCTATAAACATTATATCACACTGTAGTGATGGCATTTGAAATAGAGATTTTTCACTTAATAACTAGAGTTATGACTTCTATTGATTTATATTTAAAGACACTTTCATTAAAAAGTCTTGTGTGGTTTTAGGAAAAATGGGCATGATGGGATACTGAATAATGATAATAATACTTAATATTGTAATAATATTTGGGGATTATTTTATTTCAATACTATTCTAACATGAATCTTTTGTGTTATTAATGACGTAGGCAAGGGTTTTGGACAAATAGTGCTGCTCTTTATAAATCAACATTAAATTATGCTCAACTTCCTTCCTTCCTTCCTTCCTTCCTTCCTTCCTTCCTTCCTTCCTTCCTTCCTTC
>WNWU01000006.1:21956084-22021084 GCA_012654045.1 Ptyas mucosa
TTCCTTCCTTCCTTCCTTCCTTCCTTCCTTCCTTCCTTCCTTCCTTCTTGAAATTTTATTTTTGCAGGGTCATCTTGCAACTGTGGAAGCTTCAGAATGTAAACCTCTATCAATGCTAAACTCCCTTCCGACTAGGGAGAATCATTTCCAGGCTTTGAGAGAAACCCCAGAATTTGATGTTCTTATCATAGGTGGAGGTGCCACAGGAAGTGGTTGTGCCTTAGACGCTGTTACAAGAGGTAAGTGATTCACATCACTATAGCAGTCAGTTTTGTTGTGTCTAGGCATTCATATGTCCCAGAGATAGGAATAAATTTTAACATTAAAAGTAGATTCACTCTATCTAAAGTCATTGCTTTTCCTTTTCCTTTTCCTTTTTATTTCTTTTTCTCTTTATTGTATTTTTTCTCATTTATTGTAGTTGATTTGTATTATTTACAGTAGTCTTTTGATTGAATCTTTTAAATTATATTTACAGGTTTGGGGGCTTTTTTGGATAATATACTGTTTAAAAAAAGATTAAGAGATTTGGGATTTAATTGCCGTAGTTCTTTTATTACATAATGCCATAAGAGGTCTCTCTTTCTCTCTCTCTCTCTCTTTCTCACATACCTTTATCATTCAATCCAATATAATGCCTGAGATAGGCCTGAGGCATTTTAAAATGATGTCTTGGATCATGATAGAGATAAGTTGCTAACATCACAGTTCTCAGTTCTGAAAACTTAAGAGGCTCGTGCCTTTTGATATTCCAGAAGCATAGTTTCTAAGCATGGAGAATTCAACAAAGTGCCTTTTGTTTAAAAGATGAAATGAATATAATTTGAGCATTTGAGATTATCTTTTTGACTTGCTGGGCTTTCTTCTATTCCGTTTATTTTTAATGTCATTGTCCAATATATCCATCTCATCTTAGCTGTGTGGGCAGCCTGCGCTTCATGTTATGACCTATTTTAGGGCTATTCCTTGCTAAACCATTTTGCATTAAGTTCTGAAGAACTTATTCCTTCCTAGCTGTGAATTGCCTTTTTAAAATTCCCATAATTCCTAACTAGCCAAAACCTGGAGTACAGGTAGTCCTCAACTTATGACCACATTTGAGCCCAAAAGTTATGATGCTAAGTGAGAAATTTGTTAAGTGAGTTTTGCCCCATTTTAAGACTTTTCTTGCCACATTTGTTAAGTGAATCACTGCAGTTCTTAAATTAGTAACACGGTTGTTAAGTGAATTTGGTTTCCCCATTGACTTTACTTGTCAAAAGGTTGTAAAAGGGGATCATATGAGCCTGGACACTGCAACCATCATAAATGTGAATCAGTTGTCAAGCGTCCAAATGTAAACCATGTGACCATGGGGATGCTGCAATGGTCATAAGTATAAAATGGTCATAAGTCACATTTTTCAGTGCCATTGTAACTTTGAACGGTCGCTAAATGAATTGTTGTAAGTCAAGAACCACCTGTATGTGTAATGATAATGCTGACAATAAATAAATAAATTTCCTATATTGACATTTATTGATAAGGATAATTAAGCCAGGTTGGAAGAGCAAACGAGAAAGAAGAGGAAAGTCATTTTTGAATGAGAAAAATTAAATCAGGTATTGTCTTTAGATTATGGGATCTGTCAACTGGTGCAGATTTTACGAATGGCATATATAGAACCCCAGCTCTAGAGATTTATTTTGACTATCCAATATGAGGGACAATTTACTTTTTAAAAAATCATTGGAATCATATGTTTCACTAACCTAAGATGTAATGTCATTGAATTAGCTCAGTATGTTGTGGACAAATCAGTTGTGATATATTTAGCAAATCATAGTTGAACAAAAGTAGCGTAGTGTGTTGTGGAAACATCAGTCGACTTACATTCAGTAAACCATAGTTGAACAAAATATAGTTTAATGTAATGTGCAAACCTTTTTAAAAACTTATTGTAAAAAAAAAAATGTAAGCAAAAAATTCTGAACCATTTTTTTTTTTAAAAATTGATTTATATGCCTCCCTTCTCCGGAGACTCAGGGCGGCTTACAATGCGTTAAGCAATAGCCTTCATACTTTTGTATATTTATACAAAGTCACCTTATTGCCCCCACAATCTGGGTCCTCATTTTACCTACCTTAGAAAGGATGGAAGGCTGAGTCAACCTTGAGCCTGGTGAGATTTGAACTTGCAGTAATTGCAGGCAGCTGGAAATTTAAGTGCTACTTTTAACAGCACTTAGTCCACTGCGCCACCGGGCTCTTAATTTTTGATTTGTACCAATACATTTTAGTCTACTTTCCTGTCTATGCCAGCTCTAAATTATAATGACTTCCAGGATGGATAAAAATGGATGATTTTTTTTTTTAAATGGATTTTTAAAATTTAAATCGGATTATTTTTTATTTTTATCAAATTTATTTTAATAAAATGCTTTTGGAGTAAAAATCTATCTAGAGATACTTTTCTCTTTAAGATACATTAATAATTTAGTTTATTCAGCATGAAATGGAGCTTAGTTATGTAGCATGAGGCTCTATGCAAAATTCACAGCTCATTCAATGAATCCAAGCTCTGCAAGCTAAATAGGAAACGTTCATTTTGTTTGCAAATAATAATATTAAAGATTCTAACTACCAGCAAGAATGAGTCCTTACATTTAAAGAGCACCTGTCATTTCAGATCCATCATGGCAGTCCCTGTTAGCGGGCATCCACTTACCTGCTGCCTGCCATGTCCCTCACCAGCCATCCCATTAAAGTGAATGGGACTGTCGCTGAGTCAACAGTGGGTCAGAGGAGGAGCTGCTGCAGGACAGAGATGACAGTTGCTCTTTAAAAATTATGATTTAAATTGAGGGTTTTTTTGTTTTTGTTTTTTAATTTGATTTATATGCCGCCCTTCTCCGGAGACTCAGGGCAGCTTACAATGCGTTAAGCAATAGCCTTCATATTTTTGTATATTTATACAAAGTCAGCTTATTGCCCCCACAATCTGGGTCCTCATTTCACCTACCTTAGAAAGGATGGACGGCTGAGTCAACCTTGAGCCTGGTGAGATTTGAACTTGCAGTAATTGCAGGCAGCTGGCAACTTAAGTGCTACTTTAACAGCACTTAGTCCACTGCGCCACCAGGCTTCTTGATTGAGTTGATTTAAATCAAGCCTTTTTACTGGTAATTTAAATCGTGATTTAAATTGACTTGATTTAAATCAAATCCACCCTGATGACTTTTAATTCTTTTAATTAGTTAGTAATCATGTGTGTGTTTTTGACCATATAAAAAGTGTTGACATGATTTGGAAAATAAAGTACGAACTATATTTTTAATTTCAAGTTTTATAATCCATTCTATTTTTACATACAGGTTTTTGTTTTTGTTAATAAATTTAATGGGCCTGGCTTCAGCTATGTTTTCTTTCTTCCTTAGCTCCTATTTAAGTTTTTATTTAGTTGAAGTTTTCTTTTCTTTCTTTCTTTTTTTTTGGTTGTATTGCTGCAATTACTGTTAACATAGTACAGTTATAGTTAGTAGCATGTATGTTAAGATTTATCATTGATCTCTCTCTGACTCTGCTTTATTTGCATTGTTATCCTGACATGGCACTCTCTTTTCAATAAAATAAAATTTAAAAAAGTTTTTAACTTTTTATTTTGTTTCAAGTTTTTCGTATCCCTAGTTCTGCTGAAGGATTATCTGCGTTAGCCACCAGTTTGAAATTTTGGAATGTATATATCTCAAAATAAGAGGCCTAAACATTCTTAATATTTTGTTTGGCATAATTTCAAAACATTATTTGCATTATTTCTGGCCAAATTTTGGTAGACTTAGAAAGAGGGGTCAAGTTTGGAAGTACCTGTAGTATATGTAGTGAGATACCTTCTTCGGCAACTTCCTTATATTTATTTTTCCTACCATGTACTTTGTTGCAGGGATATGATTTTGGTTTCATAATAAAATAAAGCTTTTCAGTGTTTAGGATTGGATGTAGCAGATGATAGAGCTATATAGGAAAACCAAAGTTGAAGCCAATCTCATTTATCGTTTTCTTGGTACATTTGTTGATTTGTATCAGTAGCTTTCTGAAGTGTGAAATAATCATAGGCATTTGGTTAATGAATTGTATATTGTTGCTCTTCATTCACGGGATTTGCTCTCATATTAAGTTTGATGCTTCACTTAGCAAATTCCGTTTTCTTCATCTTTGATACGTTCTTGCCAAATTATTCCTGATTGTATCCATTAATCTTCAGTCACATTTGACAAAAATAAATTGCTCTGATCTTCTAAAGTTACCGGGAATAATTAGTTTTTTTTTTAAGGACATGAAAGTTTAGGGGGACCAAGAGAGGCTAATGTGGCTGTTTGTACTGTAATAAAGCATAGCGGGATCTTTAAGGTAATGAAGACTAAAGGAAGAGCACAGAGGACTTCCTCCTTGGATCTGCAAAATCATGTTACACACTCTACCACACCCTCTGTTAAAATCTTGCAGTACTTGCTTTCATTCTTCCTGTTTTCTTCCTTGAGTGGCTTTGTATGAGTGATTGCCACATGGAAAGTACATTGACAGCGGTTGTGACATTAGCATTGTTACTTTATTCAGTTTTGAAAACAGCACTTAGCAACAGCCCTTTGGCTTATATATCGCTTCACAGTGCTTTACAGCCCCCTCTAAGCAGTTTACAGAGTTAGCATATTGCCCCCCCCCCCAAAAAAATCTGGGTTCTCGTTATACCTGACCTCGGAAGGATGGAAGGCTGAGTCAACCTTGAGCCAGTGGAAATTGAACTGCCGAACTGCTGGCGGTCTGACAGTCAGCAGAAGTAGCCTGCAGTACTGCATTCTAACCACGGCGCCACCACGGCTCCATAAAATTGCAGTTGAACAAAGTTAGTTTGTATTAGATGTGATTTCCCCTCCTCCCCCTAAAAGGAATTTCATTTCAGGTGTTCTGTAGGTATTTATTTTAACTGCATTTACTTTCCGTATGATTATATTTTACAAAACAATAGAAAGGGCAGGGGAAAACAGTCTGAAAATTAGTAATGAGGTATGCAGTTCAAAGTCAGTCTCAAGGTAGTGATTGTGCACTTGAACGCATTAGTTAGACAGGAGATGTTATCAGTATTACATTACAGTTTTCATTTAGGACAAAATACGAATTAGTTGCAACCTCCCCAAAGCCCATTAATCTTCCGTCTGTCTCCCGTTCTGCTTTTATAATATTCTACCTGGTGAAAAGTTCTGAAGAACTTGAAAGCTTGCACTCTCCCCTGAATTGGGTGGCTCTAATAAAGGTATTACCCAATATTGATTTTAATTTTTTTTTTAATAGAGCAGTATGTTGTTCTGCTACAAAAAAGCATATGCAAATTTAAAAGACCATTAATAACACTAATTGTTTGATTATGATTTAATTACTTTGTTTAATTTGTTGTTCTCACGTGTACCAATATCAAGAGTTGAAAAATAATGTGATAACTATGTCTGGGCCTGAACTCTTCTTCTGTCCTGCATTAGCTTAATTTCATTTAGAACCACTTATCTAAGATTTTTAATTGTCCTCGTATGTTAATGAGAAGGGGAAAGATTTTACATACTCTCAAATTCCTTCTTCGGTCATTTTCATATCTCTGCTATTTATGACTTGAAGTCAAAATATTTCCCTGAAAAGTCTGCCACACTTCACTGCCATAAAGTTGACATTATGTACTTTGAATACAAATTTACGTAGAGCAGATTTTTTTCTTGTGATTGTCTGTACCCTTGAGAAAGGTCTTTAATGAATTACCTACAAATTGTATAAATTTAAGAAGTTAATTTGGTCTTCTGGTTATGCAGGCCTCAGCACAGCTCTTGTAGAACGGGATGATTTTGGATCAGGGACTAGCAGCAGAAGTACTAAATTGATCCATGGTGGAGTAAGATATCTACAGAAGGCCATCATGAAGTTGGATTTTGAGCAGGTAATTGTTTATGATGGCTGTTGTAAAGCAAAACAATATGTTGCTTGATATAATTAAGTTGGTTCTCACACTTATGACTTAACACACTGTTTCTTTTGAATTGCTTGAAACCTTGAGAATATAGGCAGAAAATGCATATATAGAAGAAATGCAAAGTAATTAATAATTATGGAATGTTTTATGTTCGCATTTGGTCAAGCAATTGAAATGTGAAGTGTACATTTTAATAAACTGACCCTTTGATAGCACTTTATTTTATTTATTAAATTTGGGTTCAAATTCTCACTAGTAGAAAAAAAAATCCTAAAACATGTTATGGTACAATTTATTGTTTTGTAAACAAGTTGAGAAGCTTCCATATGTTTTAAGACAATTACAGTTTTTTAAAAAACTGCAGTAGCAGCACACCTTTATATTATCTGTAGAAGTGTTTGTATCCTTTTCAAGCAGCGGGTGCCATTGTATAAATTTGTGTGATGGGGAAACTGCCCAAAAATGTAAAAATGCTCCAATGTATGGAAGATTATCAAATCTGACAAGATCTCATCATTTGCACCTCTTATCTCATAAAGGTTTCCTGATCTTGTGCCTTCCTAGAAAAATGAATAATTTGGGTTCTTAATGCCTGATTTATAGTGAACCTTAGTTTCCCTCTTCTCACTTATACACCGGACTAGTTGTTTCATAGTGCATTTCTCCATATTAAGACTAAATTCTGCAGGCAGAACATTTTTATATAATAATTACCATATTTATTGGCGTATAACACGCACTTTTTCCCCCTGAAAATAGGGGGCAAATGATGTGTGCGTGTTAGACGCCGATATAATGTTAAGAAGCCATGTTTTTACAGTATTAACAAGTACCGGCAACCTGCGCCTTCCTCACGTCTAATTCTCGCGGCCGTCGGAGCGTAGTTTTTTCCTGAAATTTCCCTCTTAAAATGAAGGTGCGTGTTATACGCCTGTGCATGTTATATGCCGATAAATACGGTATTTCCTTATCTTGATTCTAAGTCATTCTATTTCATTATACCATATTTTGATCTTAATCACGTACGGAAGCTGGGGCATGACCAGTTTACTTCCCTTAATACAATCATTATATTTCCATTGATAGAACCTAAAATTTAATTTGCCCCTTTTTTAGCCGTATCACAGTGGTGTCTCAAATTTATTTGTAATTAACTATTATGCCAGATCTTTTTCACACATGCTGTTTCTTAGTTGTGCCTCCTCTCATAACTGTACATTGGATTTTTGTCCTTGCTTCAGGGTTCTCATTTTACATTCCTCAGATATCTTCTGCTAGTTGTTGGTCATGTAATATTTTACTCAAGAACAAGTTTGAAGTGTGTAATGCTGGGAAAATACTATATCCTTAGAAAATGGATGTAATTAAATACTAGTGTAGGGTGTAAAAATGCTGTGGTAATTATAGTTTTTACTCTTTCAGAAGCTTTGAACTCAATGCAGTCTTGAGTTCCCGACTGATACTTTGAATTTGAATCAATATTTATTTTAAGGTCAGACAAAACACTTTCTGGATGTACAAACAGCAAAATTCAAATTCCCTTGAATTTGGTGGATTAGTTCCAGATACTCTGTTTATACGTTAGAGCTATAAGAATATGAAATAAATACTGAATTGTCTATTTTTTAAAACAATAATTGGTACATATTAATTTAGATACTGCATAGACTGCTGTAATTCATCTCCACAGAGCTAGTACAGGTAGTCCTTGACTTACAACAGTTAGTTTAGTGACTGCTCAAAGTTACAACGGCACTGAAAAAAGTGACTTATGACCGTTTTTCACACTTATGATTGTTGCAGCATCCCCATGGCACATGATCAAACTTCAGATGCTTGGCAATTGACTCATGTTCATGATGGTTGCAGTGTCCCGGGATCATGTGATCACCTTTTGCGACCTTCTGATAAGCAAAATCAATGAAGCCAGATTCACTTAACAGCTGTGTTACTAACTTAACAACTGCAGTGATTCACTTAACTGTGGCAAAGTTCGTAAAATAGGGTAAAATTCACTTAACAAACGTCTTGCTTAGCCATGGAAATTTTGGGTTGAATTGTGGTCATAAGTCGAGAACTACCTGTATGGTATGGTGACTAAGATATTGAACTGGCACAAGGGACACACAAGTTGTTGTTCCACTTTTAGCTGTGAAAATTTACTGAGAGACTTTAGTCTTTTCTCTCTCAGATCAGCCTATTTCACACAGTTGATGTTGTGGTGGAAAATGGAGGAAGGAGAATGTGAACACCATATTGAGCTCCTGAAGAAACTTTGAGATATATTTTAACAGTATTCAGCAATAAAAATATATGTTTTTCTGGTCAAAGAATGACCTGTACAAGTTTCTATTACAATCATAATTTCTAAAAGTTTTTTTTTAATGCTTCAGGGAGTCCACAAAATAGCAACAGATGATTGTTTGGCAGTATCACTGAGAATCAGTTCAGTAAATTCTTTATTATTTCTTTTTTTATTTTTCCTTTTTTTTTTTTTAGTATAGAATGGTGAAAGAAGCCCTCCATGAACGTGCCAACTTACTTGAAATTGCACCTCATTTATCTGCTCCTCTGCCTATAATGCTTCCAGTTTACAAGTAAGTTACTCAAAGTGTATCCTATTTTATTTGCTTAGCAGGTTATTCTTAGGTTTTAATCTGTGTCACCGTATAGGAATTATAGTGCTTTTTTTCTATGAGTTATTTTTTTAATTTTGTTTTGTTTTTGCTAGTGCCAAGCCTAATTTTTTTAGTTTGCAAGAACAAAATATTGCCATTATTTTGTAGAACTGTAATGTGAAATCTTTTGAACCGTTGATTCCATTTGTTTTAATCTGGTATGGCAAATGCACAAAGAATCCTGTTGGCATTTTACTGACGGATTGATTAGAGTGGCAGAAATCTTTGATGTTGCTATACCATAACTGTGCTTGAATTAAATCTTGATCAGCCGTCTCAGAACTGAAATTTACGTGCATGCATGTGCATCAGTGTTTATGTGCATTTATTTATTTATTTATTCATAATGATATCTACTTTTTAATGTTGGAGCCATGTCTGCATCTCTGTGGTATAAAAAGGGAGAAAATGAGATGCAAATGTATACATGCTGTTAATTTCCCTGACTTCTCAAATGTCTTGAGAAAGGAAAATACATAAGTAGCCCAGGGGTGGGTTCTAACTGGCTTTACTACCGGTTCTCTTCGTGTGTGCGCTTCGTGCGCAATCGCCTCTTCGGTCGCATGCTTTGCGCAAGCGCGTTGCGAATCTGCCCAGCTGAGGTGTGGCAATCCGCTCTGCTGCACCTCTCAGCTAGGTGAAAAAAGAAGAAATATAAGGTCGGCATAACGCGGGGGTGGGTGGGTGGGCCCAGCTCCCGAGGAAAGAGAACCGGTTTGGTGACATAATAGCGTCACCGCTACCAGCTCACCAAACCAGGCCGAACCGGGAGCAACCCACCACTGAAGTAGCCTTTTTACTTTGTTTAGACCAAGAGTGTCAAACTCACGTCGTCATGGGCGCATCACGTGACATATTGGGACTTTTCCCCTCTTCGCTAAACCGGGGCGTGGCCAGCATGTGATGCATCTGGCCCATGGGCAGAAGTTTGACAGCCCTGTTTTAGACAGACCAGTACTTTACCTTAAATTAGTCAATGAGATGTCAAAAGAGAGTATCCAGTTAATGTTCTTGAGTAATAATAATTTATTAAATTTGAATTACGCCTGATTCTCAATTATTCTGGACAATCAAAGAATTTTCAATAAAACATACAAAATATAGATAAATGCACAAATATATGCTGTCTAGGACTTACAGAAGGATGCATCTGAGAGGATGTTACAGGAAGATAATATTTAAGTGTTTTGTAACTTATCTATTTGAATTTCAATCTTTGGAGTGGTACTGGGGGAGGGACGTTAGCTTAAGATTTTTTTTTTTAATTTGATTTATATGCCGCCCTTCTCCGGAGACTCAGGGTGGCTTACAATGCTCTAAGCAATAGCCTTCATACTTTTGTATATTTTATACAAAGTCAGCTTATTGCCCCCACAAACTGGGTCCTCAATTTACATACCTTAGAAAGGATGGAAGGCTGAGTCAACCTTGAGCCTGGTGAGATTCGAACTTGCAGTAATTGCAGGCAGCTGGTGTTAATAACAGTGTGCTTTAGTCCACTGTACTACCAAGGCTCTTAAGATGATGTCTTAGCCAGGGTCCCTAAGTGACTTTCTAAACCAAGTGACGTTTTGAGACTTGGTTTCACACATCCCACCACAACGACTCACAAAGAATACACTAAGCAGGGGAAACATCAAGGATCGGAGAAAGAAATCATCAAAACTAAATAAATTCACATTATCTGTGCTCAGATAATGTGATGTTATGTATCCAAGAAAAACATGGTGATGCTACAGCACTTACAGAACATGTCTTACAAGTATAATTCTGGCACATTGTACTTTCCATATCTCAGGGTAAAAGTATACAAGCTTTCTTTGGTCTCCATCAGTTCAGACACCTTACGAGAAAGGGAATTTTGAAGCATCATCTGAGTCATTTAAATAAGACTTCTTGTTATGTAAGAAACTTCAAATGCCTGTTGGCTGCTTATTTATGTACTGTTCTTAGAAACCCATTAACTAAACATTAGAAACATTAGTATGCAAATCATCAGTTATTGCTCTCTTTTGCCCAAGCATGTACAATTTCTATTGCCTTAAGAGCTGCAGCTTGCTTTATGTTATCAAGCACTTTATTACAAAAATTGGCAAGGCCAGGCCCAATATGGAAGTGGGGGTTCAGCAGCTTTAAGGGATGAAATCTCTTTAAGTGCCTGCGAAGTTTAAGGCATTTAAAGGAATTGCATACCTGAAGAACGTTAAAGACTAGCCCGTGTGATGTAATAATTGTTTAAATACACCTTGTCAAAGTAAAATGGAGAGTGACTACTTTTGTCATTCTGTGACTCAACAGCGCAGTGAAATTGCTTTAATCAACTATGTTTTGAAGAGGATGACACAGGGAAAGTTAGCCTCAGGTTCCTACTAATTTCGAATTCAAATAAATAGAATTGTTTTTTGTTTTTTTGATAGAACACCTGATGGACTTTATAGCTTGTTAAGCAAGCTTCCTGAATAATGCAAATGGAATTATATGCTACATGTTATTGTCCTGCTATTTGTATTCTTCCCCTCCACCCTTGCTAGTAGAATAGTGACTATATGTTCCCTGCAATAATCTTGAATAGGTGCTTGCTGATAAATTCTGGCTGACTATAGTAACCAAGAATTAAAATTCATTAGCCAGCTTCAAGTTGAACATATTTTCAAAATTGTTAGTCATGTTTACTTTTAAGACCCATTGATGTCAGTAGATCTGTCTCCAAATCTGTTAGTTTGAAATCTCAAATATTGTTTAACATTTTCATGTTCTAGTATAGTGATGGCTAACCATTTTTCCCTCAGGTGCCAAAAGTGTGTGTGTGTGCGCAGTGTTGCGTGTGTGCATGCCCACACCCATAATGCAATATCTCCCGTGCTGTCCCGCCCCCCTGCACATGCACACGTGACTCCCCATGCCCCATTTTGGGCGTAGCAGGCCTCCCTGAAGCCTCTGGAGGCCAGAAACTGCTTGTTTCTGGACTTCCGGTAGGCCCATTTTTTGCCCTTCCCAGGCTCCGGAGGCTTTCCCGGAGCCTGCAGAAGGGTGAAAATGGCCCTCCGGAGGCCGGAAACTACCTGTTTCCAGACTTCCGGTAGGCCCGTTTTTCGCCATCTCAGAGCCTCTGCGTGAGCCCTATACTTGCCTGGCATCCAAAATGGGCCACATGGAGACTCCTGGGAGGGACGGGGTGGCATGGGCAAGTGCACATGTCTCTCGCTTGCGCGTCAGAGTCTCAAAAATCAGCTGGCTGGCGGGAGGCATGCACGCATGTGCTGCGGAGCTGACCTAGAGTGACGGCTCTCGTGCCCGCAGAAATGGCTCCATGTGCCACCTGTGGCATGCATGCTATAGGTTCGCAATCACGGTTCTAGTACAAAGGCCTATCGGGGGGGAGATGGAGGGAGGGGAGTGAAAACAGGTTTGAGTGTAAAGACGATTATTTTAATATCCTGACCATAGGATAAGACATTTGGTCCAGCCAGGTAATTGTAGACTTTTAAGCTGCTGTGTAATTCACATGGAACTAAATATCATTTTGGTGGAAAGAAATTATTAATATTTAAAGGTTTTTTTCAATTTTTTCAATGAGCACTGATCATTCTTTGTATGCTTGGATAATTGCTCTTCATCATTAATATATTTAAAAATAAGAACATTAGAAAACAGTATGACCTGCAGTGAATCCTCAGTTTTCCATGTAAGCCTATGAATCTGTTTGCTCATTTCCCTGGCTGGATTCGTGTAAAAGAATAGGCTAGGCCCGTGATGGCGAACCTATGGCACGGGTGCCACGGGTGGCACGCGAAGCCATATCGGTGGGCACGCGAGCTCAGCTCTGGCATGCATGTGTGCGCCATCCAGCTGATTTTCAGGCCTTCTGGGCCTATCAGAAGTCAGGAAACACACTGTTTCCGGCCTCTGGACGGACTCTGGGGGGGGTGGGGAAGGCCGTTTTTGCCCTCCCCAGGCTCCTAGAAAGGCTCTGGAGCCTGGGGAGAGCAAAAAACGGGCCTACTGTGCCCACCGTGCCATCTCATGCCAAAAGCGGGGGGAGCACGGGGGGGGGCAGGGCGCATAAAATTATGGATATGGGCACGCGTGCGTGTGACCCCACTGCGCTATCCCCGCTTTTGGCACGCGATGGCAAAAAGGTTGGCCATCACTGGGCTAGGCTAAAATGGAATTGAATAGCTTGTGACTCATAATACTGTAGGAACCTGAACATTATCTTAATACGTTACATAAACCAGGACACCAGGTTAAGGCAGTTAATTTAGTTATTATGGGAATAAATCCCTTGTATTTTGTTAAAATGGTCCTTCTTTCCCACTCCCAGTATTTGATGCTTGGATCCAACTGCACAGTAAAGCTTCATAGACAAGTGGTAATATGAACCTTGGTCCCAGTGTCCAGTTCTTTTTATTGAATTGATTGCATTCTAACTGATTTGGAGCCTTTCTGTTTTATAAATTACAGTCTCGGCCTTTGCAAATAAATATGTATCTATATTCGGGTGTGTTTGTATATCCTCTGCTTTTCTTCCCAGAAACTCAGGATAACTTCAATAAATAACAAAATGAATTTTAAAAACATCTATCAAATGGAATAAAATACTGATTGGAATAGTTAAATCTCACTTCTTCTTGGGTGGCCTCTTTTAGATGAAACATTGGCTTGCAGAATTCCCCTGTGATTTTTAGAACAGCTTTCCACACATATCCAGATCTATTCTAATTTTTCTAAATTCTGTTTGAATTTTCAGATTTGTTTTAAAAGAATGTCCATTGCAAAAAAAGGGGGGGGATTGGTTTTACCTGCTTATGTGTATATTTGTCATCCTTTTTTTTTTTAGGTGGTGGCAACTGCCTTATTACTGGGTGGGAATTAAGCTGTATGACCTTGTAGCAGGAACCCAATGTCTGAAAAGCAGCTATGTGCTTAGCAAATCCAGAGCTTTGGAACTCTTTCCTATGTTGCGGAAGGACAAACTCGTGGGCGCCATAGTCTACTATGATGGTATGTCCTCTCCTTTCTTGCCAGTGTTAAAAGCAGAAGCTTTGATCCCAGTTGTGAATCTGACCCCATTCTATCACTGTAGCCATATTGCAGAAGTACTGTATGTCCCTTGGGTTCATTCATACATTTCTCCTTTTGTATATCTTTGCATCCCCCTGCAAGAGTCTTTAAGTACCAATTGCTTTTTTCACCTGCTGTACTGTTTAGCTAATCAGTTAGAAAAAGTTGCCATAATTGCAGTTAACTTTCATTAAGCCATGGTGGTGCAGTGGTTAGAATGCAGTATTGCAGGCTAACTCTGCCCACTGCCAGGAGTTTGATCCTGACCAGCTCAAGGTTGACTCAGCCTTCCATCCTTCCGAGGTTGGTAAAATGAGGACCCAGATTGTTTTGGGCAATATGCTGATTCTGTAAACCACATAGAGAGGGCTGTAAAGCACTGTGAAGCAGTACATAAGTGCTATTGCTATTGATATTTTAGCTCCAGTTCTTTCTTTTCCTCTGTCTAGTAGATTTTCTCCAACCAACATATAACACCATGGCAGAGAAGATTCACTGTTTTTTCTACTTCACATAGCAAGTAAAGCACACCCATCTCGAGTCCCTTCCTTCACACTGAAAAAGGATATAAGTACTAGATTAGTCTTGTCCCCTTTTGCTTTCAGTGCCTATTTGCGCCTATTTGTGTGAAAATTCCTGAGAACATGCCAGAACTAGTTCTGGGAAGAGGTTCATGTCTTTGATTCAGGTAGATCTGTTCTTTCCTCATGTATATTGTCTTCTAAAGTAACTTTTCTGTGGCTGGTGGATAGATGAGGCATTATCATACACGGAGCGTGCCAAAGAACTTATTTTGTAAAATCTGTGTTTAGTTCCATTATTCACTGAGGTTTCCAGATGTGTCTTTTAGTCTGCCAGTAGAATGCTCCACCTACTGGTGGTTTTTGGTGCTCAAAAAACCATTTCATTCTTCCCTTGGATTTTCCCAAATGAAAGTTGAATTTTCATTTGCTTCTGTATGCACGTTGCTATTTCATCAAAATGTATTGCTGCATGCAGAACGATCTTTTATCTTTTTTTATATTAGATATTTTTCCAATTCTACCTTTGAAAAACTTTTTGCAGGCAAGCATAGATATATATGGATAAATACATGAGTTGGGGATGAAATATACTAGCAGATTACTCCATTTACTTTTTGTGAAGGGGGAAGAAGAAAATTATATTTTATAGTTTGTCCAAATTTAGGTTGGGGAGGATGACCAAAATGACTAAAAAGGACCATTAATCACTTTAAAGCAGGAGGACGACAATGGAAATGCTTGATGTTTTCTGCAAAATTGATCAGTGTAGTGAATCCAGAAACCTATGATTATAGAATTATGAATATTTGTATATATCAGAAAAAGCTAGCTCAAAACTGCTTTGTAGCTATAATACAATAATACTGATGGGATCTGAATGTTCTGTTGAATATGTGCTTGTTATGTATCGTAGTTTTGTAGGACCGCAGTTTTGTGAGTGATTGTAAGTTTATTTCTTTGCCCAATAAGTCTTGAGAAGGAGTGGTTGAAGAGAATAGTTTTTGTTCTAACCTGGATTATACCTTTGAAAACATCCCTTCTACAGTTTGGGGCATAAAATAAAATGTTATATGCACAAAAACATGGAGATGAGTCTGCATACATTTTCATAAAGCAACAGAGAAGTCAGCCTACCGAACCACACTTTCTCTGAAAATTACTAGAAGCCGAGAAACTCAATTCTGAGATAGTGGAATGCAACTAGTTACACAGCAGGATGCCCATTTAGTGACATTTTTATTGCTCTCTGCCTAAAGGCCAGCTTTAACTGATTTTTTTTTTTTGTCCTTATGTTAGACGTATTCAGTTTTCCATTCTTTTTTCCTGCTGCGCTGAGCCGATACTCCGTCGTATGGGATTTCACCGAGTCCTCTCGCTGACTGAGTGCCAATCAAATCTTCCTCTGCCTTCCGATCTCTCCCTCTCCTTCTGCGCACGCCCAGTCTTTTCACTCAGTCAAAGGATAGACTGGAGCCATTTGACTGTGCGGGGGAAAAAAAGTAAAATAAAGGCAGTAGGAGTAAAAAGAGAACCGGGGGCTTGTTAAAGAAAAAATGATTTAAAGACGCGCTTAGCGGGCGGCAGAGTTTCGGCACGGAAGAGGCTGCCGATAAAAAAAATAAAAAAAAATAAAAAAAATAAAAAGCACAGGCTGCCAGCGCTATAGAACGGCTGGAATAGCCGTTAACGGTCTTTTCGCCGCAAGTGAGGAGCAGGTTGCCTGGCTTGCCAGCATAACCGCCCTCACTCTGAAGCCCCATAAGTTATTAATTGCGGCTTTTACAGTCACTGCCTTGCCGGCAAACTAAGTATTTACAGGAGAGCACCTCAGGGACAGAAAACGGCTACAAAATAGCTGCTTCTGAAACAGTTTGACAATCAGCTGAGACCATCAGCAAAGCAACTTTGTGGCCACAAGAAATGTAACGGCTGAATCAAAGAGTTGCAAAGAAAACTCAGCAAAATAAGACTGCCCAAAATACTGATCCAAGGGAGGACAGAAGGTGTGTTTTATAAGATGATTTATAGGTTTATTTTTTCTGTTGAAATAAAGGTGTCTTAACATGTAGATTTTTTAAAATGTTTTTTTCTACCTCCAGCTATAGCCAATAAACCAGATTTGCACTTTCAGACTGTCTTTCATGAACGAATGCTACATAGACATTCAAGTAGGAAACCTGAGCTTTGGTATCCACCCAGATTCCTTTTGCTACCCTCTAGTGCTTCTCTGCCATTCGTTTTGAAGAAGCTTTAGAATGGTGTATGCTAATTATGGGATCCAAGTGAATCGGTTTTGCAGTGACAAAGCTATGTAGAAGGATTTTATTGGGGGCAAAAGAAAATAGAATTTAAATTTGTCCTTTTTTATTTCTTTATTTTACTTAAAATTGTATACCTACACAGTTAAAACAATCTTTAAACTTAAAAGAAAGGCTTTTAAAAATTAGAAAAGAGACCACTCCAAACAATCCTCAAATAAAAATTAATACAAAAAAGAAAAAACTATCTTATATTTTATACTTATCAATAGTTATGAGTATGCTACTGTAGACTGTTCTTCTACATGTTAAATTTATTTGACTTGAGTGATCCTAAATATAATTTCTAAACTGTGAATTGATCTGGTAGATTGCAGTGGTATTTAGTGAGCATTAGAACATACTACATCTGTGACGGCGAACCTATGGCACGTGTGCCCAAAGTGGCATGCGAAGCCATGTCACCCGCCACGTGCGGCCTTGCCTGTTTGTCTTCTGGGTTTCTGCGCCGGCCAGCTGATTGTTGGGTGCGCATGCACGCTAGAACCCAGAAGTTCAGCTTTTCCGGAGCGCGATCCATTCGTGCGCGCAGCAGTGCTGAAAACTGGCCTGCATATGCGTGCCGGCCAGCTGATTGTCAGGTGCACATGCATGCTAGAACCCGGAAGTTCAGATTTTCTAGAGTGTGGCCCCAATGAGTGCATGTGCACAACGTTTTTAGCACTCGGTGCCGAAAAGATTCACCATCACTGAAGTACATAAGAAAACAGTCCACAGCAGCTTTGCGAACATCCAATTCTGAAGCCATATCTAAAGCTTGCCTTCGGTTGTCTTTTCCCATAGATACAGTCTGTTGTGCTTTACCCACATTCTGCTAGTGAAGCAGTCAGGTGAGCCCCTATAGTGGGAGGTGGGCAATTAATTTTCCCAAGAGACCACATGAGAAACTGGGACCGTTATGGAGGGCTGAACCAATAGGGCTGTAAAGATGTATAGATATGCTCACATGCCTATACGTAAGTTGAAATAAAAGCAGTCACCTTCAAAATAAAAGCAATCCAGACAGAGACAGCCAAAGGGCCAGATATAGCTCAGAGGCCATAAAAGCCCAAGTCTGCCCTAGAAAGTGGGAAGAGCCCTTCATTTTTCTGAAATAATGCTAAATATGCATCCAAAAGAAATATTTCAAATGAACGGGGAGGACTAGCCACCTACTAAATCATGTTGCCTCTCCCCATCCTATCCCAAGGAAAAGGACTAGCGGATGGTCTCCTAATAGCTGGTGAATTAGTAAGAGTGAAGCAAAGCTGAGAGGAGATATTCAAAACCTTATCTTTAACATGTTCTGGATAATTGACAATATGCCTTTGGCAGGATAAGGATTGCTCGTGGAGCCGTCACATTTTAAGCCAGTGTTCTTTCTGCTGGCTCAAGGACCAGTACACAGAATTTTAATTCACTGGTGAAGAACACCCATTAATGTGTTTTTCACTTTGTGCTCTGCCTTGCATCTCGTTTCTCAAGGAAAATGCATGAAGTCTGAAATATTCTGGTATTGTTCTTTTTAGGCTTTTCCTAAGAATCTGCAAGTTTACTATAATGAGAAACTAAATGTCTATTTTGAGATTCATTTTTGATCAAATAGTTAAAGGCTCAGTACTGTTAAATTTAGCTGATTTGCAAGCAGAAAAGGATAGAGAAGAGCAAAAAATTAAAGATCTGGTGTTCTTATTTCTTAAACTTTGGAGCTTCAGAAAAGTTTTCTGAGCCTGCTTAAAGACAGAGGTATAGTCAAAACGTGCTTTGTTGGTAAAGTAATATAGCCACCAATATTGGGGAAAGAAACGTAACTCACTCCAAAGGTCCCGAGTTCAGTCCTTGGCATTTCCAGCAGAAAGAATCTTAGCTAGTAGTCCATTTTTTTTAATTACATTCCCGTTTTCAAAAAGCTCTGTGCGACGTCCAGTAACAGGGTAAATAGAAGTGATCCTGGATTCATGAAGTGGAAAATATATATTAGTCTAGCACAGCTGAATATGGCAGGCAATTGAACAAAGCTGAATCAGGCAGTTTATTATTGCAAAAATGCTTCCTGCCCCATTTCACTTCCTTTCCCAGTCACTCCTGGAGGCCAACTATTAGTATAATTCTTGTAGGATATTCTTTTTGATGTCATATTCTTAATTTCTGCTTAATGGCACATACCATTCATCGCATAAGTCACATCCAGTGGAAGTCTTCTATCAGTTCTAATAAACTGAAAATTCTCAAGCTTAAAATACAGGACCACTTGCTATGCAGACCCACTAACAAAAATTTGCCCCTATCTTTTTTAGAAAAGTAACATAAAATCTTCTCCAGAAAGCAAAAGACAACACAGAACTTCACATTTCAATAAATTCATTTTTAGATAACCTTCAATGGGTCTCTAAGTTACCCATTGATTGGATCCTGGGAAATCTTGTTTTTCAATTAGATTTAAGTTCATTCCAACATGGCCTTTGGAAGAAAAACAGTCTTGTTCACTCTGGTTGATAAATCCAATTCGGGTTTGGAAGAGATGGAAAGTTAGTTTTCTTGGACCTTTAAGTGTTAATGAACTGCCTCTTTAGGCCAGAATTGGGAATTATGTGGTTCAAAACAGCTCCATTCTTTTTTGGAAGGAAAGATGTGGGATTCTCAGGGCCATTAAATTACAATACAAGTAATTTTTCCAAGTACGTTTTAATATTTGTGGAAATCCTTGAGGAAAAAACTAGTGATTTTGGCTAAGAGGTACTCAGTAAATGGATGATTCTTCCTTCTGCAGGAAAGCTGTGCAGTTTTAGAATGGTTTAAGGGCAAATAAATAAAGCCTTCAGGGTTGACAATTTTTGATGCAGGTTTGTACATAATAGAAATCTTAATTTTTCACATAATAGAAATCTTAATCGACAGAAGATGGTTTTGGCCCAATGCTACAGTTTCTGATCTCTGAACATAAAGATGGTGCTTTCAATTTGTATGTAATGATGAAGTGCCATTTTACTCCTGTGTACTCCTTTGATCTCTTTGAAGAAACTAGACTTGATGCCTTGGCAGCACCCAGCTGGTTGCAAAGAGTAGTGCTGATGTATAGCTGTTTTCACAACATAGACAAACTCATTCATAGTTTCAATTGGAAAAACGTGACCAAGCCAAGTCCAGAAATGTCAGGGAATTTCTAGAAGCCTTGCCCTCTGACAAATCATCCATCAATAGACATTAACAACATCTATAGACCAGGGGTGAAATCCAGCAGGTTCTGACAAGTTCTGGAGAACTGGTAGCGGAAATTTTGAGCATTTCGGAGAACCAGTAGCAGAAATTGTGAGTAGTTCAGAGAATCAGCAAATACCATCTCTGGCTGGCCCCAGAGTGGGGTGGGAATGGAGATTTTGCAATATCCTTCCCCGGGAGTGGGGTGGGAATGGAAATTTTGCAGTATCCTTCCCCTGCCACACCCACCAAGCCACGCCCACAGAACCTGTAGTAAAAAAAATTTGGATTTCACCACTGCTATAGACTATGCAGAAGGGACTATCTTCCAGCCAATGATGAAATGGAGCTGGTTCTATCCGGCTCAGGCAAACTGGTAGCACCAGCGGCGGGAGGCTCCGCCCACCCACCCGGATGTCATCACGTCTGTTTTTGACCCTCTGCACATGCGCATGTGTAGAGGAGGTGCGAGGACTTTCACAACTTTCAAACGCAAGTTGATTTCACCCCTGCACCCAGCCCAAAAAGGAATAAAAAGACCCAAGTACCTCTCCACCAGCAATCAGCACCCAGATCAGTATAGATTAACTCCAAAGTTAACATCAGATCAACGATCAAGTAAACAAAATCCCAATCAAGAAACTGCCAAAGAGCCAACGGTATACAGCCCAACCAAAGAATTTCTAAGACCGCCCCCACCAACACTGACAGGGCAAGACACCAGAATATAAACTGACAGCAAACCACACTCCTCCTTACTAGCACTGATGAGGTTGCCTAGTTTGGGTAATGAAATGTCCGCAAGAAAACAAGCAAGCTCAGAGATCCACTAAGGACCCCTCATTTCAACCCTGAGCTACAAATATTCTCCTTTATTGGTACTATATCTGTACCTTTGCACTGGTAGAACCAAATTCATAAATGTATTTCTCTCCCCACGCCCCCTGCTTTAAACAAAGGGTAAAAGGGTTCTTCTAAAACTAGGCTCAGATTTTCATTTCTTTTAATTTGATAGCAATTTGTCCAAGCAGCGATATATCAGAGCGTTCATTTTCTACCACATATTGTTGCTCCAAGCTTTCTTAATTCCATTTTAAGTTTATACAGGCAAAAAAAGGGGACATTATAAATGTTGGCTATACCAGCCACTGCAAATCACAAACTTTACCAGGGGCTATTCGTGCTCTGTCGCAGCATCAGGAAAACAAAGCATATGTTGGATGTTAGCCTAGCTGTACACAATGTGTCCTATTTATTCAAGGTTTCCTTTGAAGCTACAACTTACAACTTTGTTTCTTAAGGGTACATGTCAGTTTCATTTAGTCTTTGTTAGTATTTGGATACTCTTGAATAGCAAAAAAGGCAACATTTTGGGGGGTGAAATGCGGCTGCTATCTGAGCAATGATCTGTCATTTTCCCTTATGCATCTGAGGAAAAATTAAAAAGGGGCACGGTGGAAAAGCTAGACTAAGATTTCTTGAAACCAACTTTCCCTTTATTAAAACTGGGGAAGCCATTTTTTAAAGATACCATAAAGGTACAGCTTTTTTTCTTAGTGATTCTTTTTGTTTTATACCAGGGGTCCACGGCCCACTACTGGGCCGCAAGCTCTTCAAAACTGGGCCGCTTGAAGCAGCAGATGAGTGCACATGCACACTGCCCCCTTGTGCGAACAGCAGGCAAGTGCATGCATATGTGCTCCATTTGTGTGAGCAGCAGGCAAATGGAGCTGCGTGCACACATGCGCTTGCCCGCTGCTCACGCAGAACCAACCCCTCCCCCCTGGTCCGCAAAGCCAGAAAGGTTGGGGAGCTCTTTTAAACTAAGCATTATCAAAGAGCATTTGGTGATTTAAATGTAGGCAGAAGACTTTCTTTCCAGTCTGATCTTTTTTGAGGGAGAGGCAAGGGGGAGTTGGACATTGCCTTAAATTCAGGCTCATTTTTCTTGACATTAAATGTGGTAAACTTTTTACATGTAGTAAATGTAGTGAAGTTTTAAAGGTTTTCCTTGAGGTGTAGGTACGTTTAAAGATTGATAGATATTTTTCCATTATGTCTTAAATAAAATCTCCTTCAATTCAAGTCAGAATTCTGGTAACTTCCCAGAGATGTCCATGTAGGGGTTGATGTTGTTTTGCAAGATAATTTAAGTGGTTTGGCCTACCTTTTTCTGGGATGTTTCTTTCTACTTTCCATTTTAGTTTGTAGCCCTAGAGCTGTGATGGCGAACCTATGGCATGGGTGCCACAGGTGGCACGCAAAGCCATATCGGTGGGCACACGAGCTCAGCTCCGGCACACATGCGTGCACCAGCCAGCTGATTTTCGGGCCTTCTGGACCCACCAGAAGTCAGGAAACACACTGTTTCCGGCCTCCGGAGGGCCTCGGGTGGAGGGGAGAGGCCATTTTTGCCCTCCCCAGGCTCCTAGAAAGGTTCTGGAGTTTGGGGAGAGCAAAAAACGGGCCTACCAGGCCCACTGGGCCATTGCATGCCAAAAGCGGGAGGGAGCACAAGGAGGCACGTAGAATTATGGATGTGGGCACGTGTGCGTGTGACCCCACCACACTCCTCCCGCTTTTGGCACACGATAGCAAAAAGGTTAGCCATCGCTGCCCTAGAGTTTCTGTTGGTTTTCTGTCCAATTATTAACCCTGATGCCTTTTTTTGTGATCGGCCATGATTAGTTGGATGCACACAATTATTTATTTGTTTATTTTTCAATGTATACTAAAGGACTTCATAACCCTCTTGTAGTAGGATATCATCAAACAGATTGCTATGTAAACAGAAGTATTATCTGATTTGAAATTTCTTAGTTTGTAGGTCCTAACAAACAGACATTCCATAAATTGTATTGCAGAGAAGTTATCTTGAAGAGGTCCTGCCTCCTAATTTGTTAATTAAGTAAGAATAAAAAAACATCCAATAGAGATAACACAGGTTTAGGGATATATGTAAGTACTTTGTGTTGACAGTATTTAGAATTGGAGAAAGCCAATTAAGGCCTGTGGAAGTATAAAGTGACTTTGTTTCAAAAAGGAGATTTTTTTTTCCTACTGTAAACTTTATGAGATTTTATTTTAATGTATGTAGGGGAAGGGTGAAGCATAAAGAAATCAATGAGAAAAATGTAGAACGTTCATTAAGCTGTCAACAGTTGGATAGGAACCCAATTTCTCTTAGACTCCTATGGCTCCTTTTTCAGTGTGTGCTGAATTATGAGAAATTACAGGTTTATAATTCATTTTGGACTAATTTATAATTTTGAGAGACTTGAGGTGTTTGATTGAGATCCAGCCCAGTTTTAAATTTAGGCAGTTGTAAAACTTCATACACTTATTTAAAACGTTTTTCTCGTTTTGAAATAAAAACAATGTCACAAGCTGCTATTGTAAAGGTTTCTCACAGGTGAAACCCAGCATGTACATCACAATAGAATTATGACAACCTCTTATATCAGTAGAAATCCATGGGGGCTCCGGAGCAAAGCGAGGAAACTATTAAGGGTAGTTAGTCCTGAGACTCAAAATTATGTCTGAATCATTCCTAAAAACTGAAAAAATCTCTATACAAAACTTACACTCACTTGCAGTTAAAAAAGATTACAGGAAGCTGATTTGGTGCTGCATTCCAGAGCAATGGGATCTTTTTAATTTTAATTAAAGGAGTTTTTATACTATGATCTCATGTGAATAGAAGGAAACGTCCTCATGAATCATCGATAGAAGAGAATATTTGAACGGTGGGGTCCTTGGGGCTCTCTGAGCTTGGTGCTTTTCATGCAGATGTTTCATTACCAAACTGTTAGCACTGATAGTGTTATCTAGTTTGATAATGAAATGTTTTCAAGAAAACCACCAAGCTCAGAGAGCAGCAAGGACCGCACCATTCTGATGAATTGCAGGTGATTTTATTTATGAAGCAGACACAGGGCAATAAAATGGGTAGGGTGTCCAAGAGCTGTTCTTGCAAAGACTTGTTTTGTTTTTGTTTTGTTACGTTTTGTGGTTTTGTTGCTCCTAAAAACCACAGTGCACATGGCTGTGATTTCATCAGAGTGGTTAGAGTTTTCAGCCCCTTGGTTTGGGATTACCTTTCAGTCAGTATGTTGTTTTAATTGCTCTTCTGTTTGAAAATTTTGAAAAATTTCTCCCAAACCATTCAATGCATTGCTGGCAAATTTGGGCAGTGTTATAAAAAGGGAGCTGGATACTGCACATGGGCTCTGTAGTAAGGATACTATAAGGAAAGGATGTCCAACCTTGGCAACTTTAAGACTTGTGGATTTCAACTCCCAGAATTCCCCAACCAGCATGGCTAACTGGGGAATCTTGGGAGTTGAAGTCCACAAGTCTTAAAAGTTGCCAGAGTTGGACATCCCTGCTGTAAGGCTTCTACTTTATTCAGCTCTACAATGTTTTTTTAAGGTTATCAAATAAATTTCTGTGAATGTAGTGGTACCCCTTAAAAGTTTGGTGTGCTTACTGGCTACTTACTCTCCCACCTTTTCCCTACCTCCCCAATTGCAGGGCACTGCTCCACACATAAACGTACCAGTAGATGCCTAGTTTGCTTGTAACAAAAGGTTGGCTGTGCATTTGATAGCACTTTGGTTGCTGGAGGCACCGTCCCCAAACACTTGCAGATGATAGCTGCATCTCCTGCTGTACCTGTAACAATTTAATTGTATAAGTCAGCCCAGTCAAGCATTCCCAGCACATGACTGGGAGACATGAAATTCATTGTCATTATTGTCCCTGTCATTTTGGATCATTATATCCTACTGCAGAATTTTCCTCACTTCAGTGCTTTTTTTTAACCTCCAGGAACCAGGGATTATGGCTGAATTGGAGGTGGGGGCAGGACTGCGATCTACATTTACCTCAGGGGAGCCACAGATTAAATTGGCTTTGCTCGCTGACTGGCTAGATTCATCCATTTGCGTGTTCCGAGTTTAAGGCAGCAAATTTATGAGGATCTGGATGAAATGTCTGGATTTTGCTTTATTTTGTTGATGCGTTTTGGCTTGGGAATCAAATGCTGATTCTTACAGAGTCAAAACTAAAGTGAAGATGTGCTTCAGGTCCCATGCTGTCCTTAAAAATACAGGATTATTCTCAACATTATTTGAGCATTATCCTGCAAACTCCCTTGGTATTCCCCAGTGTGCCATGGGATGGTCAGAGAAGAGATTGCATTGAAGCATATAATTTATAAGTGTGAGGTTTGTGTGAACTTAATAGTAGGCCGTTAGTTAATAATATGGATCTTGTTTCATGAAGTAATGACAATGGTGCCATGGATACTGCTTTAAAGAGGGAGAGAAGGTTGTTGCAAAAAAGTGAAGCTTCCACTTTTGTGATGTTAAGACAGTAATTGAACATCCCTCCCCCTCAAAAAAAAATCTATGATGTTAATTCCTCCACTTTGCTTAATGAAAAGGGACACGGTGGCTTAGTGGCTAACACGCTGAGCGTATTGATCAAAAGGTTGGCAGTTCAGCAGTTCGAATCCCTAGTGCCACGTAACAGAGTGAGCTCCCATTACTTGTTCCAGCTTCTACCAACCTAGCAGTTCAAAAGCACGTAAAAATGCAAGTAGAAAAATAGGGGCCACTTTGGTTGGAAGGTAACAGCATTCCGTGCACCTTTGGCATTTAGTCATGCTGGCCACATGACCACGGAGACGTCTTTAGACAGCGCTGGCTCTTCGACTTTGAAACAGAGATGAGCACCGCCTCCTCGAGTTGGGAACAACTAGCACATATGTGTGAGGAGAACCTTTACCTTTACCTATACATAATGAAAGAATGGATTACATTGAATTGTACAAAATTGGGTTTATGAGCCCCCCACACCTGTCTTTCTCTTCAGTGGGTCCTACTCAGTTGTTGTAGAAGTGTTTTGATTGAAATCTATTTGTAGGGAATAAGATAACTGGAGTTGCAAAGGTTGTAAAAGCTGCCTTAGAACATCTGTTCATTGAAAGGGGCTGCTATTTAGTGTATTTTCCAGGTACTTCTGGGTTTGATGGTTTAAATTAGGATTTATATTTTGAAGGCTATTCCAGCTAATATAAAATCAAGTAAAATTGTTTTAATAAAGGAGCCTGAGTGGCGTAGGAGGCTAATGCCTCCTACTAAGGCAGCATTTAACATCCAGCTGTCTGCAATTACTGCGAGTTCAATTCTCACCAGGCTCAAGGTTGACTCAGCCTTCCATCCTTTCTAAGGTGGGTAAAATGAGGACCCAGATTGTGGGGGCAATAAGCTGACTTTGTATAAAATATACAAAAGTATGAAGGCTATGCTTAACGCATTGTAAGCCACCCTGAGTCTCCGGAGAAGGGCGGCATATAAATAAAATTAAAAAATAAATAAATAAGGATTTAGAGTACCAAAGACAGTGCAAAACGCTATATTCAGAACCTTTCGTAATTGTATTTCACACTTTTTCTAGGATAGATTTATAGGTAGTCCTTGCTTAACAATCATTTATCTAGGAACCATTTGAAGTTACAATGGGGCTGAAAAAAGTCACCTACAACCAGTCCTGTTACTTATAACTTTAACAGCGTCCCTGCAGTCACATGACCTCAATCTGTGTGCTTGGCAACTGGCTCGTACTTATGACAGTTGTGGCCTTCTGCAGCCATGAGATTGCCATTTGTGATCTTCCCAGCAGCCTTCTGACAAGGAAAGTCAGTGGGGAAGCCAGCAGGAGGGTTCAGATTTGTGGTCATGTGATGTCTCACTTAACAACTGGGAGTGTTTCTCTTAATGAAGGGCAAAGAGGTGGTAAAATCAGGTGCACAGTGCCTCCATTAATGATGGCACCACTTAATGAGGAATTTTCGGGCCCTGTTTTGGTCATAAGTTGGAAATCCAGTTAGGAGCCTGTTAGAAAGGAGCTTCTTCATTGTTCAGGATCTTGGCCAAAGAGTTTATAAAGAATTACCAATCTATAAAACATTAGGTTCCTGTTGAACCCAGGAGGATTTTCTTTGGTGTACTTTTATAAGAAGTACCTTCCTTCCATTAACTTAGGACCTCCCAGGCAGCTTACTTCAGGGCCATTTTCCTTCTTTATACACAGGAGGCATCATTTGAGTGCGTCTGTTCCTTGGCCATTATACAGAATAACAGAGTTGGAAGGGACCTCAGAGGTCTTCTAGTCCAACCCCCTGCACTAAAGTTTGAGTTTTGTATTTACAGGATGAAAAGATGAGTGGTGTTGCCCACACTTGCCCACAATGTGGGAAAATTTGCCTTATACTTACTGAGAAGAATAGACTACTATTCTTCTCAGTAAGTACTCCGTACTGAGGTAGTTTTTGTTTAGTGACTATAATTGGGATGGCAACTCGGTCTGTAAGCAAAGCAGTCACTAAGGGAACCAAGGACTATGCTGAGGATCTTACTTCAGCTTTCCTTTGCTGTGCAGACCTGCAAAGGTTGTTAAATGTGAGGATTGGTTGGGAAGTTACTTTTTCATTACTGTCATCATTGTGAACAGTCATTGAAAGAGGCAGTCACTAAACGAGGGTTATCTGTACGGAAAACAAGTGGTGGAAGTGCAAATAACTGGAGACATTAAGTGAATGTCTTTTAAAAGTAGCTGGAACATCAGCTCTCATGGAAAGGGCTGCTTGCTTGGTGATATTTATGCATGTATGCATGCGTGCCTTCAGGTCAATGTTGTGGCAGACCCTGACGTTTTCTTAGCAAGATTTCAGAAATGGTTCAGCCCAAGGACACCCAGCTTCCTGCCTCAGGTGGGGCTAATACTCATTGTTTCCTGGTTTCTAATCTGATACCTTACCCATTATACCAAAGAGTCTCTTCTGGTTAATTTAACCTCATTTGAAGCCTCTGAACAAAATTTCTGTACTTTTCCTTCTTTCCCAATATAACTAACTCTTCTTTTAACCATCCTGCTTTTATTTATTTATTTATTTATTTATTTTGGAAGGGGGGCGAATTGCTGCTCCTTTTGGAAGGAAGGATGACTGTACGTATATACTTGTGTGTTTTTGTACATGAGAGTGGCTCATGTGAGACAGAGAATGGTAGTTCATATATGTACAGTACATGGGAGATTAGTTACTTTTTAAAAACAGAGTTTAATTAGTATTATTAGAGTAAAATAATTCATATTTATTAAATTAATATGAATGATTATTAAAACACTTTTATCCTGTTCCTTTTTGAGACGCATGCAGTATATGCACACAGAGTAACAAGCATGCCACACTAGCACATTTTTGGCAGGAATAGGGAAATCTACCAATCTGGTTTCAGATGAAATTGGTAATCCTAGCTGGACGAGCTAGAAAAAGCACAGCAAGTTTATTTGATGTGTGTGCGTGTTCAAAACTGTAGTCAGAATTTCCTGATGAGTAAATAGGGTATATTGCTAATACCATCAGACAGCAAGCATAAATTAATGGCAGACAAATGTCAATAACAATCTTTGTACATGTGCTTTTCGTTCTCATTGCCCTGTAGTACCCTGGGGTGTTTAAGTATGAGAAGCTGGTGGCCATACATAATATTTGCTGTGGGAAATGACAATGCAGCATTAGGGTGCTGGTGACAGATGAAAGTAAAAGCAGGAAGCAGCTCTTGGTTTTGGCTCTTAGGTCTGCTGTAATTAGCTGTATTCGACTCAGATCAAAAAAAATTCTACAGTATTGCAAAAAGTCTCTGTGATCTAAATTTATTTATTGTTTTGGCATCTTTGTGGTCTATGATTTCCTTGGAAGTGCATATTTTATAAGTAAAATACTACATTCTGCTGTGTATTTATAGTGTGCTATCTTATTCTCTGTACAGTGAATAAAAACTTTTTCATTATTTATTTAAAAATTACCATATATTTCTGGTGAGTGATGAAGTCACTTTGCTTCATGAAAAGTAATTTTGCATCTTCCACATATATGCCTCTGACATACAGTCTCTTGTTTCTTTTAATATCTGGGATCATAATCCAAGTTAGTGAAGACAAGATCATGTAAGATAGAATTTTCTTGATGTCCTATGAAACAGACGATAGTTTATAAAACTGTTGACTGTTTCTACTTTTTTAAAAAAAAAGTCTGGTCAATTTGAACTAAAAAAAATACAACTGCCTGTTAGAATCTGTTTGTGTTTGTGTGTGTTTATCTCACTTTATTTGTTAATACTCTATATCTCATCTTTCATCCAGTGGTTTAAACCAGTGAACCAAAGATAGGTATGTGAGAAAAATAATGTAGTCCTTGCTAATTCAAAGTTATTCAAATTGTGTCAGTATGAATGTTTGTAACCTTCAGTTGGAACAAATGCATTATAGAGCAATATTTTCTGAATCAATGTAGCTCAGATTGGCTAATTTATAGAAGGCATCCAAAATCCGGGATCTGGAACCTGATAGGATTGAACTGTGGCTTTAATGCTACTGCACCACATGCTGCTGTGGTCAGCCGTAGTCACATGGTCATCATAGTCCAACGATCCCTCCCACCTTCCTACAAGGAAAGTCAATGGTAAGTCCCTCCCACTCCTGTTGCTTTTTGCCTACCTTGGTCATTCTTTTTGTCTGGCTAGGTGAGGAAATATCTCTGAAATGATGACTCAACAGTTCATGGGTTCTCTAGCATTTTTCTAAAACGTTATAAGGCTTGACATCAAGCTTATAGTATTTCCAGGATTGTCTCGTGAGACCGAACCTGCGCTATCTCTGCATTCAACCCAATTGCTCATGGTCTCCTCCCTCTATAACGGGGATGGCTAACCTTTTTGCCGTCGCGTGCCAAAAGCGGGGTGGGGGTGGGGGGTGGCACGGGGGGATTGTGGGCGTGCGTGCCCACACCCATAATTCAATGTCTTCCGTGCCCTGCCCTCCCACGCATGTTCGTGTGCTCCCCTCGCTTTTGGCACGCGATGGCACACTTGGCCCGTTTTTCACTCTCCCCAGGCTCCAAAGGCTTTCTAGGGGCCTGGGGAGGGCAAAAACAGCCTTCCTCACCTCACCTCACTTTCTGGAGGCTGGAAACAGCCCATTTCCTGACTTCTGGTGGGCCCGGAAGGCCCGAAAGTTAGCTGGCCGGCACACACATGTGTGCTGGAGCTGAGCTAGGGCAACGCTCGCGTGCCCTCAGATATGGCTCCGCGTGCCACCTGTGGCACATGTGCCATAGGTTCGCCATCACGGCCCTATAAGGATAAAAAGATGAGACCCCCGAGATGTGTCTCCTGGGTGACAGCCCCCATGCTGTAGAATATCTTGTTCCCCTGAGATGGTAGAAGTCCCCATTCTGTTTGTATTCCACAAGATGGTGAAGGTCATTTGATTCCAGTGAACTTGGGACAGGTAGAGTAAATCAGGACCACATTTGTAATTGGTAACTGTTTTATTGTAATTTGGGTTAATATGAGTGTGCGTTCTGTGGTGCTTTATAATTTTCTATAGGTAGGTCCGCACTTAGCACCACAGTTGGGACCAGGAATTTGGACAGTTGCTAAGAAAGGTAGTCACTAAAAATCATGAGACCACAAGTGAACTTGCAATCTTACTTTGATTCTTAACATGAAGCAAGATAGTCACTAAGTGAAAAATTATGTGACTGTGGCTTACAATTTTACTTCTGCCTTCCATCCTGCTTCAGAATTTGACCTGTGTGAATTTTTTTGTTTGTTTACACAGATGTCTGCACTTATATACCCACAAGACATGTTAATTATCCCCTCTTTAGTAACATACACTGACATCACTGCACTTGTTCCCAGTATTGTAAAATGGACACAGAAAAGCTGTCATGACATTTTTCTGAGTGACATTTCAGTGTGGCTTCCATAAACTGGCACTGACAACATTTGGTTTTCATTTTAACACTCTGCATTTACTTAACTGACATTGCAATAAGATGTCTGTGACATGTTGAAGGCTAATACAAAAGAAGTGGGTAACAACATAATTAAAAGCCGCCTCAACCAAGTAAATCCTAATTCTGATCTGTCCCTCAGCATACTTTCCCCCTCAAGGAGATATTCATTATCTGGTAAGGCCTCTGGTGCTACACTTCTAAGAGTCTAAGTACAGCTTCACACCTAATGTCATCCCAATCCCATCTCTCTGACTAGTTCTAATTTTTATTTGTGAGCCTTAACCTCACAGTGGAGAACATATCCAACACATCTTCTTCCTCCTATTTTCCCCACAGCAACAACAACCTGTGAAGTGGTTGGGCTGAGAGAGAATGATTGTCTGAAAGTTACCCAGCTGGGCTTTCCATAGCTAAGGCAAGACTTGAACTCACAGTCTCCTGTTTTCTAGCATGGTGCCTTAACCACTACACCAAACTGGCTCTCCAGCTTGGTCCAGTGGTTAAGGCACCATTATGTCCACCTTTGGTGCAAACAGAGTTTGCCACTCCGTGTTTCCTCAAAATATGTAGCGATAAAGACCTTTCGTGCCACAGTTATTAAGGGAATCTCTTCAGTTGATAAGTTAGTAACACAGTTGTTAAATGAGTCTGGCTTCCCCATTGACTTAGCTCGTCAGAAGGTGGCAAAAGGTGATCACATGACCCTAGGACAGAATAACAGACTTGGAAGGGACCTTAGAGTTCAACTCCCTATTCAAGCAGCAGATCCTATACCATTTCAGACAAATGGGTGTCCAATTTTTTCTTAAAAGCTCCAGTGCTGGAATACCCACAATTTCTGGAGACAAGTTGTTCCATTAATTGTTCTAACCATCAGAAAATATGTCCTTAGTTCTAGGTTGGGTCACTCCTTGATTAGTTTCTACCTATTGCTTCTTGTTCTGCCTTCAGGTGCTCTGGAGAATAACTCCTCTTCTTTGCGGCATTTCTTCTGAGCACTGAAACTCTTCAGGAGAGACAGCAAGCACCTTGCTGCTTACTCACGAGTCATTTTATTTATTTATTTTACTCACACATCTTAATACAATGCAGGATTCCGCAACCGTCATAAATATGAATCAATTGCCAAGTGTCTGAATTTTGATCAGGTGTCCCACGGGATGCTGCCATGGCCTTAAGTGTGAAAAACTATCATAAGTCCCACTGTAAATTTTAAAAAGGCACTAAATGAACTGCTGTAATCCAAGAATTACAGGTATTAAAATCCTTCCATTCATTTGTGGCCGATCAAGCAGATTCCTGGAAAAATAAAATCTAGGCCTGCAAAATAAATTCAAGATTCTAGTTCCACGTTTACAGTATCTATTTAGCATTGCCAAAAATTATGGTTACTGTAAATGTATACAATCCCCCATTTTCCCCAGTTCTTCTGTATGACATTCACATTCACCAGACTTTGTGAACGGCCCTGTGTTAGTCTTCCACCTGACGGTGTCCACAAATTAGACTGCAAGTCCTAAAATTCCCAGCCAAGGCAGCCTTTGAATTCTGAAAAAAAAAAAAAAAACATGGTCCCCGGCATCTGGTGAGGGACGGCTACCCACTATGCTTTTCATTCTGTAGTTGCCATGTCAACTATACAAACAGTTCTCGTAACAGAAGAAGAGTAGCAAGAGCTCCTTATTTTAAGCTCTGATTCAAATGCCGCAGTTATCTGAACAGCTAACACGCTGCAAAGGCAAAAGAACAGGACCGGAGGAAACTAAAAATGAAAATAAATCCTTTTTAGGACCAGTTTCCTTTTCTGTCTTCCTGATGTATCTTTTTTAAATAATAATTATTTGTTTGTTCTTTTACTCAAAATGGAAGTACTCTAGTCCTCTTTTTATTCTGTGGACCCATTTTTGGTTTAGAGAACACACCCCCTAAATGAAATGAGTTTTTGCTTTTTTGCTGTTAGTTGCGAAGTCGTGTCCAACCCATTGCGACCCTGCATATAAGTTTTTGCTAACGGTTCCTTAATAGGAAGGTATCTGTAGGACTTCCATACTGTTATTTATTGTGAGTGAAACATTTTCCACCAATCTTAGAATTCCCTCTGCATGTTCATCAATGTGGTGTACATGTAAAAGTGTAATTTTGCTTTTAGAAAATCAAAGCCCAAGCGGAGACCTTTAGTCAGATATTTTTAAAGTCATGAACAAAATGCTTGCCTATTTTCAAGCTTCTTCGGGATATCATTTATGCGCCTGTGTGTCTGTCCCAAAGGTGCTTTTTCAGAAGGCAATTGGACTTTCTTGTTTTTTCTTTGAAGACATTTCACCTCTCATCCAAGAAGCTTCTTCAGCTCTGACAGGAACTGAAGGAACTGTGTGTCTATGTGCCTAACCACATTTTCTTCCATTTACGTAGTTTGCAGTTCATTTAGGTTCTTTGTCATCTTTTTTTTTAAATTTGATTTATATGCCGCCCTTCTCCAGAGACTCAGGGCGGCTTACAATGCGCTAAGCAATAGCCTTCATACTTTTGTATATTTTATACAAAGTCAGCTTATTGCCCCCACAAACTGGGTCCTCAATTTACCTACCTTAGAAAGGATGGAAGGCTGAGTCAGCCTTGAGCCTGGTGAGATTCGAACTTGCAGTAATTGCAGGCTTCCTTGAAGTATGCAATTAGTCCCATTTTATTCATTTATTAGGCACTCAAATATAGTGAACATTTTCACCCATGCTCTTCTTTTCAGTTTCTCACACTGATTTGCATTGAAGTTCCTTTTTTCTTCCCCTCATCCTTGTTTAGGTTCATTTCTTCTCCTTCCAGCAGGTTGGCGTAAGAAGAAGTTTTAAAGACAGGGTAGGGAGAGGTGATGAATTCTGGGAGACATTGATCCTTTTTCTACAATTTTGCCCTTTTGGTTTTTTGAAACGGATTACTTGCTTAGTGTCTGGGTGTTGGCGAAGCAGAATTGGAAAGGGACGAACTTTACATAAATCATTTATACTGAACACTTGGTATGCCGGCTACATAAATCAACAACAGTATCTATTACCATTCTCTCTCCCACCCCCTCCTTACCAGTATTATCTTGATGCGGCTGGTCCCAACATTTGGGCATGCTGAACCCTGCCTTCAGAAGGCTAGCCCTTGGTAATTAATTATGCCGGGCACATAGAGCTTGGCCCTTGCTACGGGGAATAATTGCTCCCAGCCAACAGACAGGGTTTTAACTTCAGTGGCAATAATAAATAGAAAGTCTCAGGTGATGCCACTATTTTAAAGTAATTAATCATCTCCACTCTTCCTTCTCTCCCTCCCTCCCAACCCCCATGTGCTCCCTTCCATGTTGATTCCCTCTACCTCCAAGTAGGAAAATTCAGCAATAAATCTTTAATGATATATATGTTTAAAGTGATCTGTTACCTAACCCTTGGGGTTTTTTTTTTTCCTTGTGCATACCTTAACATGTCCAAGATTTTTCCTCCACACGCATACTTATTGTAAAAGCTGCAAGTTGTGAACTTCAAGGGTACATGAAAAGACTGTTATGTAGGAAGGTAAAGCTTAGCCATAGCATCTCTGAAAGATCGTTAACTTTTTTTTAATGTCACGCTGTACATGTGCTAATAGAGATGCTTAATTAACACCAGTGGGGCTGTCAAGAAATGCATCTTTCAAAGATGTTGTATTACTGCCAGTACAGTCTCCGCCTTCTCCAGTACCAGAAAGTGGTGCCTTGTTTTGGACTGGATGCAAAATACATGCACTTCAGCTATAGCACATAAGTTCACCACTGGACAAGAATCCCAGCCCTTCGCAAATGTGTGTGCGGTTTCTGCTGCCTATTGTTTTGGGTTTTTTTAGGAGAATATGCTACACTACAGAGAGTCAGTGATTCTCTGGATATTTCTTGGTAGATCTGACCAGCCGTCATGGCTATTCAGTGTGACAGGGACAGATGTGACAGATTGGTTCTGACACCCTTCCATACCACAAATCAGTGGCTGGAGGTGACTCCTGTCCTTCTGTGATTGTGCCCCCCCCCTTACCCCCCGCTGCAGGACAGCACAATGATGCACGAATGAACCTTGCCATCGCCCTCACTGCTGCCAGGTATGGGGCTGCCATAGCCAATTACACTGAAGTGGTGCACTTGCTAAAGAAGATGGATCCAGAGAGCGGGAAGAGCCGGGTTTACGGAGCAAGGTGCAGGGATGTTCAAACAGGTATGTCCTTTGGGCTCTCCTTGGCATTTATGAAGCCCCCTTGTCTCCAGGTAGCTTGTTCTGGCAGGTACTGGTGTGTGTGTGTGGGGGGGGGGTGTCTTTCTGTTTTTCAGAGACCCCCTTTCTTTTTATCCTTTCTGGGGCTGGGTGGCTGCCCAGAGTCTCCCTGCAGCCCTTCACCTCAGTAGCTGCACATACTTTGAGCGTAAATGGGAGGAAGCGCTGCTACACAGAAAGGCATTTTAACTCCAGCTTAAAAGAAACAGGGAAATCCTCTCCTCCTCAAACTTAAGTGCAAGAAGGTGGGTGAAGGGAGAGTGCAGTAGGGGGCTGGAGTTTGTAAATATCGCTTAGCTGACAAAAAAGGCATGTTTCCAAAGTGCAGTGGCATGTCATTACCGCCAATCATCCTTAACTTCTGTCAGGCTTTCATTCAAATCCTAGTGCTTTGGCAAGCTAAGCTGTGCTTTACATCCAAGCCCTTCTGTCAAGCAAAGCTGACGTTCTGAAATGCCGGGTGGTGCATTTCAGCATTAGTACCATTTAACAAATTTCAGGGTTTTCGAGAATGTCATTAAATAGAGAATGTCGATAAATAAAGCCGAAGGATGGGAGCCGAAGAAGTCGGAAGGTTGCTACCATTCTTTTCTGCTTCTTTTTCACTCGTTCTACGAGTCTGATCTTCAAAATCTTTATAAAGATTGGGGAGTCAACATACTCTTGGCTTACAAGCCGTCTCTATTCTAATTTTGTTGGAAACTGAGCTGCTCGGTTCCGTTGCACGTGTACGAGCCCTGAGTGTGTGTGTCTGTATACACACACTTCACAATAGATTAACTTCATGGATAAATTAATAATCCAGAGAGTCAGCGAAGAGAAAAACAAATGGAGTATGTGATTGATGCTGTTTTCTTTCACAGGGCAGGAATTTGATGTCAAAGCCAAATGTGTTATCAATGCTACAGGACCTTTCACGGATTCTGTGCGGAAAATGGATGAGCGGGAAGTATCAAACATCTGTCAACCAAGTGCAGGCGTTCATATTGTGATGCCCGGATATTACAGGTAACAGTATTCAAAGCACAGACCATTTGTAACCATCTTAGGATGTGAATCAAATGGAGTTGAGGCAGGGGAATTTAAAGAGATTGTTTTCTGTCTTAAGTGGTCCATGTTGAATTCAAGCCTTCATTCCTCTCCTCCACCCCCCACCTTACCTGCTGTATGAAAAATAATTTTGAGTGAGTCAAGCATAATCCATCACATTTACTAAGGAAGGGGGGTTATATAGGAGAGTTAACAGTCTTTTAATGGTCGTTCAAAATACCCCCGTGTTCAAATATCGCTGCAACTGGAGGAGACAGCTGGAGTTTTGAAAGAAGAGTGGATACCGTTCCTTCTACCCCCTCAAAAGCCAGAGTTTTCCATCTTTATGATTTTGGCAACAAGCGTCTTTGGAAGAATGCTAACTGGACAGTTTTTGACAGAGGGGAATATTTTCTCCATGCCACCTTTACTCTTATTTCAAACAACTAAGGCTTTAAGAAGTTGTGTTCTCTCACACACTGCATTCTCTCTACTATTGGTGAGGTAATTCAAAAGGGGTTATTATTGGCCATAAGGAAAGTCCTAGATAATCTTCAGCAAGTCGTTGCTAGTTCAGCCAGTGTAGCAGAGAGTTAACCAGTTTTACACAAACATTCTAAAAATTACTGCAGCCCTTAGCATTCATACAGTACATTCAGTTGTACTATATGAATGCTAAATATTACTACTAATAAGGGGTTTTATTCAGATATGCCCTTCTGCTTGTGGCAGGGCAGTGTTTCCTCACCCTATGTTGGAATACTGAATAAGAAAATGAAAACCCCAAATGTTCTGCTTGCCGAAAGAGGCTGTGCCAAGCCTTGGCCAGGCAGAAGTACTGTGTTTCCCCGAAAATAAGACTGGGTCTTATATTATTTTTTACTCCAAAAGACACATTAGGTCTCATTTTCTGGTTAGATCTTATTTTGGGGGAAATACAGTACTAAATGCATCCATCTTAACTGGGGTTTATTTTGGAGGGTAGGGCTTATATTATGAGCATCCTGAAAAATCATGCTAGGACTTATTTTCTGGTTGGGTCTTTATTTTGGGGGAAACAGGGTAGGAGGACTATTGTCCCACTCTTCACTGCCTCTCCTTGCATAAATGCTTTGCCATGGCTTAACTAACACCACAACTCCCCTTTTTTTGCAGAATAACTGGGAAACAGTTGAAATAGGTTCTATGTTGATAAATAAATATGCCAAATTCCTTTGAACCTAGGACTTATTAATGTATTGGGAGTTTTTCTGTAGAGTTGCCTATTGTGACTGGAATAAATCCGCTTTGCCCAAATGCAGCATCTACTTTATTTTGTCATATAGCACAGGATTTGGTTTCCAGCTTAGAATTCACCTTCTTGGTGAGGGAACTTGCTATAAACCAGTTCATTGATTTAATCATATAAAAATTCAAAACAGGGAACCGTAGGATTAGTAAAGCATGGTTTTTCTTACTTGCATGGGTCCTTCAGCAACTGTAGCATCCTCCACCAAAAAAAAAAAAAAAAAAAAATTGTCACCATTCTGTGTAAAAGGAGTGAAAGGACTACAAATAGTTCTTAACTTATGACCACAATTGAGCCCAAAATTCCTGTTACTGAGTCATTGATAAGTGAGTTTTGCTGCATTCTTGCCACAGTCGTTAAGTGAATCAATGCAGTTGTTAAATTAATAACACGGTTGTTAATTCAATCTGGATTCCCCATGGACTTTGCTTATCAGGAGGTTGCAAAAGGTGATCGCATGACCCCGGGGTACTGCAATTGTCAAATATGAACCAGTTGCCAAGAATCCGAATCACATGTCCATGGGGATGCTGCAACCATCGTAAGGGGGGGAAATAGCCATAAGTCACTTTTTTCAGTGCTGTTGTAACTTTGAGGGTCGCTGAAGAAATGGTTGTAAGTCAAAGACTACCAATATAGTATATAAGAAACAAATATGTTGGTCTGTTTTATCAAGAAATAGGTTGGGGATAGTTAATGCTGGTCTTAGTTTCTTCTGGTTTTATATAAAAATCAAGAGGGTGTCTGTACATAAGTGGGACATGTTGGCTTACTTATTTATCATATACAGGTAGTCCTCAACATATGACCACAATTGAGCCCAAAACTTATGTTGCTAAGTGAAAAAATCATTAAATCATTAAAATCATTAAAAGTATGAAGGCTATTGCTTAGCGCATTGTAAATCGCCCTGAATCTCCAGAGAAGGGCGGCATAGAAATCAAATTTTTTTAAAAAAAAGAGTTTTGCCCCATTTTATGGCTTTTCTTGCCACAGTTGTTAAGTGAATCACTGCAGTTGTTAAATTAATAACATGCTTGTTAAGTAAACCTGGTTGACTCAGCCTTCCATCCTTCCAAGGTGGATAAAATGAAGATCCAGATTGTTGAGAGCAATCTGCTGACTGCAAACCGCTTAGAGAGGGCTATAAAGCACTGGGAAGCGATATATAAGTCTAAGTGCTATTGCTATTTCCCCATTGACTTTGCTTGTCAGAAGGTGGCAAAAAGTGATTACATGATCCCGGAATATGGCAATTGACTTAAAAATATGAACCAATTGCCAAGCGTCTGAATTTTGATCATGTGACTATAGGGATGCTGCAACGGTCATAACGTATGAAAAAGGGTCATGTCACTTTTTTCAGTGCTGGTGTAACTTCAAACAGTCACTAAGCGAACTGTTGTAAGTTGAGGGCTACCTATACTCATTGTCTGCTCCCATCTTTGACCTGTTCTCAGCATCCTTCAATTATTGGGATTGCTTTCTTTCAAAGCTATTGAGTGATCACTACCAATTTCATCCTAGAGATGGATTTGATAAATCAAGGAATGCCCCTGTAAAACAAACAAACAAACAAACAAACAAATAGAGAAAGAAAGAAAGAAAGAAAGAAAGAAAGAAGGAAAGAAGGAAAGAAAGAAAGAAAGAGAAAGCCGAAATGTAAATGTATCTATTAATTTAGCAGTAGGTTCTTACCTTGGGTGCCAGTCTGAGCCTTATTAAAGAAAATGCACGTCATGTCATTACAGTTACTCGTGTCTTTTAGAAAAAATACTTTGACATCATCTGGGGGAAATGATAAATAGTTTTAAAGGCATTTTATGTATAAATGTACCTTTGATTTAATTAATTTAATGTTAATACACTGCAAGCATTTCCCATCGGGTTTTTAAAATTTTATACTCTTCATTAATAGTCCCGGTGTTCTCTCTGCACTCATTAATTTTATTTTTCCAATGCATGTTTTCACTTAAGCAGTGACTGTATGGCTTTGTCTCACCCCAGCGATGCTAGCATGTAATCTCTTAATAATTTTAAACTTCAATCCAGTGGATGTTGCTTTTAGATTGACTGTCATTCTGCCTCTCAGAAAATGGAAAAAAACAGGCACTTGATTCAAAGAGGCAATTGCTGCAATCAGAGCCTAAGCTATGCGTTCAGTTCCCTAATCAGTCATTAACTTGAAATGCTAAAAAGAAGTATGGATAACAGAGATACAAAGGATAAAGAGCTAACTGTTCTCCAGATGCTGAACTATTGCTCCCAGTAGCCTCAGCCACCATGGCCAGTAGTGCTGGTGGCGGGAATTGTAGTTCAGAAATACAGAGGTGAGCGGTGGCCCCCCCTTCCTTGTGGAACGTCGAGCTCTTTGATTCCTCTGAAGCAGTGAATAAATGGTAAATATTATACAGTGAATGGTGAATATTATTATTGTCATCTAGAATTTCATCCATGTTACAGCCTGGAATTAATCTATTTGGCAGCCAAACCCTAGTAGTTATTTGAAATAAGTGAAAGTGAGCAAGGCGGTAATATATGAAAGTTAAGCCTTCTCTTTGGTTTTAGCTCCTCTAGCTAAATTGGTGGCAGTCAAAACAAATGCAAATTATCTCCCAGCAGCCTTTTCAAAAATGTACTCAATCTACAGTTCAGATTCTTTTAAGGCAATTTAGAAACCTCATTTTGAAACTTGTCAAAAGTTTTTTCTTTAAATAGTTTGAGCCTGTATATTAAATTTCTTAGTTTCCTGGTTTCTTTAAATCAATAGCGATTTCATTTTGAAAAGTAATTACTTATCTGCCATAGTTTACCTTGCACAAGTCCATGTTGACACCTAGTTTTTAAGCTGTTCTTCTCCAAATGTATCCTTAAGCTATATATAAATATCATCTCAAAGACTTAGTGTAGAAGTTAGACTTCAAGTGTATATAATTGTCATTATCTCTCAGAGGAGCATCTCATGCATATTTTTCTGTTACCCAGACCTGTGCAGGGGGAAAAAAATACAATTATCTATAATAGCAATAGCATTTCTATTTGGATCTGTGAATAAGAATAATATAATATTTCTGTATTTCTATATTTCTGATATTTAATCATTTTGTTTATTGGTGTATATATTTATCTATCATATTTAGGAACGTATACAAATAATGTATGCAAGTGATTTTAATATAACCCAAGTCCCTTCTAGCACTGATGATGTTAGCTAGTTGGGTAATGAAATGTCTGCAAGAAAACAACCAAACTCAAAAAACACAAAGGACTCCACATTTTAAAATCGTATTGCGATTTTAAAAAATTGTATTAGTACCATCATGGTTGAGCTAATAATTATCTACATCATAGTAGAGCTAGTTCTGTACAGTAAGCAATGGCTATTGAAGGTTATAATCCATGTAACTCACTATACTCAAATAAATTGTATTAATGAAAGATTCAGCGAGTGAGAGAGAGAGATGCCCAAAGCCACACTGTGTCAGGTTCCACGCTCTGTCAGGTAGTGCAGACAGTACAGCTCCCTATATAATTTTTGATAGTCTGCTTCATGGATATGTATCATTCTAAGCTCTGCCGGTGGAAGAAGTATTTTTGCTGAGTTTCTAGGGCAGCTGGTTCTTTTTGTTTTAAAACCCCCTTAAGAGGCATGGAGAGAGATATTAGCCATTAGCCACCCAAATTATGCCTTTCTCATGGAAATGGAGAACCTTTGGATCCAGTAAGAGAAGCCTCCATTGTAATGCCTTGTCAAAGGAACACTGTCAGGAGGAACCATTTGCAGCAGACTTCACCGTGTATGGAATTAGGCTGCCAGGATGGAGGGCAAGCATGTCCTACTTGCCTTCCATCCTGACGGGGTCGGTAAAATGAGGACCCAGATTGTTGGGGGCCATATGCTGACTCTGCAAAGGGCTGTAAAGAACTAGGAAGCGGTATATAAATCTTAAGTGCTTATTGCAATTGCTAGGACATGACAACAAAGCCACCGTGCTAATATTTAGGAAAGAAAATGAGACGTAGCAATCCTCTTTCTCATTGGTGCAATTATAGCTCATAAGTGTGTGTGTAGAGTGAGTGTGTGTTTATGTTCCTTATTTCTGTTAGAAACATTATAGGAATAAACAGCGGGATGCTCTCTTAACCTGCTGGTACCTTTCTCAAAACATTTGGCTGGCCTCTGTTGCAAAGTATTAAAGAAAATGGAAAACAAGTGATTTGGCCAAGATCAGAACCAGAGTGAAGTAGTTTAGATCATGAATTAATCATTTGATTCCCCATTTGATGCTACTACTAAATACCTCTTTCACAGAAGGCAAACCAATTAATTTCTCACATATAACTGGCCCCAAATGGCGTTCCTTCCAATTAATGTGCACCTTCAATATATATTATTTATACATTTCCGTTCATCTAATTCTCTGAGTATTTTATTTGAGAAAGTGTTCGTTTCCCTTAACCTTGTCCCCAGAGCAAAAAATAATAACAGTAAATAATAATAATTATATGGAAAAAAAGAAATCCACTGTTACATCAGTCACGATTGGAACCCTTGGAGCAATACCTAAAAGACTCCCTTGCCATTTGGAAATTTTGAATTTATCAGACTTGAATACCCTAATTTTACAAAAAAAAAAAAAAGCACACCTTGCTTGGAACTGCTTATATCCTTAGGCACTACCTTAATCATTCTTAGGTCCTTAATTAGGACTTGAATTATTAAGTTTTCACCAGTGTTCGATTGTGAATCTAACTGCAGATTACCCATCATCGTATCATCCCTGGTTTTTATCTTAAGGCCTTGTGTGATCAAGAAGGATTTTAATAATTTGGAGAAAGAGGAATTGCTACCCATCTACTATTAAAGCAGAAGGCTACAGATGTTTGCTTGAAATTTTGTCCTTGAGAATTTTGTGAATATTTTTGTCCTGTACCGTGACACTGTAACTCCTGAAGTACAGCCTGAAGAGATACAGTGCGTGAATGCACATGTATGTATCTATGATGTGTCAGCAAGCTCTGAACCTTGAAGAGCAATCTGTTCGTCTGTGAGCTACACCCCTGAGCTACAGGTGCTCTTCTGCTTGTGTCACAGGTCGTCTTGTTGCTCCTTTTCTGCCTTGACTGTCACACTTGCACCCAGATCTGCTATAGTTTGGAGATGAAACACCTGTCAACATAATACAGGTAGTCCTTGACTAAACAACAGTTCTTTTAGTGACTGTTCAAAATTACAACGGCACTGAAAAAAGTAATTTATGACTGTTTTTCACAGTTACAACCACTTGCAGCATCCTGATGGTCACACGATCAAAATTCAGATGCTTAGCAGCTGGTTCATACTTACGACCGTTGCAGCGTCCTCAAGGTCACATGATCACTTTTTGCAACCTTCTGACAAGCAGAGTCAATGGGAAAGCCAGATTCATTTAACAACCAGGTTACTTACTTACCAGCTGCAGTGATTCACTTACCAACTGAGGTGATAATTGTCACAAAATGGGGCAAAACTCACATAACAAATTCTCACTTAACAACATAAACTTTGGGCTCAATTGTGGTCGTAAGTCGCAGACTACCTGTATTAGATCCAAATCCACGACTACAATATCTGCCTGTACTCTTCCTATTGTCTCTGGTGCACTTTTTGATAAAGTGGTGCTCATTGGTATTTTGTTTTATTGAAGCTTTCACAAATTTCCAATTTCCAACAACCTGGGAAGAAGAAGAAAAAGTAATATTTTTGTTGGCTTCTTCTAGCCCTGATAATATGGGACTTCTTGACCCATCCACAAGTGATGGACGAGTGATTTTCTTCCTGCCATGGCAAAAGATGACTATTGCTGGCACTACCGATACTGCAACTGAAGTTACCCATCACCCAATACCTACCGAAGAAGATATCAACTTCATTTTGACAGAAGTGCGCAACTATCTTAACTGTGATGTTGAAGGTAACTTTCAGTAACATTAAAATGTAATTTTATTCTTCCCTTTAAGGCAGAAGTGTACAACCTGAGACCACAAGAGCACATGATCCCTGCCTCCCAAAGTTTTTATTTATTTATTATTTATTTATTTATTTATTGGTTCGATTTATATGTCGCCCTTCTCCGGAGACTCAGGGCGGCTTACAATGCGTTAAGCAATAGCCTTCATACTTTTGTATTTATCATAATTGTGATTTTTGAGGCAACAGACAGGAGCAAAATATATAACTGAAGAATTACCGTGCTAATTGTGCTTCCTTTTACATGTGACTCGCATTAAAAACATACTTTTAGAAACTCCTTTGCATCATGAGTGCCTCCCTTGGCTTTGAAAAAATTATATATTTTGATCCTTCACTTGTAAGGTAAGCCAGTTCTCTTCTCCCCTCCCCCCCACATGCCAAAGATTTTTTTTTATAATGTCTACCAAATACACCAATTTTTATAATTGACTTTTCTGCCAAATTCTGCAATTACTTCAATGAACCTACAGTAGTACTTGAACAAATCAACAAGATCAGTAAATTGGAAAATAAGACTTTCTTTGGAACTCCACAGAGTTAAATGAATTCCGCTAATTGGAGGTGCCAGTTACACACACAAACACACACTGGCTGCAGTTCTGCCCTTCTCTTTTTTTACGATACTTCCATAGTATCAATGGAGATACCTTCCCTTAACAGTTAGGATCTTCTTCAGGGAATATCTATGCTATCAGCATTTCTGTGAAGGGTAAATAGCTTTGTTTATGAGTCTGAATCCTGATTTTTCCGGTCTAAACTCCACAGCACAGCCCTGCCACTGCATTGAATAATTGCTGCATGAACCAATTCGGTTTTCTTGTATAGCCAATCTATTAAGAGTCAGGATTTGCAGCTTTCTATCATGTCCTTTTTATTCTAAACCAAGATGACACAACTTGAAGAACCCAGTGTTGCATGTGACTCTCAAAAGCCTTTAATTTTCAACATGGCAAAATCTAATTTTAATTGAATTAAGATGTAAATTAAGGTTAGTCCCTATTAACTTTTTGAAATGTGGTCCCATCACATTCTTTAAAGAACCACTTACCTTTCACCTGCCATTCTTTCATTTTTTAAAAAATTGGCTTTGTTTAAGGAACACACCTTTCTGCTGTGTTCTAAAGTAATTTTTTAAAATAAAATACATTCTTTCCCCTCCTTCACTCCCTGAATGATATAACTGGTAGGAAACAAATCAAACTTTGCCGTTTGTTTATTTAAGTAGAGATGCGCCCTAAATAGATTTTTAGTCATTGTCCATCCAGAATGAGATTTGATAACCGGGAGAGCTGAACAGATTTCATTACCGGGTTCCTTAATTATCCAGCTTCTTTAAAGTGATTCTCTAAAAAGATTCAGACTCTGACCTGCCCTTTGTAGATTTATACTCATGTTCCTAATCCCTTTAAAAAAAATTTTTTTTAAACTGAACATTCTAGATTGCTTGTTTGTTCTTCCTTGAAATGGATAATTGATAGTTCTGTTATTGTTGTAGCCATTAAAGGAAAATGGTCTACAGGAGGAGGAGGAGGGGAAAAAACCCATTATCATTAGGTCCTTCTTGCAAAAAATTAATAAAAGAGCTGAGGTTTGTCAGGCAAGGTGGTTGAGTCTACTAAGCTACAGCTTGGAGAATTGATTAAGGCAGCATTTGTTTGTTTGTTTATTTAATTATTTACAAGGCAGTTCTGCAAAAGTAGCCTTCTTGAGCGTTTTAATGCTTTTGAAAGTAACCAACCTGGGCTGTGCACTGTTTCCTCGTGTGTAATTAGTCGTGTTTATAGATTGTCTGTTAGAGAATTAGCAATTGTGCTGGCCGTATCAACTCACGGCAGACCTGCCTTTTTGCTGCCAAAGACAGTGGCAGGGTTATCAACTTACACAGGCTTGGATGTGTTCCAGCTGTTTAATTATAGTGTCACACATGCTGCTTTTTCTAGTTTCATTAATTTATAAATGTAATATGGTATCTTATTTCACTGATTAGCACTTCATTTTGGTGGGCTAAACACGCTGGCACACAACATTGATTTCTCAGATTTCTCGTTCTTTCGGGATATTTTTACAAGGCATTATTGATTTTTCTGTTAACACCCTTGCGAAAGTACTGTCCTTAAAACAATCCTCCCCGCATGCACACTGACACACAAAAGCCTGCGTAAGAGTTTTTAGTTTACTGAAGGAAGATCACAACAGTGATTTAGACTTTCATATTTTATTTATGAATAGACATGACATGGATGATAGAGAGATAAGAGAGAAATAACCTTGTGTGTTTATGTATTTGTTTTACTTTTAAAGAATTATGTGAATGCTTATGTGAGGTCAGAGTTAATTCAGGGGTCCCCAACCTCCGGTCCGTGGACTGACACCGGGCTACAGCATGCAAGAAACCAGGCCACACTAACAGGCAAAGCTCCATCCGCAGGATACAGGCAGCACACAAAACCATCCACCCACCCACCCCAGTCCATGGAAAAACTTCTCTTCACTGAACTGATCCCTGGTGTCCAAAATGTTGGGGGCCGCTGAGTTAATTCATTCAATGGATTAGTAACTCAAGAGGAAGCAGGAAAAGAAGATGAATTTGTTTTCACCATAGAGTGTAATGTTGTCATGGTCATATTATCGAGATGTCAATAATAATAGGATCAAGGCATAGCCCCTTTTTTAGTATTGCGGTACTGGGCTTCTGCAGACAAGTTTATATACTGTTTCACATAAAATTGAAGGGCACGAAACACAGAGATTGATCACATTCTGGGTTGGGACAATAGAAGAACTTGCTCACTGTTGATTGACCTCATGTTCAACCGGATGAGAGAATTGCATATGTTTTGAAGATTGTATGAATATGTTAATCAAATAGGTCAGTTTTTTGAAAGGAGAATAACCTGGATACTTGGTTTTTATTTCCTATGATGGGATCTTAGAAAGCGACGGCAGCTGTAGCTTTTGTTTTTCTTATGCATATTCAACTTTTCTTCTTCCTTTTCTTGGCTGTGGAAATCATCGTTTGCCATAGTCTACCCAGAAATCACAAGTGGAGGAGGAATCACATAAGCCTGTTTTTTTTAAACAAAAACAAACAAATAAACAAGGAATACAAAATTGATGGTCGCAATCTTAGGGCACTTCCCATAGCCTCTCTTAAAATTGCAGACATCCTTGACCAAGCAAGATTTCATTCAATTTGCGATAAAATTTTGTTTATGTCTTGCCCCTCCTCCCTTCTCCTTGGGGACATTGTGGCTACCAGCTTGCCGCTCAAAAGCCATCTATGGACAGGCAGCAACAGAAATTGCAGCAACTGCTTTAAAGTGAGCTTAAGGAATCAGCCACAGTAGGTGTGGAATAGCCTCTAATTGTGGGTAAGATGAAAGGAGGAGATGAGAAGTCCGTAGACACTCAGTGAATACAACAAAGCAGGGATTTCCTGCATCTAAGCTCACATTTTTTAAAATACCTAACTTCATAATTTTCTCCAACATTCAAACAGCTTTAAACAGAACTGGAAAAAAAACTTGCTAAAAACATCTTGCTATTTTTCAGACTTTTTTTTTTTTTTTTTTTTTTGCTATCAACTTGGAATTTTTTTCATAAGACTGAAGGGAAAAATGATGAAAACACAAGTAGAGAATTATATATAATACAAAATAAATTCAAAAAGAAAACAAAACAAAACAAAATGTATTTTTGGTCTTGACCCTGGGTAGAAAATTTGGGTGGGTCCTTGTTTAATATTCTTATGCTTTCCTCTTCAATTTGGATAGTATATTTCTTTCCCTATCCTAAGAAAAACACATTACTATTTTTTATAGTAATACTTACTAGAAGAAGTAAACTATAGAGAAAAATGATGGATGAGCCTTTCTTTCTTTTTGACTTAGTGACATGTGAAAATAAACTGCTCTTGTGTTATCTCAGTGACCCCTTGAGGTGGTCTACAGGAAGCCAGATAACTTTAGTCCTTAAAAAAAAATCCAAGGAAGAGAATTTAAAGAGTAAAAACAGCAATTTCAAAATTTTTGACCTTTCTGAACTGCAAAGTGTGCCTGACAAATTCTGCCTCTTCCCGCAAATAGCTTGCAGAGAGTGATGACAGTACTCTTTCCTGAGGTTTTGGCCCAGTAGAATAATGAACAATTCCAGACTAGTTCATAAAAATCATCCTATAAGTTGCTGGCCAAGCAAATTGTATTTTCCACATAGTAAGAATTCACTTTTATTTTTATTTTTCCCTGGAGGCTAAAATGCTTTGTTTATACATGTTGACAGTGAGTTGTAGTCCATGTTCACAGAGTCAGAATTTACAATGGTGTTTTCCTAAATTAGCAACTATTAACTTGCTCCATGCAATGTATTTAGTTCTTTGAATTATTTAAATACAAATTGTGAAGAAGCATTTGAGATACTGACTTAAGAGTTCCTGATAATAGTTAGTGATGTTGTATAGATAATACTTGTCTCAAATAATGAGGATATAAACTCAAAGCAATAAGGCGAATTCTCAAGGTCTGAATTAGCTAGAAGATCCCAAATATGAAAATATGTCAAGAACTATATGTAAATGTAACGTCCAAATCTTCAATGATAGAGCTATGTGAATGTGAAGTTTGGCATAAGTAAGCTGTATGTGTAATTACTAAATAGTAGGGGAAAGCTAAATATATAATTAATTGCTTAGCCAGGGATGAGTCAAGATTGAATCATATAAAAATGGCTGTTGTAAAAAAAATTGTGGAAAAATCTTATTAAGAATCCCAATATTGACGTTGCCAGATTTTGAGATTTAGGACATCATGGTTTTTGCTTTCCTTGGGCCAGACTTCAAGTTACCTCATTGGGACTTCTTTTTTTTTCCCCCTCAGAAAACTTGTTTCTCAGCTTTATTACCAAACTCTTATATTTTTGTCTTCTGTTTAAGTATTTGTTTAATTGAATCAAAAGGTGGAACTGTGCTGAATTTCTGTATCTCTTTCACTTTGCCTTTTCTCATTAAAATTCATGGAACTGACACTATTGTTTTCCCAAGATGACATTTTAAAAGTTGTGATTACTTTCTAAGCTACCAGCATTTAAATCATATATTATTTTGAAATCCTTTTCTGAGATAATAATTCTGACAAGACTTCTTTTTTTTTCTTCCTGATTTTGTTTTCTACTACAGTGAGGAGAGGAGATGTTCTGGCAGCATGGAGTGGGATTCGTCCCCTTGTGACAGATCCCAATTCTAAAGACACTCAGTCCATATCTCGAAATCACATTGTGCATGTTAGTGACAGCGGCCTTGTGACTATTGCAGGTACTAGGGTGTTACTTCTAATTCTTTTCTTTCTTGTTAGAATTATTTCTTAGTGATATGAAGGAAGCTGGTCAGATACATATGCTGAGGTTCTCAGTTCTGAAATACTAGAAGAACAGTTGGAAAACTGATGCTCTCTAAATAACATGGATGACTGATCCCATCAGCTTTATTCAGTAAGGGTAGTGTTGTGGTAGGATTGCAGGTGTCTGTCTTCCTGTACAATAGAAATATTTCATTCTAAGAGCCTTTTCTTTAAAATTTTAGTCTGTGTATTTTTAAATAGAGGCCTAAGGGATCAATCTTTGTACACTATCTGTATTTGTTGATATTCCCAGGTGGGAAGTGGACAACTTATCGCTCAATGGCCCAGGATACCATTGATGCTGCAGTAAAATCTCATAACCTTCAGGCCAGTCCTTGTAAAACTGTAGGGCTGCTCCTGCAGGGTGCAGAGGGATGGAGCCCTACTCTTTATATCCGCCTGGTTCAAGATTACGGACTTGAAAATGAGGTGAGTTTGTTGTTTATTCAGGTTAGTAGAACCACTTAAATCCACAGAATTCCATGCTGAAGGATATGAATGGAATGGAACTTTCTAGTCTGTTTGTTTGCCTGTGAGGGCTCTCTCTGAAGTTCCATCCCCTTGAATAGTATGGAATAGAGGCAGGGGAATAATTCACCCAAAATGAGTGGGAAGTGATTTCGATAAACATGATTGTAAAGCGTGACATAAATGGAGACCCTAGGGAGCAAGTTAAATCTTCAAGTTGTGACTCTGCCTGGAAATCCCCACTACAGCCAGTTGGTAAGTGCTCTGAGGACAGCAAAACAGTCAAAAGAGAAATGGGATAAATAGCAACGGTGATTGAGAAGGACTATTGTAGAAGGCAAGGAGAGGATGAGACAAACACTTGAAAAGATAGTGGCAAAAGATTACCTTAATCAAAACTCTTCATATGCTGCCTTAACAGCTCAGTACAGATCTTAGTTCATTGGAAGAAGAGTTGTTGTTGTTTTTAAAAAGAGCATCAAAAGAGCATTATTTATAGATTGTGTTATTGACCACTTTTTAAAATTTTAATTATTCCTAGACTGCATGTAGTTTATTGTTTTGGACTTGCTGGCTTTTTGCCTTTGATACCATCTTGGGTTGGCTATTGAATCACAGACAAGGGGATGACTCCTAACAAGATGGAGTTCTCTTCCAAAAGGCATCGAGTTTCTTAACCTCTTCTCAATTCCACAGGTGGCTCAACATCTTGCAAATACATTTGGGGACAAGGCTTTTGAAGTGGCAAAACTAGCCCAGGTCACTGGGAAGAGGTGGCCTATCGTTGGGAAACGTCTTGTCTCAGAGTTTCCATATATCGAGTCAGAGGTACGAAATTCTTTGTGTTGCTGCTTGTCTTCCTCCTCCTTTCCTGCATTCTTGCTTTTGGTTTTGAAGGTTCTCTTTCCTACCCTATTAAAATTGGAAGCTTAATTTACCTCATCTAATCAGCACAAGAAAAGGCTTGTTCTATTCTTACATGAATAGCAAATTCTGAAATATTTTATTCTGTCATGACAGAGTACACCTAAAAGATATACATGCAATGATCAGTAGGAAATCAGTCAATCCCACTAGAATCCTGAGAAGACTGAGGTAAAAAAAAAGATGTAGAGGAAGGAATCAGTAGAATACCCAAAGGTGTTTTTCCAAAAGGCAACTGGACTTTCTTGGGTTTTTTCTTTGAAAACATTTCACTTCTCATTCAAGAAGCTTCTTTGGCAGAAGGTAAAAGATTGGAGAAGTTTAGATCAGGGGTCCCCAACCCCCAGGCCATGGCCCAGTATCAGGCTGCGGCCTGTTCAAATCCACACCTCGCAAACAGTGGGTAAGCACATGTGCGTGCATGCAGCTCCATTTACACGAGCCGCGGGCGAGTGTGTGTGCCTGCGAAGCTCCATTTGTGCGAACAGCGTGTGCCCATTAGTTGTGCAAGTGGAACTGTGCACCCGCATACCCCGTCCCCTCTCAGAACTATTCCCCCTCCCCCGCTGATGCTGGCATTCCGCAAAGCTGGAAAGATTGGGGACCACTGGTTTAGATACTTAGATATGAGTTTAAATCTTCTCCCCCAAACATACATATTTGCTCAACTGTAATTCCAGGTACATCACCATTGTAATCCAAAAAGATGAATGGGGAGAGATGCCTCTTGTAACTGGTGAAAAGTTTGTTTAAGAAGTCTAGATAAATATGTTCTAGAGTAAAAATGGTAGTAAATAATTCCAACATAGGTTGTTAATCAGGTTACATTGCATTTCATTTCTTTTGTGCAAATTTCTCAAACTGAAGCAGTTATTCTTTTCAAACATTTTAGATTGAGTATGCCATCGGTGAATATGCTTGCACTGCGGTGGACATAATTGCTCGTCGCACTCGTTTGGCTTTTCTGAATGTCCAAGCTGCTGATGAAGCCTTACCAAGAATCATTGAGATAATGGGCAAGAAACTGAGATGGAGTGAACAGAAGAAGAAGGTATTGAAGAGGCTCCTGGTTTCATAGTCAGAAAGCTTACGAGAATGTTTCCAAGAAGTTATTTGACTTTGGTGGAAAATTTGAATAATTTTCTCAATAACCAATGGTTGCATGATGGTTCACGTATCTGGACAAAGTAAGGGAGGCTCATTTGCATAAACCCCACTCAGCCATAGAGTTCACTGAATTCTGTGGGCTCCATCAAAGGGACTGTCCATATGTATCACTAGTCACTACTTGGATTAACAGTTCTTAATGTGAACGTTGAACTTCTTGCTGTAATGTACAGATCAGATCCTGCTATGGCATAGGTGACAAATGATGGTTTAAACAATACTGACAAAGTTATGTGTGAATTATGCCAATCTCTCAGCTCATCTCTACCATACAGTCTTGTTTTGTAAAATGAGAGACATCCCCTTCTGCCCCCCCCCCCCCCCCTTTCAGGAACTCTCTTCTCACCACAAACAGCACTCATGTATCTGTAGAAAAACCAAAGCCCAGTGCAGATATGGTTAAAGTAAGGAAATGAGTGCACTGAAGTTACAGGCCACGTATCCTCCTCCCACATGTACCACACCTATAGTTCTCCCAAACAAACATCCACAAATGTAGCATTGAGTGAAGCTCTTCACACACACACAGCAGTGTGTGTGCTGGCTTCCACATGAGAGAGATAACTGGTGTTGCAAAGTACTTTTTTTTTTAACCCTCCATATTTGAAAAGGAGTTCTTGGGTCTTATTCTCGGTCTTTTGAAAATAAAAGATGCAATCTTACCTAGCCTGCATGCTGTGCCGAGGGCTCCTTCGTCACAGCTGGATAGCTGCTTTCAGTTACAGGTGCCTGTTTTCAAGTGCAGGATTTTGAGCATAAAAGGCAGCGTAAAGCAGACAATGATAAAAGGGAGATGGCCTTCCTCCAAATGACCCTCTTTGCTTACTGAGATCATCGAGGAGGTTCACCTGCAGTTGCCATGAGCTCATCTGGCTGTCAGCCAGAATCAAGCCAACTCTTTTGTCATTCAGGTTCCTTGGAACAGACTCCCTGCATGGCGAGGGGCCTGAGCTTTTCATTAGCTTTTAGGAACGCTGTTACATCATACCTTTTTGTACCAGCTTACTGAGTCAAACGGTTGATTTTTAATTTAATTTGTTTTGCTGGTTACATTTTAATTGCTTTTGAAATCATCTTTCAAATCAGGGGTCCCTAACCTCCAGGCTATGGCCCCGGTATCAGGCCGCAGCCCGTTCAGAACCATGCCGCACAAGCGGCAGATAAGCACATTTGCGCGAGTAGTGGGCATTTGTACGGGAAGCTCCATTTATGCAAGCGGATGCGTGCTCGCACGAATGGAGGTTCGCGCATGAGTTGTGCATGGAACCATCCCCTCTTCCCCCCTCCTCCCGCTGGTCCTCAAAGCCTGGAAAAGGTTGGCGACCCCTGTTTTAAGTATTGATTTTAATATTTGCTTTATGTGTAAACCCTTGGGAGCTTCTAGTAGAGGAAGGGAAGGAAGGAAGGAGCTTGCCGTTTCCAAATTATAGGCTCCATCATTACCTTGCTGCCTGAAGAGAGTAATCAGCACATGCCATCAGCCTAAAAGAACTAAATGCATTAAACCCAGAGACTCCTCACTTAGGGCATTCATTGTGCTAAAACTTAAAGGCCATCTCTTGGCCCTTCTGTCTGCAAGCGCAACATCGCTGTGAGTTGCCTGTATGGATTAAGGGCATGATACATCCCTAAAAATTCTTTACCTTGCACGTCTCCCAGGGTAATTATCACTTGATAATCAACACTTGTACAACCAAACCAGTGATCTAGCTGAAGCATGAAATGCTGCCTAATCTTAATTACCTTGTTCACCTTTAAGCACTTTTTGGTCATCAACTGCTGATATTCCTCTAAGGACCAGCAATTATAATTAAAGTGAAAGGAGCCAATAAAACATTCCAGCAAAGGAGAAATTCAGAATGTAAATATTTGCTGTTACCCTACAGCTCAGATTGTGTGCTCTCCCCTCTTAGGAAGAGCTCGCAACGGCAAAAAAGTTCCTGTACTATGAAATGGGCTACAAGGCACGGTCGGAGCAACTGACAGATCGGAGTGAAATCACTTTATCCCCAGTGGATATCGACAGGTAACTGTTAACACAGAGCAAATGGCTACTACTTAATTTCAAGGGATTTGGATGTATCATATGAGGTATTTGAAATATTGTCAGCCCTACAAGTAGAGTTGTGCTCAATTTATGTGTTTGCCCATATCCTGATCTCTTTTTCCCCCTTTGGTATATTTGAATGATATTATCCCCTCTCAGGAATTCAAACGTAATTGTATTTTTATATTTGGGTCAGAAAAAGGTAGAGGCCATTAAACCATTTATTTATTTATTTATTTATTTGTATCTCTGAAACAAACTGAGTTGAGAAATAACTCAAGGCAGTGAACATATATCTTCCTTCATCTATTTTCCTCACAATTGGGGAGGGAGAGAGAGGGAGGGGAAAGAGAGAGAGAGAGAAGGAAAATTTGTGGGAGTGGAGGTGTGCATGGATCAAGACAGTTGAGAATCCTTTACATGACTAAGTGAGGTTTTTCTTTGCTGGTTTAAAACTGCTTATGCAGTATGTACAGATTTTTCATGCGTTATCTATGTTGCAGGTATAAAAAAAGATTCCACATGTTTGATAAAGAAAGCAAAGGTTTTATTACTATATTGGATGTGCAGAGTGTGCTACAGGTAACATTTTACTTCATTATTATTTCTTTTAATTCATCGGAATTTCCAGGCATGATATTAATAGTGTCTTGTTAATCTAGCCATGTGAGTTTTTTCTCCTTTTCATATATTTTATAGAGCATCAACATTCAAATTAATGAAAGTGCACTCCATGAGATTTTGAATGAAGTGGATTTGAACAAAAATGGGCAGGTTGAACTCAACGAGTTTTTGCAAGTGAGTACTTCTTTTAATTTATACATGTATATCTATATCAATCTAATATAATGGTATAAAAAACCCCTTGCAATACTCATAATGTTCAGTTCATTAATATTGGAAGGGAAAATGTACAGGCATTCATTTCTGTCAGATATTATTCAAAAATGGAAACCACACCTTAGTTGTTGCACAATGGAAAATATTTCTTTGTTTCAGTTAAAGCAGGGGTGTCAAACTCATGGCCCGCAGGCTGGATGCGTCACATGCTGGCCATGCCCACGCTCTGTTTAGCAAAGGGGGAAAAGTTGCGATACAGTATGTGATGACGCCGTGACGACACGAGGTGGACATCCCTGAGTTAGAGGAAATCAATCAGTCAAATCAATTACGTTCTGTCACCAAAACGGGTGTCAAACTGGATTTCTTCAAGGGCCGGATCAGCATTGTAGTTCTCTGTGGGCTGGTGGGTGGGGAGAGACGGGACGGATGCCTCCAGCACCCTGCGAGCCAAAATGAGGTGTTGGGGGGGCTGCGTGCGGCCCCCTCTGCCCTGTTTTCAGCCTGAACGGCTTCCTGCAGCACTTTGCCAGCTGAAAACAGGCCACAGGGCAGCCTCATGTGGCCCATTTTAACCAGCAGAGACACCGTGGGCCAATCCTTTGATATTCCCAAGCCGGCCCCATGGGCCGGATTTAAGCACCCCGCAGGCCTTGAGTTTGACACCCCTGCACTAGAACATAATACACATCAAATGTATGCATATTAAATAATATACACCTTTTATGCTGCATCCCCTATTAGTTCTGTTAACTTGCATGTATACTAGATATGAAGTTATTAGGACAGGTAGGAGAGAGGTTCCTATGTTTAATCTGAATTGATTTTATGGTGCGAGACCTCTGCGGTATCTGTACAGTATTATTATAGAAGTATGAAAGAGGGAGAAATGCCTCAGCCACCATGAGCTAGGCTGAGTTGAAAAAAACTGAAGAGACGTCACCAGGGGGGTGGATCTTCAGAAGTTTTCAACTCAGGACATAGAGCTAGAGCATAGAATATCCCAGCCTGGCACCTCCCATTTCTACACTATGGAGAATGATTTTCTGAAAGTAAAGCCAGGAAGGCTTTGAAATCAAGGTTCTTGACTTTTATTATCTTGTCAGATTTTATTAAAAGTTGACCTTGGCCTTGAATTTGGAATCTTTGAAAGATTCCTTATAGCAGTAATTATCCAATCAGAGGAAAGTATAGAATCAGTTGCTCCTGATCTCACTTGTGGCTATTATTCATAGTGCTGCTGCTCAGAACAAGAACTTTTAATGGTTACCCCCCCCAGTTTGGGTAACTTTTTTTTAGTATAGTTGTAGCTAGTGCTAGTATTCATTTATTTGATTGATTGATTGATTAGCTTCTGGGTCATATCAACGTGCAGAGTTCCAGAAACAAATTATTACCAAAATTCGATAAAAGCAATTTAAAATGGAATTGGATAAAATACAGTCTAAAATGAAATTGGAATAAAATACAATAATTTGAGATGTAGATAAAATATAATGAAATTATATTTCAGTGTCACCCCTACAATCTACCCCAGTCAGTCCCAGATATGCAGATCTCAACCGAACCATTTTGCTTAAGTACTGTGCTGTGTTAAATGTTATTTTTAGATTCTGGCCGCACATAAGGTAAGTTGTTTTGATATGGGGATCCCAATGGGTCATTTGTTTGGTATATAAACCAAGGTACCTGTCTCTAACCCTCTTATACAGGCAACAATCAATTAGGATTGATTGTTCTTCTACCTCTGCCGCTCCACAAATGCAGAGACGTCCATTGTAGGGTATAGAATGGAATGAATAAATAAATAAATAAATAAAAGTGTTAGTATGCATTGGGTAAAATGTTGCATTTTTGCTTTCTGAATATATTAATCCACATTTTAAATTTTGAATTGCTCCAGCAATTTCTGCCTTTAAAAAAAAATGTAACAACCAATTTTCACCTTCCTTTTTTGACTTTGCTCAACCAGGTTTTTTGTCAGTGTTGTTTTTCACTCCTATTTTTAAATTTATCACCTGTTAAAATGGGTTATAAAACAATAAGCCTGCATAAAAAGTAGCAGTTTAAAAAAACCTGTAAAAACAAGAAAAGAGGCACAGCAGCATAAATTCACCTCTAAGTTCTAGGAATAGAAATGAGTCTCCAGATGGTGCCAAAAACTTGGCAAAGCTTGTTATAACCGTACAATTGGAGAGTTCTCCAAACAGGATGTATATAAATAATTATCGCCTATATTGAAGTTTTGTCCTGAATTGGAGTGATACCCACAAGTGGGATAATCAGCAATATGAGCAATAATTTACATTTTCTTCTGAGGAGCCTTTAAGTCATCATTTTACTGAAAAGTTTTTAAAAATAAATCTGTAAACCACTACAATACAAGTTGGAGGGAAATTTACCCTGCTAAAGCCAACAATCTCATCTGTTGAAGAGACACACTTTCTAAATGCGGACAAGCATCTCTCAACCTGTTTGGCAGAATCTATTCTGTTTATTTTCCTGTGGTAAAAAATAACCATTTTGCACCAGTGAGGGGCAGGGGATTCTTCTATAAATTGCACTCTTGTTGCTGTTCGGCTCTTGGTTTAGCTCAAGTCATTGTCATGCACTGTATTCTCTCTAAGCGCAGCTGCTTAAATTGCTGTGTATGTTCCTCCAACCCCTTAACCTCTAATGATATATGAAATTTGGAATACTGCATCTAGTTTTGGCTATCACGATATAAAAAAGATGTTGCAGAGAAGAGCAACAAAGATGATTAGGAGATTGGAGACTGAAACATATAAAAAACAGTTGCTGGAATTGGGTATGTCTAGTTTAATGAAAAGAAGGACTGGGGTGACATGATAGCAGTGTTCCAATATCTCGGGTTGCCAGAAAGAAGAGGGAGTCAAGCTATTCTCCAAAGCACCTGAAGGTAGAACAAGAAGCAATGGATGGAAACTAACCAAGGAGAGCGAAGCAACCTAGAACAACCTAGAACTAAGGAGAAGATTCCTGACAGAACGATTAATCAGTGGAACGACTTGCCTCCAGGAGTTCTGGGTGCCCCAACACTACAGATTTTTAAGAAGAGGTTGGACAACTATTTGTCTGAAATGGTATAGGCCCTATATACTATAGAGTTTGCTGAACAGCAAGACACCATCACTAAAGACATGCAAGCCACAGACCTGTGCCTCAGAGACACAGTGACTGTGCAAAGTGGCATTCAATGATCTGAAAAGCGGACCCTGCATCTGTGGGAATACGCTAGGAAGAAGAAGTATAGGGTTTGCTCCTTGAGCAGGGAGTTGGACTGGAAGACCTCCAATGTCCCTTCCAATTCTGATATTCTGTTATTAAGTGATAATAGTGATAATTCAATTCCTCTAAAAAAGGTTCAGAAAAAAGGCTGCTCTTCCTTCCTTCCTTCCTTCCTTCCTTCCTTCTTTCTTTCTTTCTTGTGAATTTATATGGTAATACACCTCCTTTTCATAAAGAAGAGGAAGGAAGAACAGCATTATTTTCACTATCAAGAGCATATATTTCCTCATCCATACACAGCAGAATAAAACAAACTAATGTTGAACTCGTACCACTTTCCTGTTTTGACTTGGCTACTTCTTGCCAACAAACAAAAAACGTGATCGCATTCTTTACGATAGTAGAATTTGAAAGAGTGTAAATGTTGTATGTAAGTGTGACTGTTGAGTTTTAAAGTTTTGGGGTTTTTTAAATCAAAAATTGAAATTTTGGTTCTCATTGAAAGAGCAATTTTGCAATCTGAGAGTAAGTGCTCCTTGATCTTCATCTATTGGATTTGTTGGTAGCAAATTGCCTTTGACACCTTCACACAGTGATGTCCAGGGTCCTTTCTCTGGTGATTTGGTGACAATTAGCTATACTTTAATTTCCTCTCATCGATACTAGAATATGCCCTACATAGGGCTACACCTGAAAAATGTAGGAAAGCTACAATTGGTGAAAGATTTTATTTATTTATGTCTCACACTATTATGGCCACCCATTTTACAAAAAGCAAGTCTAGGCAATAGGGTGTACAATGCAGTAACTAAGCTACTAAATGGTATAAAATACAGCCATAATTTTATGCCTGCATTGAAAGATCTGAACTAGCTTCCAGTTGCTTATTGGTCACAATGTGAGATGTTTGGATTGACTTCTACAACCCTGAATAGATTGGAGACTGACTGTATGAATGAAGGTCCACGCCCTTCATTATAAATCCATCCATTTGCTAAGATCTTCGTTGGTTGAAGTAGATTTCTTACGCCACATCGGAGGCAACAATACAACCAATAGCAATCCTAGTGATCCCAGTTCTAGATGTGGCAGTCTCTGGTTGTCAAGAACCAGGAAAGGGAGAAGATTGACAAATGAACAGCCAGGAAGTCAGTGAGCAGGACAGGGAAGAAAGAGGTATCGGCAAGAGCTTGCAGTACATTTTTATTGCTAAACCGTCCTACTTTGGTGATGACATTGGAATTGAGCTATTCGGCATCACTTGTCCTATAAACTGTTCCATTATTCTGTGAATCATAGGGGATAATTTAGTGTGAAGTAGAACAAAAGAGCATGTGCCTATTCTCCCCCCCCCACACACACCTCCAAAAAACCCTCCCATGTGACATGATACACATTTGAGGGCTGTAGAGAGACTTGCAAAATGTTTCCAAGTGTCCCTTTGACTCCTTTTATGCAAGCAGCTGCTTATTTGTTTTCAGTTGTTCGCCAGGTTTATTTTTGCAGAGCCTTTCTTGGTCAGGTTTTTCAATTGACTGCCAGGTCCTTCCTGCGCTGTGGCAATGATGAATGCAGAACATGAGATAAATTAATGCTGGGGATTTCGGTCCATGTCAGCCCTTTCTTCACTGCATGTCACGTTAAACAAACAAGATCAAGGCAAAGGAAAACGGTAATTGTCTCTCTCAAGATGGGCTGCAGATAAAAGCACTGTTGAATCTAAATGCGGAAATGTGAAAGAGAGAGAGAGAGAGAAAAGGAAAGAAAGAACGAAAGAAAGAAAGAAAGAAAGAGCAGCCTGTTCTCTGAACATTTTTTAGAGCAGTTGAAAAATATTTTGTATGATTTAAATCATGCCAATTATTTATGTGTGTATGTATGTATGTATGTATGTGTATACACACACACACACACACACACACACACGTATGTATGTATGTATGTATATATATCCCTCACCTAATTGTACGCTTATCTCTTATTTATTTGCAAGGCTCCCAAAGTATAGAACTTACTTTTAAATATTTCTAAGAGCAGTAGTCTCATTTCATGGCCACGTTTCAATCTTCTCCAGGCTTGCTCTCCAATCTGTTAGCTTTCGTCTCCTCAAATTCCTTAGGGAGAGTACGATGCTGGAAAGATTGCCATATTTGTTTAAGAGGGAGCTTATTTGAATTGGCTGTAATGTAAGAGAGCCCTCCAAATACGTGGCCATTAACTTCTAGGATTCTCGGCAGAGGCCATGTTGGCTGGGAATTCTGGGAATTGGCCCATCCATCTGGAAGGGCCCCAGATAGGGGAAGGCTGGTGTAAGAAGTGAAAACTGTTTATCCTGCTGTCTTATTTCTGTGGAACTGTCTTTCCTTAAAAAGATGTCCAAAGATGTATTTATGTTGCTGCTTCTGCTGTTGTAGTTGAAACCATTTTTATTCTGGAGAGGGGGGGGGGAAATGTACGTCAGAATGATTTACATATCAGTCCCTACCCTTTGGTTTTACAAAACAGAAGTTAACAACCCAAAAGGAATACCGAATTTGATGGGGCAAATGGGAAATAAAAATAAACACAAGAGACTGAATTTATATTATAGGGTGGTTCCTTTTTTGTTGGGAGGGTACAGAAAAGCATATCTCTTTTTGCTCCATTTCTGGCAAACAGGTAGATGGACCAGCTGTATCTTGGTCTTCCCTTCGCAATCTTTTATGTACAAGGAGTGAGAGAGTTTTCAAATCATTGGGGCATGTATAATGCTGAAAAATTAAGGAAACTGGACCGCCCAACATAAAGTTGGTAGAGATACGACAAATTATAAGGAAAGGCTTCTAAGCAGGGATGTGGAGATAACGGTATCATCTGATAATGTAGTGACACACAATATTGACCTTAAAATTTTCTCTGTTTTGTCTCTTTAGCTCATGACTGCTATTCAGAAAGGATATGTCTCTGGAAGCCGGCTTGCCGTACTTATGAAAGCAGCTGAAGAGAACATTCATCAGCGGGAAGTGATTTCAGTGGACAGGAGTTGTGGTGGACTGTGAGTTGGGGGTGGGGGTGGGCTTACAGCTTATAAAAAGGTGTGCCCCCTTGGTTGCCTTTTTCAATGCTGAAAAACATTCCACTGCTTTCAGATGTCTCTGCTTCTCCTCACTCTGAGCAACTGTACAGAAAGTCACATTGTGCAGCTCTTCTTTTTACATTTGTGTGAAGAGTCTACTTGACTGGTGGCCTGTTGAACTGGCTTTCTCTAGAATCCATGGCCAACAAGACCATGAAAAGGAGAAACTGTCCACCTTCTTTTATTTTTCCTGAGCTAATCTCGGGAGTTGAACACTCAAACCATGGCAAGGATCCAGGTGATAACCAGACATGAATGTAGATTTCTTTGTTATACAAAAGCAAGAGTAATTCCTCTCCTACATTAATAGGGTCCTCTCTCCATTCTCTTTCTGCCTTTTGATGCATTAACCAGGCAAAAGTGGACGATGCCAGAATTGCTTTCATATGTTAAAAATGGACGGTGGTGTTTTTTTTTTGTTAAACCCCCAGATACTTTTTTTTGCCTCCCCACCCTTTCAGAGAAGTACATTGTGCTAAATATTCATTGCTTGCCTAGAACTTTGGTGCAAACATTTTTTATAATGGCCACAGTCTATTAAAAAGCGCATGCCATAAAAATGAGTGATTTATCATGGAGGAGAGTGCTTGCATTTAGAATTTTCATAGACTGTATCCCAAAATAGAAGTGTAATGTCCAACCAAGGAATAGCAGTGATACAATTGTATTTTAATAAGAGGCTATGTGGGGCCTAATTCTTCTAAAATGTCCTAAACCCAAAAAGCCAGCATAAAATAGAAAATAAACATATCCAATTGTGCTTGTTACTTTACCACAGAAAGAAATTGCCATTCCTTCCCTGGTACATGTTGTGTATAAAAAAAAGAGAGCTAAATCCTGTATCATGTGGGTGGTTTGACTTGACTCTGAAATTTCCATAGAAATTTTAAGAAAAGGGTTTCTGAAATCTGACTTTTATTTGTGATAGGTGCCCTATAACTCCTCAGAAAAATAGCGAATAAAATACTGAGCAAGATTACACTACTTTCTTGCTAGGATTGCTCGTTCAATTTTAGGATATTTTCTTTTAAAAAAACCCAAAACTTTTACATATTATTTAAAATCATTTTAGGTAAAAACCCTAGTTTTTAGGATAGAAATCCTTCCAGAATACAATGATAAATTAATAGCAAAATCAGTAGAAGGTTTGCTTTTTGCTATTTGGAAAATGAAATTGCAGCAAAGTGCAAACCTAAAGGGAACAAAGTCATGCTGCTGTGGAAAGTTTGTCTTTGTACCTCTGATGGCCTTGTTCATTTGTTGTTTGTTACAGGTTTTAATAACACTTCATATTCCAATGCAATTTATAAATCAGTAAGAGTTGTAGTACCTGCAGAGCCAAATTCTTTCATTTACTTATTTTAGCATTTCAGTGCTGTGCATTTCTTCACTCTTCAGAACAGTCTGTAGGCACTGGCCCTTCATAAAGTCTCAATATAAAAATGAATTTAAAATTAAGAATTACTCTGTATTCAAAAAGTGAATATATTAATGGCATCTATTGTTAGAAGTAGACATTGCTATCTAAAAACAGCCATTAGCATGAAGCACTCCTGTTTTCTATTTAGAAATTTAGGCAGCACTGAGGGGAAGGAGCAAGGTCTTCTATAAAGGATATTAAAAGGTAGTATTCTAAAAAATGCCCTCTAGCAAAATTCTCTGCAGACCATTTCCCATGTAAGTTACTGCTATGATCAAGAAATGTCAGCCCTGTGTTTTATAGGTTAAGAGTAGAGGTGGAAGCCAAAGCAAGATTCTCATCCTCTTTAGGCCCGGAGCACTTCAGAATGACTTGGAATACAGGTCTAAACTGAGCCTGCACTTGACAGTGAGAGATCTCTCTTTTAGCACAAAAAGTTGGATTATTTTTTGTGGCATATCTTTCTCTTCCTCCCCCACCTCCTATTGCCAACATACATTGGATACACACATACAACATACACACTTTTCAATTCGTTCCGTTTTGCTTAGGCCAAAAACCGCCAAGCCTTAACAAAAAAGGCTATTATAGATAGCTTTTCTAAGATTGCAGAAGCATGGAGAGGTCCAAAAAAGACATTGAGATGCCGGTCGTTGCACATTTAATTAATAATTGATGCAACATTTTTCTGTTTGAGGCAAAAGATTAATGGCAGGTATCGAGATACAAGCACATGTTGTCCATGTGAAACACCTTGTCCATTGGAAACATTAAGGGTTACGCAAGCACTCAAAATGTAGTGAGGGGATCATGGGGCTGATATATACTAAGGATCTACCACAGTTCTTAAGGGAAGAGTTTTAATGAGCATTTGAGTGCACACCTTTACAAATAGACTTCTCTGGTATAACCAGAGGCTGGACTAATGTCTAATGTTTGTTCTTAGCCCAGCAAAGGTCTCTTCACAGGGCCTGTCATGTTTTGCTGTTGATGCCATCATCACACCCTGATCAGGAAGCCATGATTTCTTTTATGCATTGATTTGAACTCCAGATGTTTTAGCCAACGCACCCCTCTGCTTCCTATGGGCAGGGAAAGTATTATTTCCCTACATCATTTTACAGTGGCTCGCTTCAGTTAAAAGTAGACTCTCTACTTGGTTTCTTTGTGATAGTATTTCTTTGTATATTTGGAAGGGAATATATATGAATGTATAGAAAGCACAAAGCTCCTTTCTGTATAACAGTGATTTGGTGTGATACTACTGTACAATTGTTTCGAAAACAAAGAAATATAGGAGCAGGCAGTTCTCTAGTGGTTGTGTGTGTGTATGAATAGGTAAGCACACATATATCTATGCATATATGCATATGTATACATATACATATACCGCATGTTTTTCCATCTGGCACTTTTATGTATTGCGCTGGGTTATTGTTCAGGATTGGACTGTTAAATACTGTGTTTGAGGCTGGGTTGTCATTTTTATAACTGTCTTGGTGTTTTATTGCCATTATTTATTACTTTTGATATACAGAATGAGCTGCATGCATTTATAGAGCAATAAGAGGATGTATTTAATGTGCCTTGTTTTTAACTGAATAAGATCTGAAAGCATGAATCAATAAAACTGATTAAAATGGTCCACTCGTTGGCATTTTGATGTTAGTGGCAGTTACGGAAATAAAGTTGATTAGCTCGGGAACCCCACCCCCAGCTACCTTCCTTTTTCCTTGATTTTTTTTCCCCCTTTGCTTGTGATTAAAAAAAAGTTTAAAACAATCTCTTAAACCTCAGTTCTTAAGAAATGATACGAATTCTTGACCTTAACTTTATATCTAGATGGACAAATTAAAGAGACGCCTGTCATGCAGTATTAATAATGGATATTGTCATTGTCATGTTTTGTTGCTGCTATAACATTCCATCCTCCTCTTCCTCTTCCTCCTCCTCCTCCTCCTCCTCCTAATAAGCAAATGACGGATTGTCTCCTGGTTAGACTTTTTAATTTTTTAAATTTTTTTCATTTAACCACCTCTTCTCAGGTGCCACGTTCCCAGCCCACCCTGATGAATTTTATCATGATTAAAATCAATAGAAATAAATGGAAAAGATTACATAATCCATTTTGATCATCTTGCATGTCAGGTTAGCCCAGAGTCGTCAAATCCTGACAAATGTTCTGACATGGAAAAAGGCCATGTATTTTCGGTGAAAGTAAATCAGCAAACCTGTTTATAAATTTTTAATGAAAATGTTATAATTGTCGTATTCTTTTATTGTTCCTAATTTACTCTTGGAGTAGGATTCTTTTTTTTTCTTAACACTTTGTATCCATACTTGCATGAGCATGTAATTAAAAAATTCTAGAATCTGGGATACGTGCTTGCATTGTCACAAGCAGACATAACCTTTATTGCATAATAAGTAGCATGACGGAAAAACATCTTTCCACGTCTACCATTTTATCCAAAACTTCCAAAGCCCACTGCCTTTTTTCTATTAAGTGCTATCTTTATTAAATGTGTGTTAAATTTATTTTTAGTAAATTTGTTCGTGCTTTTTTTTTTTGGCATGAGTTCTCAATAGGAAGAGTTTGCCGTTTTTCTATAGATTTAGAGCAGATGAAGAATTTAGGATAAAGTGAACCTCTTGAAGTGAATCTGTAATGGGGACATCTGAGGAAGTCTTTAGTTTTCATTCCTTGGAGGAAAGAGGTACACAAATGGTCCTGGAAATATCAAAGTGATGTTAATGTATCTGCAGCAGTGCTTACAATCCACAGGACGTAGGGCCCTGCATAAAGAGGAATGAGAAGCTTTAATAGCCATAGTTTGTGGGAGTAGTGTTGGATATATATATATATATCCATTTTCATTAAGTATTAATTCCGATTCATATAACTAGTAGTTTAAAGTGGGAGCATCTCATCATGTTCATCAAGTTCTAGCATGCTAAATGCTTTATGTGGCACATTTTCGTGATTACAGTGCTGATATTAAAATAAAAGAAATAGCTATGGATTTGTCAGTATACCGAGTCTATATTTGCCCTTCTCTTGCCTTCTGTCTCCTGCCATCCATCTTTAGAAGAGGATACCCAGCTATGCTTCTCTCTCCTCTTCCAATTTGATTGTGTCTTATTGTGATA
>WNWU01000006.1:22026084-22048420 GCA_012654045.1 Ptyas mucosa
TTTCAAGGGTCCTATTTCTTAAACAGATTTCAGTAATGTTTCTCAGAACCGGTCTTAGATGTTTTGACATCATCGGTAGCCAACTATGATTCACCATTCTTTGGATAAGCTTGTCGTGATTTTACCATCTTGTTTACAGGTGAGAGATATATTTGTGTTTAGCAAAAAGGAAGACCATCCACAAGAATTTTCAATTGTTCAGAAATACATACCAATTTTTTTTAAACAATATTCAAGTGCTTCTTTAAGTCAATTTAGCCGAACCTATGGCAGTTAGCGGCTGACAAAAGCTCAAGTAACAAGAACTCCTGATATAAAATGGACGCATTCTTGCACGAGATCTTACAGACTGTTTCCAAGACCTTGTTCTTTTATCCTGGCAAAGCAGAAACCTTACAGAATGAAAGCTCATTTGAAAAAGATGTTGCGCATGACCCTTAATTGCATACGATCCTGAGGAAGTGGGGGGGGGGTGGCTCATATTGAACGAGTTGACTAGGCTGTTGTCAGTGTCCAAATACTATATTAATAGCTTTAACAGCTGGCTGTTGCTCTTGGACACTTGTAGGATGTCATAGCAATCTTTGTTCACTGATCTGTTTAGAGTAAAGAAGGATGTTAATTATGGCTTATCCTTTATAGTGTAACAAGTACTTTTTACTAATCCAGCACTGTAGAAAAAAAAATAATTTAAAAAAATTCTCCCCTCCCTCCACGCAGCCATTCCGAGAGTCTGGGTACAGTGTTGGTTGGGCTAAGGCTGGGCTGTTAGCTAAATTAAGCCATTGTGACTCAAAATCCTCCTTTAATAAGGTTCATGCTGTCTACAACTTCATCATTTTCTGCTGAATGATAATTACTTTATTCAATCATGTTCAAGGTTTTAGTGAAAGCTAGCATTGATTGATTAACTTCAATTACCATGCTTACATTTGCATAGATAAAAACTGCTTTTCAATTTGTGAGTGGCACGCCAGTGGAAACCCTGCGCTGATATTTGCATTTCAATGTGAACAGTGAAGAATAAAGGTGGGAGAAAGGTCTGATCAGTGCTAAGCCCTTTCTGCTTCAGTGCTTAAGCATTTTTTTCCCCCTCCGTAAACACTCTTGTTATGATGTTAGTTTGTTCAATCCAGTCTTAGGGTAACCAATGGAGCCTCCTGTTTACAACCAGGCATGACAATCCTAACTGTGGATTGGGAAACCTGCAAAGTCGAGACTTTGACAGAGGCAAGGCTGTGCACCGTGCAAATTAATCAGACAAAATTCTCTCTGCTACTACACTGAAAAGGCAGTCTTCCTCCCTGGTGCTTTGAAAAGCAGCCTTGCCTGTTATCGATTTTGACTCCAGTTTTGACTTTGCTCTTTCCCTGGAAGCATCTGGTGACTCAGCGAATAATTATTGTGTGTGTGTGTGTGTGTGTGTCTTTCTTTTAAAAAAAAAAAAAAAGCTTGCCTTCTGTCTGTTTTCTTCTTGCCAATTGCACCAAAGCAAATGTCCCACAAAACAAATTGGCAACTTTTCATTCAATTGCCTTCTAGAATGCTTCCCAATGCTACTATTAATTGGTGTTTACATTCTGTACACACAAGCGCAGTCATGGTTCCCTTCCTAGGCAGAATGTGCAAGGTTTCTTAGCTGCTGGTGGTTTCCCAACTGCTTCAAGTAGCTGACCTGGAGATACTTTAATTTAGTAACTTTATGCTAGCCAGCCATGCTCAGTCCGTCCCTGGGCATCCCATTACAGTAAAGAATAATGCAGCAAACTGTTAACAGGTCTACAGAAGAGCAATAAGAGCAACTGGGAGACAAACCCAAGTCCTAGAAGAAAAATTGAGAGAATTCGGTAAAATTGGTTTAAGAAGACTGGATGAAAGCTATGATGTTACTTCACGAATCCCAAAAAAGGAATAACATCCAAAAAAAAAAGGCCCAAGCCAGAATGAAGAACAGAGAATAATATTTGAAAGTTGCCCCAAACATGCTTTTCCAAAAGGCAACTGCATTTTCTTATTTTTTTTTCCTTGAAAATGTTTCATTTCTCATCCATCTCATTCTATCTGGGTGAGAAGTTAAATGTTTTCAAGGAAAAAGAAACACAAGAAAGTCCAGTTGCCTTTTTGAACAGCACCTTGGGACAACCATGATCTGGATGATTGAGTATATCCATGGACATGTTACATAAAGGTAGTTTCCTATTGAATCTCAAAAAGAAGAATCAGCAGTTTCCATACTAGAACCAACTGAGGTGGTAGGGTTTTCTGCTCTCTATTCAAGTTGAGATCAGGTGGCATCTATTGAGAATTCTTTAATTGGACTTCCTGAATTTGAACAGGAACTTGTACTTAATGGCCTAAATATTCCCTCCCCTCCAACATTATTCTACATTTTCTATCAAGTTCAAATTTTCAGATAATAAAGAATGAAAGGCAGAACTGCCAAACTAGAAGCTCCAGAGAAAAGACTCTTTCTGAAATATACAACCATCCACAGCAGATCAAGCATAGACAATGTATGACTCTCCAGATGTTGCTCAGCTACTTTTCCCAACATCCCTCACCAGTAGACCTGTTGGATAGGATTATTGGAGAGCTCTAGTTGCTCATGCCTGGTGTACTCAATATTGTGGTAAAGCAGTTACTGAAGAAGGAACTGTTTGCCCTGTAAGGACATATCATTGTCCCAGTGGATAACCTGGCACCATCTTGTATCCGCAGAAATAAAAAATAGGCTGCCTGTGTAATTTTCCATTGTCCCTATCCATATATATATAATACTGTTTAGCTGATGTATCTTAACCCAGTAGGGTAGCGTATTTTCCAATCTTCATTCATTGGTGACGAAAGAAATGAGGGGATACTTGAGTTTGCAGAGTTCCACTTTCCTGGAGCATCAGGTATGTTTCTCCAATGTACAATATCATGAAATAAAAAATGGGAGAATCCTAAACAGGGCAGCCATTTTTAAGCAACAATACAATATGCTTCTTGTACTACTCATCCTGAAAGTTCAAGTGAAGCCAGCCTTCTAGTAGAGCAGAGTTGGCTTGCAGAAGATTCTTGCTTCAAATTCTAGCATCTCTGGTAGAAGGCCAGTGAGGAAAAGGCCTCAGCATGCTGCCTGAGAATGGCTGAGAAAGAATGGGTTCTCTATATGTTCTAGATATTAGCACCAGGAATATAGTCAGGAATAATATAAATTATACTCCAGGGGTGTTGTGGTCAAAATAATCAAGACGGCAGCAAAAATCAGGCAGAATCACACCATCATGGCTGCCTTTTTGACTTTTTGTTAAAGCCTGCAGACACTCTTGCTACAGTCCAGTATCTTGAGGGCCATAGATAGCCCATTTTTATCTACAAAAACTGTGCAACACAGAGCTGACAATTCTTGGTGTGGAGAACACCAAGATCCATAAATGGAGAATAGAGGCAGCTGCATCCCATTTAGATCTCTTATTTCATCAGGATCAGGGTTGTTCGATTAGCCTGAGAATTTCTGGAGTTTTGGACACAAAACCTCACCCTTGTTAGAATGCAGTATTGCAGACTAACTCTTCCCACTGCCAGGAGTTCGATCCTGACCGGCTCAAGGTTGAATCAGCCTTCCATCCTTCCGAGGTCGGTAAAATGAGGACCAAGACGTTTGGGGGCAATATGCTGACTCTGTAATCCACTTAGATAGGACTGTAAAAGACTATGAAGCTGTATATAAATCGAAGTGCTATTGCTTACAGGCGGCTGTAGCTTTAATTCTGCAAATGTGCACAATTTTCAGGTGCTGCACTCGAGCATAGTCAGGACAAAATAGATCACAAATTTAAATTTTTTATTAAATTAAATCAAATACAGTTAATCAGATGGTCATTGGATTTCTCTGCAGTTATTTCGTGTGCTTATTTCAGTGTTTCTGGCTTTATATCTGGTGGAGCAGCCTAGATTTTTTTTAAAAAAAATAAAGCGGCATATTAACATATTAAGCAGGTAAGAAAGTGATTATTGAAGTTGTGTTTAGTAGCTATTCCTTTTTGTCACATTAAAAATTACAATGTCGCAACAATGTTTTGAGAGGATGTGGACACAGCCATTTGGGGAAAGAAGTGTACTCCCAGTATACTGTATGATAAAGAGGACCACTCCTCTGTCTTATTTCTGATTGTTGGCACACTAAGGAAGCAGAAAGAGAAAAACTTTAATAACTCCTGAATTGTGACAATGCTACATTCTTCTAAAAAGCCAACCTCACTGTAGATTGGATAGGACATCATCATTGCATGTGACCTCTCCATTAATGAACAGGAGCCCCAAATTTATTGGAGTAAATGTCTTAAACCTCTCTATTCTGAGTAGATCTCAAGGACAACAATTATTATGTAAGGAAAAATTGTTTCATATTAATACTGAAGAGTATTTAAAAAAAACTTCAGTCTTAATATATTTTACTTAAATATCTTCTAAATCAGGATATTTTAGACCTGAGAAGGGTTCACTTGGAAGTGGGATGCATTCTGGAGATTATGCAAAGGACAGAGAGATTTATTGGACCACACCGGGGATTATATCAAGTGGCCTGAAATTCTCCTCTAGAATTCTTAGATTCCCAATCCTGCTAAGCCACAAACACTATTGATAGAAGACAGAAAGATATGCCACTCAGATGGTTTGGACAATAACTTTCACCCTCTTGCTTCTGTGATTATTGGCTCAGACTGATCAGAGTTGCACTTAAAAGCATTAAAAGAGCCCCAGGTTGCTTTTCCCTGGATATAACAGGATAAAAGTGAGAATCCCAAGATGGGGAGGAGGCAGTATTATTTCAGAAAGCCCTTAGGACAGACCTCCTTATTGCCTATCCTACATTAAGAAAAAAATTAAATAAATCCTGAACTCAATTTCTGTCACAGCAGGAAGAAAGCTTTGAGCCCAATTTGGACTCTGCTGTACTAATTTTCTATTTGCAGGGGTTTTTATCTTTAAGTAGAACATTAAACGAATGCATTCCTCTCCTAGCCCACTCACTGCATGAATAGACCATAAGCTTAGCTATCATAATCCTAGCAGAATGACAAGGCTTCCTCTACTTGGCCCAGGATCTTTCTCATTACCTAGTCTGGGTGGCGAGGGTGGTGATTTTTAAAGGATAGAGAGAACTGTCGTAATCAAAATGCTACCGATTAATAATTTTGTACAGACTGCTCCCCAAAGCATTATGTTATTTTCTTCAGTCACCCCCGTATTTAAAAAGGAGAGGCAGCGCAGAACAGGGGAAAAAAGCACCAGTTTTTCTGCCCCAAATGAAGACAGCTTCAGTGGTGCCAGAAAGAAGCTCCTGCTGTGAATAAATTGGATGATTTAAAAAAATGATGTTCAGATAACAAATTTGTATATTTTCCAGGGTTACTTCGCTATTCATGCTGGAACCTACATACTGTGTTATGAAAGCGAGTACAGATGGCAGCAAGTTGTGTCTATGCAGGGATTTTTGTCCATCTGAAAAAAAAAATTATCTGTAAAATTACTCAGGACAGATGGAATGACAAATCTGTCTTAAGATATTCAATCTCAATATATAAATGTTCAGATGACTTACAACAATAGGAAATCACCAGTTTGTTTTCTAAACCCTCCTGCAATGTTTGCCATAAGAACAAATTATGTGTACATTTTAATGCATCTATGCTTCATAATTATGCATGGTTGTATGCTGTTATAATTGACATAAAATATAAAACAGGTCAAAGAGCAGCTATTAAAACTATTTTTCATTTTGCTTTCTGACAGCCAGCAACATCGCAAGCTCGTGCATTTAATAGGGCCTTATGCAGCATGCAAAGATAGTTATATAATTTCATCCATATTAAAGCCTCCAGAACTTGCAGCCTAATTATTTCCTACCCGATACAGTTGTAAAGTATATTACTTTATTTCAAATGGGTCCATTTTGAAATTAAAGAATCGAAATACATCGAAATGAGTACGGCAAGAGCAATCATAAAACTTCGTTTTCTTCTACTTAGTCAAAACTAATGGGGGAAATAGCCTTATCCAATTTTGCTGCTTTTAATTACTGAAGTATATTTTCAAGCAGAAAGAGGGAAATTGAATACTGTGCCAAAGTTGTTTTTTTTTTAAAGGAAGTAGGTAATATACTCTCTGAATAGTCTAGTATCATCCAAAAAATAAATAAATGCAGAGGAACAAATGGTAAAACTGCCCCTGTTTTTGTCATGCTTAGTGGAGTATGACATGGTCAAAATGGCTTTTATAATAGCTGAAAATAGAGATGCCTTCTTAGGTGGTTTTTTTTTTTAAAGTATTCTGTGAAAAAGAATAAAGATAGAACATGTGAAATGCTGAGAATGATGGGCTTTTTGGAGCATATGACATCATTTGTTCAGTGATTTGATGGATTTCAATAGCCAGCCATCTCAAATATATTACAACATTAAAATAATAACATATAAAACCCGTAGGAGCCAAGAATTATTATCAACAATTGGCACAAATGGGAGACGGGCTCCCAGGCCAGCAGGGATGGGCCCAGTCTGATCTCTGGAGGGAACACCAGAAGGTGGTTGGTGGTTACTGTGACAGGAAAAGCTCTCCTTCTTGGCGGACAGGACTTGGAGCATACTCCTTCTGCCAGACTCTACAGTTCAGGAAGTGTAGAAATAGCAGGGATATCAGTCCTTTGAGGTAGAGGAGCCCTGGTGGCATAGCAGTTATTTATTTATTTATCTAGAAAATTTATATTGCTGCCAATTTGCACATGGTGACTAAAAGTGGCTTACAAAAATATAAAAACACCATATAAAAGAAATATAATAATAATAATAAAAAAGAAAAATAATGAAATAATAACCCTCCACCCCACCCTGGTGTCAACACATATTCCTACTAACCATTAAATGGGCTCCATCCCGCTCTGGGTTCCCCAAGCCCGCTGACAAAACCATATCTTCAGGGCCTTCCCAAAGAGTATTAGATTGGGGGCCAGTCTAATCTCTGGGGGGATGATGTTCCAAGAGAGAGAGAGCTACCACAGAGAAGGCCCTTCTTCTGGGTCCCACCAGATGTATCTCCCTAGGGGACAGGACCCGCAACATTCCTTGCCTCCCCACTCTAGTGGGTCGGGTAGATATGACCGGCATGGGACTGTCCCTCAGATAATCTGGTCCAAGCTATGAAGGGCTTTAAAGGTGACAATAGCACCTTGAATTGCACCCGGAAGCAAATCGACAACCAATGCAGGTCCCGCAGGAGAGGTGAATGCAGTATTGCAGGCTAGCTCTGCCCACAGCCATGTGTTCAATCCTGACGGGCTCAAGGTTGACTTAGTCTTCCATCCTTCCAAGACTGATAAAATGAGGAGTCTGTTTGATGGAGGAAATATGCTGACATTGTAAAACCGCTCAGAGAGTGCTGTAAAGGACTATGGGATGGTATGTAATTGCTATTGCTAGTCCAGACAAGAAGCACCAACCATGAATACTAACATTACTTTTAATGTAAGATTGCAGTAATAGCATCTTGTAATTCTGAAAATACGTTTCTCCTTACTTTTGCTCTTCTGAGGCACTTCTCTATCCCAACTCCTTCAGATCCAAATATCATTTATCAGACCACTTTGTAGGGCCAGGCTCTTCCTCCTCTCTCCCAAGTCATTCCCACATACTACTAAGATCCCTTAAGTAACCCAGCCCCAATGTGTTATAATGTGCTACCCAATGCTTCTCTCCAATTTAATGGAGAGACTATGCCTTACCTTGGCCCATCCATGTGTAGACAGGCAGTGGATAGAAGGTAAGTAGATGAAAGAAGGGTTTCCTCCCTACAATAAAATGATAGTTTTCTCACTAACAGATATCACTGCCAAAGAGAGTTTCTTCACTCCCACCATCAGAACTTGATAGTAAGTGATACCCAGTTGCCTCCCTGCCTGTTGCATGATGAACTAAAGTAAATGGAACAGAAAACTAAGCAATGATAAACCTAAATAGATAGTGATGTGATAAACAGAGGGGGAGACTCTTGTGTAATCTTGCATTACTTTCTATTTTTCTCATACGATCAAGACAGACTGTGGGAGTCTAGCAACAAAATCTGCATATTAACTTAACAGAGGTCTGGGCTGCAAACTCTCAGGCACTTGCCTCCGATCCCATACCTTTGCTGCCTGATTGTACCTTAAAATATTTTTTGTCTGTTCCTCGATTTCCCTTTGATCTATTCCCTTTCCTCAGCAGGCCTAGATAGTCTCCATCAGGCAAACACTCGGTGTTTAAGTTGGTTAGATGCCATTTGTTCCTTTCTTGCTGATAAAGTTGACATTCTAATTTGTCGTATTTTAACAGAACTCTCTACATGATCCATTTTTTATTGTGAATTGTAATTGTAAATTTTGAGCTTTCTGGTTGGCCCACATGGATCCACATAATTATAATACTAACAATATCTAATATGTCGATTATTGTTGTTGTTGCCCAGCTCAAATATTTCAGAAATTTGATATGAATTATTTATTTAGATTGAAGCTTTAAAACATTTTATAGATGATTTCTTTATTGAGCTTGATGACTTCACTCTACAAACATGAGAAGGTCTCTCTGTGTGTGTATCGAGGGGAGGATTTTCTGAATGAAATTCTTTGACCCTTTATTGGATCTGTGGGTTTCAACTTCACCCAACAATGGCATGTAGCCATAAAATTATCCATGAAAGAATGCCATTCTCAAGATTAACATTTTTGCCATTTCCCAAAGTCTATGCAAAAGAAATTTCTCATATGACTTGATTTCCAAGACCTCAAATCAGTCTTGACTCACCTGCAAAATACCTGGACAATCCAATTCATTTTTTCCTGGCAGAATTTTTTGAAGTGGTTTGCTCTTGCTTTTTTTCTAGACTGAGTGACTGACCTAAAATTACCCAGCTAGCTTCATATCTAAGGTGGGACTAGAATTCACTGTCTTTTGGTTTCCAGTTTGGTGCCTTCACCACAACACCAAACTGGCTTGCTCTTCACATAATTGGAATGAAGTACAATGCTCCAATTTTTTTGTATATTGACCCCATGGTGTAACATCACCCAAGAGTATTCCTTTCTTTCAAGATTGTGGGAAGACACGCAAATTAAAGGGGCTAGAACATGGGAAATGTAGTACAGTGAGTTAAAGATTGCACACAGCTACAACTCCTGACTCACTTTATGGAACTTTAGAATTGGACCTAGCCTCAGGATGTACTGGATTAGTCCAGTAGCTATATAATATAACAAATGTTATAGACTGACATCTATTTCAGCTAATTTTGCTCACCTGAAAAAAAAATGTGTATGATGATGGGAATAGCAGGTAAATAGGGTAATCAGAACAATTCCTGCCTGAGACAATAAGGTTAAAATACCTAAAGTTGCCTTAGTGCTATTTTGAGGTTAGTGCTAAGGATTGGGATACATGTGACTCTATTAAAATAAAGCAAGCATGAAAACCCAATTCAGGCAAGGCTGCTAGTCTGGCTACCTTTAAGGCAAATCAATAAAAATGCTTGATATTCCTTACCAGCAGCACTTTTGATTGTGGAGACATGAAAGGAACGCACACTTATGTGGGAGTGCAAATAAACACACATACCTGGTTGATCCCTTTGTTCCTGAAATATTTAAAAGGAAATATTTATTTATTTAAAACATTTATATAGCTGCCCATCTTATAACCAACTCTCTATCGTATGTATTCATGCAATATTTATTTCTATATAAATGTTTTAAGTGTACTGCATAAAAATCACAGCGCTCTCTGTGTCATCGGTGGTATGTGTTGGTGGCATGTCGCTGCACTAATTTTTGGGAGTACCTCTTTACAGAAAATGCTGCACTTCTCACTTCTCATTTATCTACAAAAACCTGCCCTGCCTTGAAGCCAGTTTTAATCAAATTGCAATGTAAATGCAGTTGGATGGCCGCAAAAACACAGTTTTTGATCGCTACAATTTCCATTACCTCTTTGCACCTAACATTCAGGCTTGCACTTCCAATCCCCAGTTCTCGGAGGATTTGCAAATGTGATTTGCTTCACCAGAAGTTTTGCCTTACCAATACAAGCCGGGTCCAGACAATACTTGCATCCCTAAACCTGGGTTATGTGTTCACCGCATATGCTATGTCCAGATAAATCATCTTATTGATGTGATGGCTTTGTTCACCTAATATGCTGAATCAACAACATGAAGAGAGCCTCTACCAAGCTTAAGGATTTGAAGTATTTTTTTTATTGCCTGGATAAATCTTAGATAATGCCTCTTGATTTAAACAGAAAAAATGGCAGGCATTTGCAAACATGGGATGAACATCCTTCTCTTCAGGGCTGGGCAATAGAGACTTGCATCAAGGCTCATGGATCAGGTCACCGAAGGAAGCATTTCTTAGAAGCGCTAAACTCTTAAGTACTGTCGCTCAGGCGCTAAAGCTCTTCCAATGAGAGGCAGGAGTGGAATTCAGGAGAGGAGTGAGCTAAAACTTTCTTCTCTTCAAGCTGACAGGGCTGACAGGCCTCAAAGAAGCAAAGAAGGCAAGAAACAGATTTGTCAGATTGGGCCTAGGACTCAACCCTTCTGCTCAAAGCTTAGGAGAACTGGAACCAGGAAGATAAAGCTGGAGTGGAAAATAGACAGTAATTTCTTCAGGGTTACTGAGCTGTATAGTTTCTCATTTGTTAGCATTCTATTCCTTTTTTCTTTATTTATTGGCTTAGTTTTATAAATACTAGCTTTGCTATGCTGATCTCACCCCAGGTATTTGATGCAATTGAAGTACTTTCTCTGGTCTTTCCTTCATTATCGTGATCCTTTATTCTTTGTTACTCCAATGTTTGTACTTATACTCCAAAATATCTGGACCTGGCAATTTTAGCCATGTGGTTAAAGTTTAGGTTTAGAAACTAAGGTATAGTTTCACCTTTTATTTAAAAGTTTGCTCTTAGGTAAAGAGAATCATCTTCCCTTTCATTTCTGGAGCATAAAACTACCTGCCTACCTCAAACTTCTTCAGCTGGGGAAACACAACCAGACAACACAGACTACACAGGAAGATATCTGCCGGGTTTGTTAGCATTGTCTACCTTCCTTCCTTCCTTCCTTCCTTCCTTCCTTCCTTCCTTCCTTCCCTCCTTCCTCCCTCCCTCCCTCCCTCCCTCCCTCCCTCCCTCCCTCCCTCATTCCTTCCAGAGTTTTATGTGGCATCAGATAGGTAGAAGTAAAATGAGAACATATAGAGGCACTACAATTATGCCCGTGTGTACATATGTCATGTGTACATACATCTCTCATAAACCATCCATGGTTGGTTTATTTCAAGGTAACTTTGACCAAAATCTAAGAACAAAGGCTTCTTATTTAATGATAATTTTACTGTCATTTTCGTTAACAGATCAAAAAGCTGCTTAAAAAACTTGGTCTGCTGGAAATGACAGATCTTTACTTTACTTAAGGAGGAGGATCCCATTTGCTAGCTTCGAAGTTTGCCTGCCTAAGAGACGTCATAGCGACCGTGGTCTGGCCAAGACCGAGCTGTCTCTCCCTTTCTTTTTCTGGCCAGAGTTAGGCTCTGTTTTGAAAAGAAATCCTTTCACAGGAGCTCAGGCCTTTGAGGACTTAGCTACGGTTATATTGTGCTCGGCTGCCCTGTAGAATATTTGTTAATGGGGACCTTGGATTACTGAGTCTATTCTCAAGCCAAAATTTGCACTTTAAAGGGTAGCTTGAGGAGCTTTGCATAAAAGCTTTGGATTCCATTATTGCAAAATGTATCAGAAAAGTGTTGAGCTAGGTAATTACCGTAATCCAACTGAAATGGTTGGTCACAGTGTACATTAGATGAGCGTCCAGAGTCAGAGACTTGAACAAGCAGTCAACCCGAACAAAATGAGCTCAGCCACGGAGGGCCAGATTTCTTAATTAGTTCTCAGTGGCGAAAACAGTTTAATGTTTCCCAAAGTCAAGTGTGAATTTGACAAGCGACACAATTTAAGAGGATTCAGTAAGGTTGAATTAAACCTGGTCTAGTCTCCCACTGTCACATGCCGAGTCCAAAGCTAACTTCATTTATTCCTCTCCGTTAGTGTTCCAGCAAAATTTTCGTAGATTGAACCATAATATGAGGAAAAGAACAGTATGATTAACTTAGATAACACTAAACTCTCCTGTTTAAAATAAACATTGGGCTCTTATTGCAGCAAAACAAGTATAGAATATCCCTTTTTTTCGGTGGAGCGATATATTCCAATGTAGCCTAATTGGTTGAACTGGTAGGCACACCATTAATACAATGAATAGGATTTGTAAGGATGCTCAGTGGTCACCTAGTGATTATTTTCTTTCTGATGTTATTGTTTTCAAGGTTAGAAAATCTCTTGGTTTCATGTTGCTAAATATTTATTAGGCACAGCTTGAGGTACACAGGGTAAGATATACTCATGCTAAATAACTAACTTCAATAAAAGGAAACAATCTGTACTGGATGTGAAAGTCTTGGATGGTACAGGCCACAATGCAGAGAATTGTGCATTCAAAATGTATTTTAGATACAACTCTGCTTTAAAATCTATTTTATTTTAAAATCTCAATTAATTTTGACACTCCTTAATTTAACGGATTTTACAATCCTGAGAAATCACAATGATGGTGTGTTTTCTAGGAACTCTGGTTTTTTAGATTTGAACTTTAGAAGTATTTTTAATAAAAACTTGAACTTTGGAGTAGTTATTTTCAAGACTTCGTGCCAACTCCTCATTAGCCTATTTTTCAATATCAATGGAATTTTGCGATGGCTACTGCTGTTCCAAAGAGCTTTAAAGATCTTCACTCAGGCTTTTGTTAAAGACGATTGAAACTCTTCCTTCTTTTTGGCTTCCCTTGGTTTTATTTTCTTTGCCTTCACTGTTCTGTAGTGTGTGTGTGTGGGCGCGCGAGTGCATATGCACATGTGTGGGCATTTGAGAGGACACTTCCAACTCCAGATCTATCCAGTTTGGCCACAGGAAGCTAGAAAATTGTAGAAAATGTTATATTCTATGTTATGATATATACACTTGAGGAAGCTGGCATTCATTATACAGATAGCCTTAAAAATACATATATTCACTTGGAAACATAAATGGAATCTTGGAGTATATTCCTTTGTAGTAAGTAAATGGATTGCTATGCTTATCACTCATAGTCTAGACCAGGGGTTTTCAAACTTTTTCAGGCTGTGGAACATTTTAATTAAAAAAACCCCAAATCACTGATCAAGGGGCAAAACTCTGATAATAAAAATGTTCAGTGTCTGAGTGAATTCCCCCCCCCCTTTAGTCTCTCAAGGAAGCTCATCAACTTCTTGGGCTTTGGGGAAAAAAAGAAGAGCTAAAGCCATGGCATTGCCCTAAACATATAATCTGAAAGATGCAAGACGGAAACTCTTTAAAATAATAACTTCCAGCACATCTTTTGGGTTAGCAGTCAAACAAACCAAAGAAAAAAGCAATAGGTTTCATCATGTTTCATCAAGAGAACTGTACAAAGTGGGAGAAAATTCTTTGAAAAGAACAAAAGCAACACTGGAAGGAAACATTGGTTCAAATTATTACCAAATTTACCAGCCCTTTCTGATATTTCTGCCTCTTAAATGGAAAATTAGAATTTAAATTCCTTCCTTCCTTCCTTCCTTCCCCTCCCCTCCCCTCCCCTCCCCTCCCTTCCCTTCCTTCACTCCCTCCCTTCCCATACAAAGGACTTCCTGAAAAGTACTTCTTTATAATAATTTAAAAGTTCCATGTGCAGAAAGATATTAAAATCTATGGTTCTTTGTCTCATTTGCAAGGACTTTGGGCATGCAAGATATTTTACTTAAGTGGCATGATTAAGACAAGTAGTTTCCCTTTTGACTTTAGATGCCTTTCTGAAGGGGTGTTCTTTTTTGCTAGGCAAAACCAGTAAAATAATATTTATTAGTTACTACAACTATGCCACATATGTAATTTGGACAATGCAAGTAAGGGTATACTCCTATGAATATCATATTTCCGAACTGTGATCAGGAGAAATTAAAAATTCCCATATCCAAACACCATCACAGAACATCTCTGCTTCTAAAATGGCGGCTAACCAGAATTACTGAGGGAAATTACTAAATTGAACTGTAACGAGTGAAATGGCTACTAAAGATGATTAAAACTGATTTCTGTAAGATTTACTGTTCATATGTACATAGAAGATTGCTGTTAAGTAAAAATGCAACTGCTGATTCTGTTTCTTACATGAGGTGGACTGCAAAATTCTGTTTTGACCAGTGAATCTTGCAGTAAAAATACACATAGCATCTCATGTTTTAAACAGAGAATCTTCTCTCCCACGTTAATTTCAGAAGGTATTCCATTCCTATTTTATGGAACCAAATTAGTGTAAGTGGAAATGTAATTTACTGCATTATGTTATTTTAGGGTTTTTTTTTTACATTTTTGTCTTAACCTTTTGTTAAGTATCTTGATTGTGTATGTTGGAATGGGGAGGGGTGTAAATAAAGAGACCCTCACAATTAACAAGTGATGCCATTCTGCAAACTTCATAGCTTTAATATCTCCAACTAATAAAAACTATTGTAGATGCAGAATTCATTGTAAGACTTCCATCACAAACTCTAACAAATATTAAATTTGATCAAAGACTATGCAGGGTTAAGAGGACTTATTTATTTAAAAAATATTCATATATCAATTCTCAGTGGCAAAGTTCTGAAGCAATTTAATGACAATAATGAAAGCAATATTATAAAGTTATTTTTTTTAAAAAAAATAAAAGGCAAAAATTAGTGCTAGTCTAACACTGGAGAGGTAGAATTACAAATTCCCTCACAACTATACAATTCATTTGGGTGTTCTGAGATAATTATCCCTCAGCTTAACTTCCTTCACAAAGTTGTTGTATAAATAACACTGCAAAGTAAATACAATGCATGCCTTCAGTTTATAAAATGGAATTTAAGTGCAGTAAGGAAACAAAGTAATCACTCCAGAAGAGGAACCTAAAGCCTCAAGTCCAGCTTACTTAGGTCAATAAAGTGTGGATGTGCAGAAATCTTAGACCTAAGAGAACCAATAATTCATGATTCAATGTAGTATTAGCTACATCTAAAGTTAACCCATACAGTAGATTGTAAAAATGAAACCGATCCTTTCCAAGCATTATAAATTTGTGTACAACCTAGAAATGACCAAGAATTAGAACACAGAATATAGAACATAGAATAACAGGGTTGGACTTGGAAGGGATCTTGGAGGTCTTCAAGTCCAATCCCCAGCTCAAGAAGGAGACCCTGTCCTCTACTTTCCTGCCCCCTTTACAAGCACCAGGCAAAAATAAATGGCAATGTATCTTTTTTATTTACACTCCTTAAACTCTTGATTTTCTAGGACTTTAGATTATGGCTTCCTTGAGAATTCAGACTGAGCTCTTGATTATTATTTTTTTAAATGTTTAGCCTTAAACATTGACAACAAATGTCCTTCACTTTCTTTGTGCCAATATTTCCTTTCTAATGAATGTTTGCCATGTGGATGCATAGGATGGAGAAAGAATTAGCAAACTCAGAATCAACAAACTTTTTCCACCCTTTTTCCTTATTATCTTTACAACAATCAAGCCTTTCTTCTTCATTTCTTTTTTACTACTTCAATTTTTCCCTACTTTATTTCCTTGTTTCTTCACTCGTCAAGATATTAAGCAGTTTAAGTGGGAACGATTCGGTCATTCTTGGTGCTTCCTGGAACCCCTAAGTTACCACATACAGATCATAAGGGCATTCCAGAGAAGGTTAAAATTAGGTTCCAAAATGCAGAGGACATGTGCCCAACTCCTGCACATAGAAACCACCATAATTTTGCCCACTGCAGCCTGAAATCTCCTAATTTCTTTTTTTCAGAAAATTGTCTACCTAAGAAAAGTACCTCTCACTTAAATAACTGTGACATCAGCATAAAAATAATGTAAAACCATTAAATATCTGTGGGTGATATTCTAATGTAACTGACTTCAATGCAATTGGACAATTACCCTGATTTTGTGATGAAAGCGCTTACATTTTAGTATGGCGGTATCTTGATATGACCCAGCAATTATCGAAGAATACTTCTGACTCACTTCTTCTTGTATCTATAATTGAACATTGTTATAGAATATAGACATAATTTTGTCCTATATTATGTAGCCTGTATACATTTTGGCTTTGATTTAAAGGAACTTAAGAGTACCAAGCAAAACTACTAGAGCAATCTCCGATAGGCACTGTAAAATAGGACATGCTCAGAATAGACACCTTTGCACATAGTAGAAGAAATGACTAAACATAGTACATGCTAAGAAAAAAAAAATCAAAGCAATCCCACTGCAAGCCATTTAAAACATGTACCACAAATGTAAAGCATTACAAGTGAATTAGCCACATAAATAAAGTCAAATTGCAGTTCACACAATTACTCTCAAAGGTCATTTTCATGGATGTTTAAGGTCAAAGATTACGTTTTTCTATTCAAAATGAGCCCAAGTCCTGAAATAGATGACGACTGGAAACATTTAAGTTGCATAAAATCTTAAAATTTCTGACCATTCTTTTATTGAGCAATGGATTCTAAGTGATGGCATCTATTGTCAATGACTACTTAAGAAAAAGAAAAAAAAGCAACTATTTCTGGAAGGGAGGGGGGAAAACACCCAATGTGATTATCTTTTAAAGTAATATAAGAGTTGTGCAATTTTCTCCATTTTGACCCCCTTTTTTATTGCCTGTGGATTTTAAGCAAAGGCCTCCAATTTAAAACCTATTATTCCAAAGAAACAGCTTTTCATCTCCTCCCTGAGTGGGAACAGTCTTCCTCAAAGCTTTCTAAGATTATTTCCGAGCTTCACAGGGCTTAATACAGAGGAGATCTTTCCCTGCATTTGTGTCGTGCATGTTTTAATTAAATTTATATCCCACCCTACAACAAGGACTCTGGCTAATTTATGAGGAGGGTTATATATAAAATGTATAAAAATGTTAAAAGCTACGATCAGCAACAATAATAATACATTGTGTTACACAGTGTGTTATACACTCAGCAAGAGCCTACAAATTGAATACTACAGAGGGCCCGCCTAAGTGTCACTTTTCCCAATGTCTCCCATGAGTTATTGGGAAGGGTGAAATTACTGGGGCTCCATATATTCCTATTTTTCCCCCCACTTATCTAAGTGGTAGTCATTATTTCTATTTTATGAATTAGCAATTCATGCACTGCTTAATAGTACAGCTTCTGGCACCACTGCAGCCAGACAATTATGGATCGTAGTCATATATCACTTTTATCTATAATTTTCCGGAACGCTCCAGATATTAGATGAAATAACCACCACCTTTCTCCCATTCCCATACACGAATGGACAGCCCATTGACTGGTTCAGTAGAAGAAAAGGGCTGTTCTCCAAGATTCTTCCTCAGCGTAGTTTATCCTTGAAAATTATTACAGACCATTGTTGTCTAGTACCTCTCTGCTTTTTCTGGGGCTGCTGCTAGGAGTTGTAGTCTACCCAGAAGTTCCTCTACTAGTGGCGGTATGGTTCCAGCAGACCCAGCTTTCAGGGGCAATAATGTAGGATACAAGACATTGCAGTTCAGTTATATCTACAGAAGAATTGTTTCTATATCCCTGCTTGAAAACAGTAGCATTTTAAAAACTCCTCTGCCTCCTATACGGCCCAAGTATTTACATGATTTATTTTGAGCTGAGATCTTCCTTCTAGATGATAATGTCAGCCAGGATATCTGTACACCCAAGGAATGTCCGCACTGTGACTGTGGTGTGTGCATGCGTTTGTGTACACATGAACATGTGCTAGACAAATTGGGGTTTGCTTCTGATTGCCTAACAATGCTATGAGTGACCAGGCTGAGTATTTGGCAGCACGTCCCTAAAGAAACGTCCCTGAAATCTTAGGTGATGCTTTCGGCGTTGACATACGTGTTGGCCTTTTTATGCATTGGGATCTGGACAAGAGGTAATTAATTCACTTATTTCTAATTTCCTACTCACTCCTCCCCCCTTCTTCCTCCTCTTCTTTTTTTTGGCTAGATTGTTAACGTGACTGCTTGGAAAGCTATAACCTTTTCATCAAGTCCTGGATGATTATGGTGGGAAATGCCTGCCATTATAGACATCTCTTGACAGTTAGTTTACAATAGCCTGCTGCTTTGACCCGGCTTTCTGCCTCTTTCCATACCCATCAAGGCTTCTTGTCAAGAAAACATTGGTAAGCCAGGACACCTGAGCCATCCCAGATTCCTCTTTCTCGGCATTCCCTGTCCGTCCAAAATTAATCTGGGAAACATTGTGAGATTATTTGAGCCCACCTATCCTATCTGTATCTGCTGTTTTAAACTGCTAAAATTAAGGTGTTACTAAGTGTTTTAACAATTTTTTATTTCTCATCTCAGCATTGCCAGGCTGAGAAAGTTTAAATGAAACAGTGCTGCTATTATTTGGATGATGATGATGATGATGATGATGATATGAATGTAACAATTCTACTGTACCATTTGTCCTGCTCAGAACTATGCAAAATAAAAGCAGTTCACATTAAACAATGAAAGAAACCAAGAAAATGACCAGTTCTGAACAAAGTAATGTTAAAATTTTATATGATTTTAAAACAATATTTAAAAGGCAATCAGATCCTTGAGTTGTGGATATTCTACAAATGTCTGGGGAATGGGCATTTCTTCAACTCTTATTTTAAACAGGGTGGAGGCAAGGGTAGCTGTCTTCTGAGACCCTGCCATTATTCTGTCATTAGGATATTTGCTTATCCCGTATACAGAGTAATATATAGAGTAAAATTACTGGGTCATAAAAGGGAGTTTTAATTTGATCATTACCTATCATGGTTATCCAATCTCTTCTTTAAAACTTCCAGTGTTGGAGAATTTACAACTTCTGGAGGCAAGTTGTTCCACTGATTAATTGTTCTAACTGTCAACTTTCATGGATGAGTCTGAGAACTAGGCTCAGGGCTGTGCTGCATGCCACACACTGTAGGAGAGGCAGAACCTGGAGTCAAGACAGGAATCAGCCTGGAGTCATTATGTTTTCACAAGCAGTCCAAGTCCCATCTCTCTTGAATTCTGTTAACTCTTATCTAGCACCAATTCAGTGCTGATCACTAGTTGACTAGATTCTTGTATATAGGCATGAGCAATACATCAGTCTAATTAGAATTTAGCATGTGGTCCTGATTCTTCATGCCTGACACAGACTGAAGCTGACTGAAATACTCTTCTCTGCCTTTGAAGCGTCAACCAAAGCATCCCAAACCTTAAATATCAAAATATGTTCCTGATGCACGATAAGAAGGCTGCCCATGCCTTCTTATTGCTCACTATTCCAAGTCATCTTGATGGGACACTCTTGAAAAAGTTGATTTTAGCATATACTATTTTACATTTCTTGATTCATCGGTCAGGTGTACAGGATGTAAACTATTTGCAGTATATATACCTCATATATACTCTGTGCATATCACATTCTCCAGCCTTTTGATCAAAAGTCATTCTGCCCCATTCCATCACCAACTACTAAGAGCAGTTCCTGATCATTCTATCAAAACTTAAACTCCATTACTGTATATATCCCACTCTCAATTCATAAAGTTGATTGGAAAGTGGGGGGGAGGGGAACAAGACAACTGTTTTATATTTTTTCATATTTGTTCAAAAGGCTGTGAGGCAAATTCACAGGAGAAAAATGTAGCAACCTACCATCCCTAAATATAAAGCAAAAGGAAAAATTATATATAAAAAAGAATTAATAACAATACCTTGGGTACTATTTTGGCTCCCAGGTTCCTACGGCATTTTGGCTGTGCACTTCTGTAGGATGGGAGAGCGCTCAGTATCTTTTTTAAAGGCACACATGCTGTACCATTTGGTGTGACAGCTGTTAAGGTAATGATGGATTCCTAGTGAACAGTGCCATAAATAAACATACCAAATTAAAAAAAAAATCCTTTCCAAAGATGAAAGAAAATTTGGCAACCTGAGCACATCACTGTAAAAATAAATCGCTTATAACTCAGTTACAGCTCAACAGCCCAATATACTAAACCGACACAGTTTTAAAGACATTGGGGTTCCTCTGAGCAAGCCAACACTAACTATGGAGGAAGATTGTTGGCTTATTTGTGTCTACATTCTGCATTTGTTTGCTTCTGCATGAGATCCTTCTCTTCCTGGCTTTCAAGATGTGTGGTCAAGTAAAAGTCAATTCAGACATGTATTGACAGACCTGCCTGCTTCCTGAATGGAAGGCGTAAGTATTGCAGGTAATAATAAAAATTAATTATCCTTCCTTTGATGCCTGGAATAAACAAATTTAGAGTCACCATTGAACTTGCCCTTGCAATCTGAAAGATGAGAAACGGGCAGCATCCCAATTAATGAAGGTACAAGTATTCTGCTTTGAGTGACAGGTATTACAAAAGCATGGTTGTCATTTCAACTTCTAAAGACCTTGGATCCCACAGCAGAAGACAAGGGAGAGAGTTGCACAATCTGATCTGAAATAAACTTGGAGCAGCAACAGCTGCGCCTCTAACCCTCAGGGTTCATCTTTTTCCTGGTGCCTACTTGATAATCTATTCATTATTGCTCAAACTTTAAGCTCTATGCTACAGAAGATCATTAATCATAGGTATAATTTAATGACAGCGGGGTCATGTTCCACTAACTAAGTACACCTTGTTTGCCTCAAAATGCTAATCACTTCTCTGCAACATTAATGAGGGACAATTGATATTAAGCCTAATAATCATGTGTCGTCTATTTAACAGTTTTATCCATACAAACTAGGTACTCGGGTTTTGGCTAAACATAGTTGAAATCTAATTATGTAAAACCAAATTCTAGCAATACGTCTCTGAGATACCTATGAAGTTAAGAAAGATGTGACTAAAATAGTTCTGGAGAGAAACACAGAATTAACTTGGGCTACTTCTTACATGTTAATGGCTTCATTTAAGTTTTCTTATAATTAAAACACAGTAGTATCTCAAGAGAAAAACCACAGTAGATGTAACTTCATCCGCCCTCAGTTAAATCCTGACCTTTTGCTCCAATCTCTACATCAGCTTCCTCTACTCCTTCCTCCTCATGAGCTAGGAAAATAACCAACAATTCTGAGATTACTACTAGAGGAAGGAAGAGGGCATGATTTTTTTTTTCATTCTTTCCTGTCTTCTTTTATCCTGGTCACTCAAGAGAGTGGGTTGGTTTCTGAATTCTATTATTCTGGTTCTTGCCAGACATTGACGAAACGGTGATGAGCTGCTTTCAGGGACTTCTCTGTTACTAATGTTGTGATTGATTGGTTACTGGAAAAAAGTGAACAGCCCTCTCTATTGTTGCAGTGCTATAATTTTGGCACCCAGGTACTGTATGTAGCTTACACATTACAGATACCGACTCCTGCTCCAGATAAATTGTCAGCACGATCGCTTGCTTTCCAAGAAAATATACTGTAGTTCTGGCTAAGTAAATCATTAGGTGTATTGGCTTCCAAAGGCCAGGAGTGTTTAGAAACTTGCAAGAAACTTTGGCACATTTTTCAGTATTGTGCCCTACAAGAAAACAATAGGTGCAAGACAGCTTCCTTTGTCTCCAAATCATACAATAAAATTGCCCTAATGTAGCTTCAGATATCTTTCTATCTAGATGTATTTCCTCTGGCAGTGATAGACTTGATAATGATAAGAATAATAGTAACAGTAGCATTTTAAATGCTTCCTTTACTTTGTCCTCATTGTAAGATCTTGTGAATATACTTGCTGTATCATAAATGACTGCACCTAAGATAGTGGCTTCCTGAAACTTCCTAGTAAGAGGTGTTAGTATTTGGTTAATCTGTATAATTCCATGAATACATTGGAGTTTCTGAAATTTGATCAGTAGCCAGCTGGCATTAAAGGAGAGTTCTTAAAACCCCAGACCACTTCAAGATGAGTATTCGTGAATTTGAGAAGATGATCAATATAAGGATTTCCATGGCAGAATATGGAAAAATACAGGGTATTCTGTCCCCAAAATATGACCTGACTCAAGGAACTATTTTAAGCATGGCTGTTTTAATAAGAAATGGAGAGTTCCAGAATGATTGAACAATGTGCTCCAATCTCAAACAATCCAGAATGACTGGACAATTTGTATTTATTCTCAACAAAATAAATGCAATGAATATATATATATATATATATATATATATATATATATATATATATATAT
>WNWU01000006.1:22048430-22065930 GCA_012654045.1 Ptyas mucosa
TATATATATATATATATATATATATATATATATATATATATATATATTTGATTTATATGCCGCCCTTCTCCAGAGACTCAGGGCAGCTTACAATGCGTTAAGCAATAGCCTTCATACTTTTGTATATTTTTATACAAAGTCAGTTTATTGCCCCCACAACCGGGTCCTCATTTTACCCACCTTAGAAAGGATGGAAGGCTGAGTCAACCTTGAGCCTGGTGAGAATTGAACTTGCAGTAATTGCAGGCACTTGGATGTTAAATGCCTTAGTAGGAGGCATTAGCCTCCTACGCCACTCAGGCTCTTTTTAACTGTCCTTGTTACGTAGCCCATTTCTGAGCTACTGCAACTCAGTAGCACAAGCTTGTTTGACTTTGTTAACCAAAAGATATGAACTGAATATGTTATTTATTGAAAAAGATCAATTGTGCAGTGCAGATTCCACATGGAGACTGATGGTGGTTTTAAAAAAAAACAACTAAAAACACATATCTGTAATGATGGTAGTATTTAACTGTGCTTTTTCCCAACAAAAGAACTCCATCTTTTGAACTCAGCAGGACACCACTATTAGCCATTATTGTAAAACTGTTTGAAATCATCAGATCAATCTGGTGTTTTTGGAGATCTGCTCTGAACAAAAGTCTTAATGTATTTTTTTTTGGTCTGGAATACTAGAGCCTAATTTTATGTACCTTAGTACACTATTGCAGTGTATTTTTTTCCAGCCCCAACTTTTTATATATTACATTATTAACTTTAAAATAATCAGGCATTTCAACAATATGCCTAGTACAGGTGTATGTGTATCTTTTAAAAAAAATCACTGAGCAAACTAGATGCCAAGAGTTATGAAGGACATTTCTAGGACTACATTCAAAGATTAGTGGAATGTGTGATGAACTATTATTAGTCGTAAACTGTATGCAGCAACAACAAAAAACTATCTTAAACACAGAGTCATTTCAAACATCTTTAAAGAAGGTCTTGCAGGGCAGTTTAACTTTTGTTTCCTGCAGGAAATTCAACTTCTCCACAGATCAACAGACAACCAACCTCTCTTCTACATATTTACAGTATCCTTTTCAACAAGTCAGTTCATAAAGTCAGCAGTGAGTTAAGGGTTGAGTAACTCGACCCTGATAAATCAATTGCACGCACCTGTGAACTGGATCCAGGTTTAACTTAAACACTAACCTTGTCAGTAACACACTGCAGGGAGAACCTGGACCTGTAAAGAGGTTTTTAATGTTCTTATCTCAACAATCCCCTTCTGTGCTACGAAGTGGCCATCTCAGCACTGGAAAAACAGCACACAGTATAACTCCAGCAACACCAGGTAGTCTGGCAGACACAAACTACTGTATAGTACTACAGTAGCTTTCTTTGCAAGACCCCCAGCAGTTCCCTCCCTGCAGGAAGGCACAAGTGCCAAAGGAGGGGCGAATTTAACCGGATCCCTTCATTTCCCCTAACAATATACACCATGCTACAGTTTCGCTGTGGCCTGAGTCCTAGGACTCACTCACAATAGGCAGTATAAGGTCCAAATTCACTTTCTGGTTTCCAGTTGCCTCTTGAAAAAGCACCTTTGGAACAACCATGACCTGGATGACTGAGAATTGGATGACTAGACATTCAGCTGGGGAATCTCCTTTTGAAACGAGGAAAGGCTCAGATACTGTTTTGGATCCGGCTTTGTCCTACTTTGAGTAGACCCACTGGAATCATTGGGACTCCTTAGCCATGCCATTAATTAATATCACCCTTGGCAGGGGAGGGGGTTTCATGCCTCGATAGGTCCCGCTGCCATGGAAAGGAGGAGGGAAAGAGAATAGTCCGGCGATTTCCCACCATGTGGCGAGTTGCCAGTTCCCTGCAGAAAAGTAGGAAGAGAAGCGGGGATATTTTGCATTGCCGCCCCGAGGGGCAAAGGTGGGGTCGCAGCACTGAACTTCCCTTCCCTTATCGAGGCTCCTTCGTCTCTTTCCTTTCCCTTCCCCTATCAGCACCGCGCAGCTTTGCCACCCAGCAGGTCCCGCATACAATGCAAAGGGGGTGAAAACAAAGCTCGGCCCTCCTTGGGGAGCTGAGCTCAGTGGTCACCCCGTTGAAGATGCTGCTCAAAGGCCGGTTAAAATGGTCTTCTGGTCCAGCTGCTGCTGGTGGGATGGCCCAGTTCTGGCTTCTTTCAGACATTCTCCCAAGGACCTCGGCCTCTCCTGCATGATGGCCTTGTCTCTTCTTATTTTAAGAACGGGAAATGGGCCCAGAAACTTCGGGTTGATGTTTACAGGGCAATCACAAATTGGATGCTTTTGATACTGATATGGTTTACAAATGTGGATCTGAGGCCTGGATTCTTGTGGCTCTCTAGAGCTTTGGTATGGCCTCTAATCTAATGGCAGTGGGCACTCAGAATAATAATTTGGAAAGGATTTGATGCTGTAAAAATGTGGATTTTTCATAGACCCACCCCCCTCCAGGCTTTAAATGGGATCCACATACAATGGCCACCAAATTACAGGTAGGCCTCAACTTACAACAGTTCATTCAGCAGTTCATACCCATGGTCATGTAATCAAAATTCAGACACTTGGCAACTGATTCATATTTATGACTGTTGAAATATCCTGGGGTCATGAAATGTGACTTTCTGACAAGCAAAGTCAATGGGGAAGCCAGATTCACTTAACAATGATGTTACTAACTTAAGAACTGCAGTGATTCATTCAATTGGGGTATGTAGTAACTTCCAATCTAGTTCCGTAGCAGTGATACTTCATCTGGAAGAGAAGAAGACTAGAATCACAAATTGTAAGAGACTGAATCTTGAAGTGTCCTGTCTTATCGCACAATCCTGAACAATACTGTCCTTTCTTTCACATACTGTAATAACCTTCAGTGACATTTTTTGAATTTTTATTTTATTTATTTATTTATTTATTTTTGTCAAGCATGTATTAAATAACAGATATAAGCAGGGGTGAAATCCAGCAGGTTCTGACAGGTTCTGGAGAACCGCTAGCGGAAATTGTGAGTAGTTCGGAGAACCAGCAAATACCATCTCTGGCTGGCCCCAGAGTGGGGTGGGAATGGAGATTTTGCAGTATCCTTCCCCCAGGACTGGAGAGGGAATGGGGATTTTGCAGTATCCTTCCCCCCAGGAGTGGGGTGAGAATGGAGATTTTTCAGTATCTTTCCCCTGCCATGCCCACCAAGCCACGCCCACCAAGCCACACCCACAGAACCAGTAGTAAAAAAATTTGGATTTCACCACTGGATATAAGTATAAACATAACCGAATACATGAAATGGATACGAATAAAAGGGAACGTTAGGACAGGGATGGTAGGCACTCTGGTGCACTTATGCAAGCATGAATAATGAACAATGCCATCATGTTTCCTTCCCTTCTCTTCATCAGGCTAGGCATATCTAGTGCCTCCAATCATGGCTTCCACATTTTCTTATCCCGGTGCCTTATCGTGACTTCTCTGCTCTGGATATGCTCCAATTTGTCAGTGTAGCATGTTGCAGTGCCCCAGATCTTCACGTTTTACTGTCCACCATGGATCTTCCCCTCCCATTTTATACACATGTATTTGATTTGTCCTACCCAAATGTAGGGCTTAGCATCTATTCACCTTGCTGATTTCCGCCCATTGCTCCAGCTTGCCAAGATTCTCTTGCAATCTCATACTGCTCGCTATATTGATGCTGTCTGCAAATCCAATAATTTTATTTTCTCAGCCTTCTTCAAATACACATTTTTAAATGTGTTGAAGAGCACAGAGCCTAGGATGGAGTCTTGCAGTAGCTACTTGATGTACTCAGTTTGAAGCAAAGCCACTGATATACCCCACAGTTGCTCCATGAACATGGAAAAATATGGGCATGCAGAAAGTGAGAAGTCACAAATAAGAGATTAAAAAAAAGAAGAAAAGAAAACAATTAATTTACTAAAAGGTATATATATATATCTAATGCCATATCTAAACCAGTGGTGAAATGTAAAATTTGTTACTACCGGTTCTGTGGGCGTGGCTTGGTGGTGGTGAGGAAAATGTGACTGGGTGGGCGTGGCCAACTTTTTTTTTTTACTTTTAAAAGCATTTTTTTCTACAACCTCTTTGGCTGAAGAAGTTGTTTAAAAAATGCTTTTAAAAGGCTCTGACAATCAGGCAAGTCATCTGGGATCGTCAGAGTCTTTTAAAAGCATTTTTTAAACAACCTCTTCAGCTGAAGAGATTATAGAAAAAAATGCTTTTAAAAGGGTCTGATGATCCCAGCTGAGCCGCATGATCATCAGAGGCTTTTTTTTTTTTAACTTTTAAAAGCATTTTTTTCGGCTGAAGAAAAAATGCTTTTAAAAGTTAAAAAAAAGTCTCTAATGATCGCACAACTCAGCTGGGCATGGGGTTGGGGGCAGGGATTTTTGCTACCGGTTCTCTGAACCACCTGCTGCCATCGCTACCGGATTGGGTGATCCGGCCCAAACCGGGAGTATTTCACCCCTGATCTAAACCCAAATTTATATGTTGGCTTGTGAAAATTTGAATGCTTCTATTTTATACCCTTTCCTTTCCCTTGGGAGATAGTGGGAAAAATAAAAACAGATTGAAAAAAGTAGCAGAATATTGTAATATCTATTACATGATGGATCCATCACTTGTCTTTAATTGATTTGTACATGGGATCCATTTGTATCAAAAAGATTTGATCCTGATAGTATTATGGGAAAGATTAGGAAAGCAATACTGAAAAAGAATGTTTGCAACATTTTCATTTTGTTTTGTTTCTCAGGGCCTTTTTTTTTTTTGCGTCTGCCAGGGATTTTGTTAATGATAAGCCCTCTGAAATATGTTCAGCTACACACCGATGCTTTCGGTTTTGCTCAGAGAAGCAAAAAGCTGGGACTTCAATGATTGCAATCTTCTGCTCAGTGAAGAAAGCTCTGGTAGCACAGATTTAGATGTCAAAATGGATGGTGATAATCTTATTAACCTTGAGTTTTTCATCTCCTCAGAGTCTTTAGATTATAAAGTATGAAACCTAGCAGGTGGTGGGTGGTTTTCAGTCTTTATGTTCTTTTAAATAGCCACCTAGGATTTTTCCTTCTCAAAGAAAAAAAAATGGGAATGCAAGTTAAAGAAACAAGCTATCTCCAGCACTGTTGACAGGTAAATGGCTTTTCATGTTTGGGTGAAAACATATTTTCATGTGCATCATGGGCCAGTCAGGAGCTAATGATTGCCCACCAGCAGCCCCAAGTTGAGGATGCTTTTCAGCTTCAAAAGAACTCAGGTGAGTAACTGGAAGTGATCATAGCCCAGTATCTACACTGCTTACAATTGATTTCTATGGAAAAGAATATACATTTGAGGGAAAAAGCTATACTGTACTGTCCCTGAAACTTAGAAAGCTACTATTAGTCATCATAAGAGTTAGACAGGCAAATAACCTGATCCGGAATATAGGATTTTTAATTATTATTTTTTTGCCAGATAGGTGAGGATATCAGTTCGAACACCACAAATTATCTTACATTATAGTCTGCATCAAATGACCAAGTTACATCTTCACTCAGATTTCCACACTTAATTTCCACACTTAACAAAGAGAAAAAGACAGGAAGGTGGGCTAGTGATAGAAAATACAACAGAATAGAATGTAGAATAGAAAATAATGGGGTGGGGTGGAGTGGAGAATGGAGTGGGGGGGAGTGAAGAATGGAATGGAATGGAATGGAATGGAATGGAATGGAATGGAATACAATACCCTACCCTACCCTACCGTACCATACCATACCATACCATACCATACCATACCATATCATACCATGGTGGATATCTACCAGTTCACCCCGGTTCAGGCAAGTGCAAAGCGTGTCCGTGAAGCGAAGCGGTTGTAACACTGGTTGAAACCCACCACTCATACCATACCATACACCATACCATACCATACCATACCATACCATACCATACCATAGTAAATGTATTGGCATGAATTATTGAGTGGGATATCATAGGAATAATGTGGGCTGTCAGACTCCTGAATGAAAAATAACTCTACAACACCATAATACAATTGACCTGCGCGACCTGCAAAAAAAGTTCAAAAGGACTGAGTGGTTGTTAATAGAATTCACTGGGCTAGGGATTTTTTTTTTGCTTTCACTGTGAGTTGTATTGTGTTGGGGGGTGTGCACAAAGGGAGGCTCAGCCAACCTCATTGTACGCATATTGTATTCTGACAATAAAGGTTTGAACTGAATTGATTGAATAATGTGGACCTTTCACTTTCCTGAACTGAATTTGCAAAACTGACTTCAAGTTGTCCTAAATAAGATTGACAAATCAGAGAGAGAAAAATGACATTTCCTTTCCCTAAAAACCTTACTGGATTTTAGAACTAAGTAGGCCAATACATTTTTGGTGCAACATCCTCGAATGAAGAAGTAGAAGACATTCCTTAAAGACTCATACATCTAACCTAGGCAAGGTGGTTGCTTTTCCTTCTGGGACCCCAGCCACTGGCCAAAGGCGACTTAGTAAATCGGGGTAAACAGGCAAAAACATAGCATTATGTGTGACTCTAAGCAATTTATCATAAAAAGGAGTACCTATATACTCGAGTATAAGCCGACCTGAATATAAGCCAAGGAACCTAATTGTACCACAAAAAACTGGAAAACTTTTTGACTCGAGAATAAGCCTAGGGTGGGAAATGCAACAGCTACTGGTAAATTTCAAAATAAAAATAGATACCAATAAAATTACATTAATTGAGGCATCAGTAGGTTAAATGTTTTTGAATATTTATTTCAAAGAAAAACAGTAAGCTAGCTCTGTAAGTGCATAGTGTAAACTACACTATAACTAAATTACACAAGAGAATGTAGTATATATATCAAAAATAATTCAATGACAATTTAATCTGATACATTGGGTTAAGTGATGTAGGGCTTGATCTAATTTCAGGCAAGTTCAAGCCTCTGTTAAGAGATACCTGCACTCTCTCTTTCTCTCTCTCCCTTTCTTTTTTTCCTCTTTCTTTCTTTGTCTCTTTCTTTCTTCTCTCTCTTTCTTTTTGGCCTTAGCAAGTCTCCCTGCAGCCCCTGGAAGCCAAAACGGGGCACGGGGGGGCACTGCACCCCCCACGCCCCATTTTGGCCTTAGCAAGCCTCCCTATAGCCCCTGGAAGCCAAAACGGGTTGCAGGAAAAAAGGCATTTTCCCTCACTCGAATATAAGCTGAGGGGGGCTTTTTTCAGCATCAAAAATGTGCTGAAAAACTAGGCTTATACTCGAGTATATACAGTAAGCTTTCCCCCTGAAAAATTCTCAAGATTATTTAGACGAGAGAAAGGGAAGCTTTCATCTGAGATTGTAATTCTTTTTATAATGAGGTATTCCAGTTCCTATCTGATTATTTCCATTTGCTTTTTGTTGAATATAAAAGGAATTCTTAGAACACATCTATTACCTGAATTGAACTAAAAAACAGATTTTGCCTGGATTTCGCTTTCTTTCACAGTTGGTGCCAGGGGTGAAATTCACTTACCTTCCCTACCAGTTCGCAAATAGTCCGTGCATGCGCAAAGCCTTCTGCGCATGCTCAGAGGCTGAAACTCATCGCAAAAAAGGGGCGCCATGATGTCCGCAAGCGGGGCGGAGCCTCCCGCAGCCACCGCTACCGGTTCGCCTGAGCTGGATAGAACCTGAATTTCATCCCTGGTTGGTGTCCACATCTCTGGAGTTTTCTCCTGGATTGCTAAAACATATGCTCAGACTCTTATTGTGCATGATCTAGTAGAGCACGAGATGGCAACATTTTAGATTGAGAGCTGCAATAGAATAGACAGGTAAACTGCAGGGTTATCAACAATATTAAAATTCAAAGACATTAAATTCTTACGGAGTTCCTTAATAGCTTCCCGCAGACAATCTGGGATTTTATTTGGCCAATATCATTCTGAAATTGTTGTGCAGATAGTCGTCGACTTATTATCACAGTTGAGCCCAAAATTTCCACTGCTAAGCAATACAGGTGGTTGAGTGACCTTTCTTGCCACAGTTGTTAAGTGAATCACTGCAGTAGTTTAATTAGTAATACTGTTGTTAATTGAACCTGGCTTCCCCATTGACTTTGCTTGTCAGAAGCTCACAAAAGATGATCATATGAACCTGGGACACTGCAAACATCATAAATATGAGTCAGTTGCCAAACATCTGAATTTTGATCACATGACCATGAGGATGCTGCAATGGTCGTAAGTGTGAAAAATAGTGATAAGTGAATGAATTATATCTTTTAGGATTGTGTATACATATATTGAAGTGTGTTAAGCATAACTTCAAATACAATCAATGTAGAGTTATCAGTCAATCAATTCAGTCGATTGATTGATTGATTGATTGATTTTGAGTTTTATTATTGGACTTAATAATGCTTAAAGGATAATGTTTTTTTCCCTATATTAATGAGTGCTTGGACCAGGAAGTGTATGTGCGTACATGCACATGAATTGCATTGCATTACTGTCTGGTTCTGTATTGCACAACAAAGAATAGAGAAGCTACAGTGGACATAATTTGAGGACATGACATAACTTGAGTTCCTGATGCACTATGTAGGGGGCTGTATAAAATAAATAGGGGCTGGAGGTTCCCTTGCAATAGGCTACCTTCTTTCTTGGTGTTTGATTATCCCCCATTTTTTGGCCTCTGCTTCTCAGGAGGTGACAGATTGGCTAAATTAATGTTGAGTAAAATCAGTGAAAGGGAAAAATAATGGGCACCACATGATTTATTGCCTTCCATAGAAATCTGCTAAGCAAATTCAGTGTATGCCTTTGTAGAGGGTGCAAAAAGGGAAAGTCTCAGGAAGCTGATCCACAAATTGTTTGTTTAGAGCCCAGTTGCCTTAAGTTGTGGGGGGAAGTGGGGGAGAGAAATAGAGACTGTAATGGGGGCGCTTGTTTAAAATATGCAAATGAAAGTTCCCGAGCAGCATTTCTTCATCAGTTCATCAATGCTGAATGAGCAGTGCTGACCCAATATATAATTAAGAATGAATATATATATGTATGCTCCTTCCCATATATTGGGTAGACCAGGTTGCTTCGATAGAAAACCCATATATACTCTGTGTGTGTGTGTGTGTGTATACACATACACAAAAGTGATTTAATTGAAGCAATATATATATTTACGTGAAAGTGATTTAATTGAAGCTTTGGTTAGTGGCTAACACTCTGTGTCTGTCTGGTTCTTGCCAGAGCGGCCAGGAGTTTATAAATGGGTTTGGAATGTTGTTCAGGCACCAGAAAATAAACCTCCAAGCTATTTACTACCTCTATGATATATAAAGTTTGCAGTTTTGATTTTGTGTGATTATGTTCAGCAATGGTGACCTTTAGAGACAACAATATTGAAGTGTAATGAGGAGATGTTTGATCACTGGCCGACAATGAAGGCTTGGAACAACTCTTGCAATCCTTTATGGAATTTGTGAAATTCAGCTGACAGCCTTTAACTCTCACACTGCTGAACATTTGTAATGGCAAGCACTATTGCTACTACCGTGTTTCCCCGAAAATAAGACCCTGTCTTATATTTTTTTGAACCCTGAAATAAGCGCTTGGCCTTATTGCCATGTGCTCAAAAGCCTGATTGGGCTTATTATCAGGGGGTGTCTTATTTTGGGGAAAACAGGTTAGTAGTAATAATAGTCATCATTGTAGTCAAGCTACAAGACTTTTATTATAGAGTGTAAGGAAGATGATCTGGAAGAAAATGTGCGTGAACCATTATCTAGGCAAAAGTGACTGAAAAGGTTTATTTATTTATTTATTTATTTATTTAGTTAGATTTATATACCGCCCTTCTCCCCGAGGGGACTCAGGGCGGTGAACAGCCAAAAGTTAAAAAACATACATACGAAATTTAAAAGCCAAATAAAACCAAATTAAACAATGGCCCCAATTATTTAAAATCCCAATTATAAAATATTAAAACCCCAAATATTACAATATTTACAGTTTAAAATTTTTAAATTATTTTTATAAAAGAAGGGGGAAAAGGGAAGAATTAGGCCAGGCCCGCCTGGTGAAACAGGAAAGTTTTTAGCTCACGGCGGAAGGCACGAAGATCCGGGATCCTCCGTAACTCCGGGGGGAGCTCGTTCCAGATAGTGGGTGCCCCCACAGAGAAGGCTCTCCCCCTGGGGGCCGCCAGCCGACATTGTTTGGCCGACGGCACCCGGAGGAGCCCCTCTCTATGGGAGCGTACCGGTCGGTGGGAGGCTATTGGTGGTAGTAGGGGTCCAGTAAGTACCCAGGTCCTAAGCCATGGAGCGCTTTAAAGGTGGTAACCAACACCTTGAAGCGCACCCGGAAGACCACCGGGAGCCAGTGCAGCTCGCGCAGGAGGGGAGTAATATGGGAGTGCCACGTCGCTCCCATCACCACCCGCGCAGCTGCACTCTGCGCCAGTTGGAGCCTCCGGGTGCTCCTCAAGGGGAGCCCCATGTAGAGAGCATTACAATAGTCCAGGCGAGAGGTGACGAGGGCGTGAGTGACCGTGTGTAACGAGTCCCGATCCAGAAAGGGACGCAACTGGCGAATCAGGCAAACCTGATGAAAAATCCTCCCGGTCACGGCCGTCAAATGCTCTTCTAAAGACAGCCGTGAATCCAGGAGGACGCCCAAGTTGCGCGCCCTCTCTGCGGGGGCCAATGATTCACCCCCGATAGTCAGTGATGGCACCAGCTGACTATATCGGGACGTCGGAAACCACAGCCACTCGGTCTTGGATGGATTGAGTCTGAGCCTGTTCCTCCCCATCCAGATCCGCACGGCCTCCAGGCACCGGGACATCACTTCAAGGGCATCGTTGGGGTGGTCTGGGGTGGAGATGTACAGCTGGGTGTCATCAGCATACTGATGATATCTCACCCCAAAACCACAGATGATCTCGCCCAGCGGCTTCACATAAATGTTGAACAGGAGGGGCGAGAGGACCGACCCTTGTGGCACCCTGCATATGAGGGGCCTCGGAGTCGACCTCTGCCCCCCTGTTTAAAATCCAAGACAAGTGGATAATATTCAGAAAAAGCTCAGGAAGAAACCTCCCTGAATTATTGAAATACAGTTAGTCCTCAATTTACAACAGTTCATTTAATGGCCGTTCAAAGTTACGACGACATTGAAAAAAGTGACTTGTGACTGTTTTTCAGAGTTATGACCTTTGCAGCATCCTCACGATCACGTGATCAAAATTCAGACACTCAGCAACTGGCTCATATTTATGACGGTTACAGTGTCCCGGGGTCATGTGACATCCCCCCCTTTTGTGACCATCTGACAAGCAAAGGCAACAGGGAAGCCAGATTTTTTTTTAAAATTTGATTTATATGCCGCCCTTCTCCGGTGACTCAGGGCAGCTTACAATGCGTTAAGCAATAGCCTTCATACTTTTGTATATTTATACAAAGTCAGCTTATTGCCCCTACAATCTGGGTCCTCATTTTACCTACCTTAGAAAGGATGGAAGGCTGAGTCAACCTTGAGCCTGGTGAGTTTTGAACTTGCAGTAATTACAGGCAGCTGGTGTTAATAATAGTGCTTAATAACAGTGCTTTAGTCAGCTGCACCACTAGGGCTCCTGGTTCAGATTCACTGAATAGGTCACTAATTTATTAACTGCAGTGATTCCCTTAACAACTGCAGCCAGAAAGGTCATTAAATGGGGCAAAACTCACTTAACAAATGTCTCACTTAACAACAGAAATGTTGGGCTCAATTGTAGTCATAAGTCGAGGACTACCTGCATAAGAAACAGGAGGAGGAGACCCAGCCCAATTAGATTTGCAGGAGTGTGTTATTGTAGCCCAGTTTCCATTAAAGTAATTTTAGTGGAAGGAGTTTCATCCAAGTCGATGGAGTAGGTCCCTTTTCTTAACGAATGAAATTGGATCATTTTTCACTCCCCAACCTCTCCAAAACATTTGGAAGTTGACTGTGTGATTGTCATCCGTATTGGAACAGGCTGAGAACTCTATGAGACAGCCGATGCTCCTTCAGTCGACCAAGAGGGGGCAGCAAAAATCACCCATGCAGTGTTCTGCCTCTTCTTCCTTCCCCACTTCCACCATCTCCTTATCCTCTTTCCACCCAGAAAGGGGAGGAAGAACATTACTAATCTTCTCGTTTCCATGATTTCAGTACATGTTGTTGTGCATCTTTGGCCCTTAGAAATATGAACTGTCTGTAGAAGGGGAAAAATGCCTGGCTGTAGGCTGAATTGTGGACAGGGAAGACAAGCAAGTTCTTCACTAGCCTCCTCACTGCCCCCTAGTGTCTAACCCTAGGATAAATCACTGGTGTGGGGTAGAGTTGCATATCCCCCCCGCCTCCAAAAGAGAGTTTAGTTTTTTAATTCCTGCCCCTACCGCCCATAAGCCAGCCTGGTATAATAGTAAATAGGTACTGGCCTAGTATATTATTATATACTCAGGAGACTGAGTTCTAGTCCTGCCTTAGGCAGGAAAGCTAAGTGGGTGTCTCTGGACCAGTCACTCTTAGCCCAACCCATTTCACAGGGTTGTTGTTGTGTTATTATGAAGAGAATAGGAATAAAAATCAAATAAATAAATGTAGCAACTAGCCATTAGAAGTTCACCTTAGGTAACATATTATTTACTACAAAGTTTTAAGCAATGTTCCTAAGATTCAGGAAATTAAATCACTATTTTTCCCTGCATCAATTTTAGCAGTAACAACTCCCACAGTCTTGCAGATAATCCTTCCTTCCTTCTTTCCTTCCTTCCTTCCTTCCTTCCTTCCTTCCTTCCTTCCTTCCTTCCTTCGTATCTCCCTCTTTCTTTTTTTATCCTTCCTTCAATCCTTCCTCCTTTTCTTTCATTTTTCTTTTCTTTATTCTTCCCTCCCCTCCCTCTTTCTCTTTTTCCTTTTCTTTCTTTCTTTCTTTCTTTGTTCTTTCTTTCTTTTTCCTTCCTTCCTTCCTCTTTCTCTCTTTTTCTTTTATCCTTCCTTTGTTCCTTCCTTCCTCCCTTTCTTTCATTTTCTTTCTTTCTTCCTTTTTTATTCTTCCTTCATTCCTCCCTCCCTCCCTCTTTCTCTCTTTCTTTTTCCTTCCTTCCTTCCTCTCTCCCTTTCTTTCTTTTTCTTTTTCATTTTCTTTCTTTTCTTTATTCTTCCTTCCCTCATTCCTCCCTCCCTCTTTCTCTCTCTCTCTCTCTCTCTCTTTCTCTCTCTCTCTCCCTTCCTTCCTTCCTTCCTTCCTTCCTTCCTTCCTTCCTTCCTTGTCTTTCTTCTATTGGTGTTTATTTATCATCCCTCCCCCTTATTTTATTTCCTAAGTTTCATCACTGCACAAACGGGATGACTGGCTCGGGGAAGAAGAGCAGGGCTTATATGAATTGTCTTCTCTCTTCCTGCACAAGTGGAAAGCAAAAGGAGGGGGAGGGGAATCTATTCGGGCAAATGGTAGGGTGGAAAAGGGTTATGGCTTCCTAGCCATATTGCTTTCCTGCTCTTGATCCTCTGCAGCCTCTCTGAAGCTGATTTGCATTGTAAACAAACAGTCATTGGAGGAAAAAAAAATGTAGGCTTGAGCATCACCTGGAGTTTGAGCTTTCAACCAGCCAGGAATTCACTGAACATCTTACAGCAAGCCGCTTTTTCCCTTATCCTTAGTGCTTCATATGGATGAGCTAATAGCATTAGGGGTATTAGCTAGATAGAAAATGTAAGCATTAAAGCCACGGTCATCCCCTTGATTCCAGAGAGAAGGCAGGTTAGATTCCCCCCCCCCCCAAACATGAAAACATCATGTTACAGAATACCGTGAAGGCTAGAACTGAGTTTTTAATATTTTGCAAATTATGCACAGGAGACTGATTGAACTGAGTGGTGTTGCTATAGCATAAGACTCATTTATCTATTTAGAATTACCCTCTTGGAAGGAATGTTTTGAATGGGATGTTACAAGGAAATACATAAGGACCTTTTATTCTTGCTTCCTTGCTAATCGTACAACGCAAGAGTCATTGGGACACTCCACTGTTCTTGCCAATGGCCAGTTCTGAGTCATTCATTTATTGGTTAAAATGGCCTTTATGCCCCTTCAATCAAGCAACTCTCCATGGCTTTGCAAAAGCTATGTAACAATACATTCACTACTTGGAACAAATTAATCTGACAATAAATCAGCATTTCCTAAGTTACCGTACATTGTAAATTGTGTTAATAGTTAGATGAGAGGAAAGCCCACCAAGAATCCTGGAGGGAGGCTGCAGAAAGTAGAAAAGGAGAGTGGCTGACCGGAAATATATCCTGGTTTAGAGTCTGCTTTTCCCTGCTCCGGATCCATGCTGGGTTAAGGTTGGTGCTTTATATTGGAAAATGTACAAAGTGGCTGAGTGGTTGCTACTTCTGCTATCTCCTCATCAGCCTATTTGTCGGTAATAGAGAAGGTAATACAGGTAGGGCTCAACCTACGACCACAACTGGGCCCAAAATTTATAATGCTAAGTGAGACAGATGTCAAGTGAATTTTGCTCCATTTTACGACTTTTCTTGCCACAGCCATTAAGTGAATCCCTGTGTTTGTTAAGTTTGTAACACGCTTGTTCAGTGAATCTGCCTTCCTCATTGATGTTGTTTGTCAGAAGGTCGCAAATGGGAATCAGATGATCCTGGGACATTGCAACGGTCATAAATATGAATCTCTATCTGAATTTTGATCACATGATCACGGGGATGCTGTAGTGGTCTTTAGTGTGAAAAACGGTCATAAGTTATTTTTTTCAGTGCCGTTGTAAATTTGAATGGTCACTAAACGAACTGTTGTAAGTCAAGGACTACCTGTAATACTAGGTTCTACCTACCGAAGTTTTCTCTTAGGGGAAGGTATATGTCCAGGTAAGGAACGTATACCATATATACTTTTCTTGTCCACTTAGAATACTTTCTGATATCTCCAAAAGAGCTGGAAAGTTGCAGAAGCCTGCAAAACAGTAGAGAATACAGAGCAGCAGCTTACAGTACGTAGGAAAGTTGCTCTTCTAAATGAATTGAGGAGAAAGATTCCCACTAGAACAAGCCAACATCGGTCACCACCCACTTACGAGGATTTCCCCACAACAACTCTGCGAGGTGGGTCAGGTTGAAAGACTGAGTGGCCCCAAGTCACTAAGCTATTTTTTCATACCTTAGGTGGGAGTAGAATTCACTGTCTCCTGGTTTCTAGGCCAGCACCTTAACTACTACCTCAAATGCTCTCTCTTTATAGGCATACAGTAATGTGAATCCTGTATATAAATAAAGTGTCGGGGGTGGGGCACACAGGGGTGAAATGCTCCCGGTTCGGACCGGATCGCCTGATCCAATAGCGATGGAGGTGGGTGGTTCGGCGAACCGGTAGCAAAAATCCCTGCCCCCGCCCCATTGCCCAGCTGAGCCACGCAATCATCAGAGGCTTTTTTTTAATTTTTAAAAGCATTTTTCTGCGGCCGAACAAATGTTTTTAAAAGTAAAAACAAAGCCTCTGCTGATCAGGCAAGTCAGCTAGGATCGTCAGAGGCTTTAAAAAAAAGAAAAAGTCAGTGTGATCGTCAGAGGCTTAAAAAAAAAGAAAAAGCTCTGCCAATCAGGCAAGTCAGCTGGGATCGTCAGAGGCTTTAAAAGCATTTTTTAAACAATCTCTTCAGCCGAAGAGGTTGTAGAAAAATGGTTTTAAAAGTAAAAAAAAAAAGTTGGCCATGCCCACTTAGTCATATTACACCCCCCCACCAAGCCACGCCCACAGAACCGGTACTAACAAAATTTACATTTCACCACTGGTGGGGCAGCCATCTTTTGCATTGGCCCTTCAGGCCTGCCACATATAGTGCCATAGGAAACTGGGAGGGGGGATTGTATGGAATAGGGGTGATATATAGTCAAAATAACATTCCTTTCTCAGAGAGTCAATGATGCCTTGCCCTGCACTTGGAGGGTATAACTGGGAGGCATCTCCAGTTGGGACTGTGCTTTGATTGGACCATGTGATGGACATGTGGGTGCTGGGCAGGGACTTGGACTTTCCTTTAAGTGGGGAAAACCTGGAAACTTTCAGATTCGGGTTTTCCCAGATGTGCCAATATGAGATCACTAATAAAATGGAACTTCAAGCCTCGGAGTCTTCTTTTGTTGGGGTTGTTACTTGGAACCCTGACATGAAGTACATTTGTTACAGTTAAACTACTGCAGGATATGAAGTATCTTATCCAATGCAGACCAACTTCATGTGCACCTAAAACTGAGAGAAAAGAAGTGAAATGAGATAATTATCTCTCACCCTTCAGACCATCCCCTCTTGAGGGAGAGGAAGAAAGCGCACAATTATATTGGTTTAAGATATGATTAAAGGAGTAAGAATGTGAGCCTACAACTTTTATCAAAAAAATAACAGTAGATCTGGGAGTAACCTGTTACCATTAGATCTTCATTTTAGAACCCGTTTCCCCCTTTTCAGCTTCCTTCTGATGTAGCAATTAATTCTACGGGCGTCTTTCACTGCATCCTGACCCTTCTCTTGAAGTAACGCCCCCCCCCCAACCCAACCCAGCCTCCATCCTCTCTCTCTCTCTCTCTCTCTCTCTCTCTCTCTCTCTCTTTCTGCTCCCTTCAAGAGTGTTGTGACTGGAGGCATCAATCTACACCTCCAGCAAGGGCTTTTAACTCTCGACAAAAGTTAAATTAGAGATAATATTTCCTTCATTAATCTGCTATTTCTTTTATGGAAAATAAAAAAGCACGATAATGACTCAATCAGAACTTTTCAACAATTGGGGAAAATATTTCTCTCTCACCATGCTTTGTTACGGCTGCTATTTTGCTGATTTTGTTTGGTGTGTTTGTTTGTAGGCTAATGTCATGCTTTAAGAACGTTGATTGCAATTGAGCATATTAATTACACAAAGTCTACTGAGCTTTTTAACACAGTTCCAATTTCAACAGCCTTTTATAAAAGTGTTTCAGTGTATATTATGACATAATTTCATTGTTTCATAGGAACAATAAGCTCTAAATGGACATGGGGCGAGAAAGCTGGATAGAAAAGTAAATACAAATAACACATGAGGGTTTTCTGTTTGAGGGGGAAAGGGTTTGAGTATTTTGTTCATCTTGAGGCTATGAAATAGCACTGTTTGGTCTCTCTGTATTAGAGAACAAGTAACGTGTTAATTGCTGCTTAGACCTGATTCATGATTTTATTTAATTATTTAGCCTATAGCAAAAATGTTAAAAAGCACATCACAATTACATTCTCAGTGAGCAGATGTGAAACTATTTACTCTGTTTACAAATTCAAACATATAAATTCCAGTTGCTGGAGTTGAGTTTGTCCAGTTTAATGAAAAGAAGGACTAGGGGTGACATGATGGCAGCGTTCCAATATTTCAGGGATTGCCACAAAGAAGAGGGGATC
>WNWU01000006.1:22070930-22089275 GCA_012654045.1 Ptyas mucosa
AGCGGACTAAAGTGCTATTAAGTAGCACTTAGCTGCCAGCTGCCTGCAATTACTGCGAGTTCAAATCTCACCAGGCTCAAGGTTGACTCAGCCTTCCATCCTTCCAAGGTAGATAAAATGAGGACCCGGATTGTGGGGGCAATAAGCTGACTTTGTATAAAAAAGACCACCGCTTGGGGGGGGGGGGCAAAAGCCCTACTAAGCAGGTATATACAAAAATATGATGGCTATTGCTTAACACATTGTAAGCCGCTCTGAGTCTCCGGAGAAGGGCGGCATATAAATCGAACCAATAAACAATAATAATAATAAACTTAAAATCTTTGATATTTAACAATAAATGAATAAATATTTAATTTATTAATTAAATATTTAATAAATAAATAAATGAATAAATAAATACAGTTTGAGTATTGCATCTCCAGTAGTCAGTGCAACCCAATTATTTTTTTCTAGAAGTGTATCATTGTCCAATACTATCTTTTATTGGATTATTCATAACATTAAATTAATAAAAATGTGAAATAGTTGTAAAATGGCCTTTCACCAGTGTTCATGTATCCTTGCTCTCATTCGATGCCTCTTTATCTTTTGAATTTTAAACATGCCTGCTCACAGAGACACATGGCAAAGGGATGAATATAAATCTAAAGGCTTAAAACGATTTGTTTTTGATGAAAGACTGTGAGAATTAGTGAAAAGGGTGATGAAAGGTTCTGAATTTTGATACGAACAAGAATGGAACATGGGGTGGGAGAGGAAAGAAGTGAAAGAGAGTGAAAATAGAACCACTCCAGAAGAGAAAGTACATGTTATGTATGAAAGATGTATTAGAAGATAGTCCCCCTAACAAGATAAATGGTAAATATGGTAAGTACACATAAAGAAAGAGGATTTGAAAGCTAGTTAGAACTGATTGAAAATGTTGTACAGACTGCCACAGAAGAATGTGGGGTTATGATAATAGGAAGCATGAAAAAGGATCTTTGGTCCAATCAAGCAAAAGAGGCTGTGGATGAGGAAAAATGCATATAAGAGGAAGATTACTGCAAAAATGAGGATAATGTATAGAGAGACAAATATATACTGTAATTCCAAAAATATTGTTTAAGAGAGTATAAAGAATGATTAAGATGAAAGAGTCAGAGAAAACGAAGCAAGATTTTGATGTAAATAATAGATCAGTGATGGCTAACCTTTTTGCCGTCGTGTGCCAAAAGCGAGGGTAATGGGGGGATTGCGCGCTTGTGTGTCCACACCCATAATTCAATGCACCCCGTCCCCCCACACATATGCGTGTGACCCCTCCGCTCCCCCTGCTTTTGGCACGCGATGGCATGGTGGGCCCGGTAGACCCATTTTTTTGCCCTCCCCGGGCTCCAGAGCCTTTCTAGGAGCCTGGGGAGGGTGAAAACAGTCTTCCCCACTCCCCCGGAGGCCCTCCAGAGGCCCAGAAACAGCCTGTTTCCCAACGTCCGGTGGGCCCGGAAGGCCCAAAAATCATTGGCCAGTGCGCACATGCATGCTGGACTGAGGTAGGGCAATGCTCGTGTGCCCACAGATATGGCTCCGTGTGCCACCTGTGGCACCTGTGCCATAGGTTCGCCATCACGGTAATAGATCATTTTAGAAGTGGTTAGAGATGGCAGACAACACTGGATCCTTGGCAAGGATTCAAATTGTTTGCAGTGAACATATAATGCAGTGGCTAAATTAAATATGAAAATTAATATATCAAAACTCAAGGTAGTTGTGTTCGACAGAGAAAAAGAAGTCCATTTTTACACATTAAATGGTAGAAACCTAAAGCAAATACGGTAGATGAATTTGTGTATGTTAGTGGAATGTTTCCCAAAGTTGAGAAAATGGATGGAGAAGTTCCGAGAAGCACAAATGCTACAAAAAATAATAATAGTGTGTGATAAGTTATAAAGAAGTATGTATTGAAAGAAGCAAAAATGGTGTGTATAGGAGCCTGCTTCTGTACTTTTTATTATATAGAAATGAGGGCTGATGATGTCAGGAGAAAAAGAAAATGGGAATGCAATGGGATGGAATACTTAAGTGTATCTGGCAGATGAAAAACTAGAATATGGAATTAATGGGCACTGAATAAATCTAGGTTAAAAGTATATGAGCAGTATGAAATAAGTACACTGAGATAGTTTGGCAGGTAGAAAGAGTGATTGGTAAAAGGTGTCCCTGCGGTTTTTACTTCACATGTCGTTGCCGATTATAGGGGGTGGTGCTCATTTCTGTTTCAAGGCCATTGAGCCAGTGCTGTCTGAAGACATTTTCACAGTCATATGTCCAGCGTGATGTCACGGAACACTGTTACCTTCCCACCAAAGTGATACCTATTTATCTACTTGCATTGGCATGCTTTCAAATGCTAGGTTGGCAGGAACGGAGGCGAGGATGGGAGCTCACCCTGTCTTGTGGCATTCGGATCTCGAACTTGGGTTGTGGGGTTTCTAGTTGACAAGCCCAGCATCTTAACCACTGATTCACCGCACCACTCCGAGAATGAGTGAGGACTGACTTGCAAAATAGATATATGAAGTAAGAGTGGTGACTAAGAGACAGGGGAATTATGGCTGGATGGATATCCTTAAAAAAGGAAGGAGAAGTGAGAAGAAAAGGAATAAAAAGCAGTGGTATATGGATGTGATGGAAGCAGAGATTATTTGTTTATAATTTTGATTTATAAGGCCACCCCTACTCAAAATCAGCTCTGGGCAGCATACAATTAAAATCAATAGAAACAAAGAACTAGAAAGAACATCACATAATGGGGGAAATATATATCAAAATAAAACACATCAATGGGCACGCACCATCAGCCTATTCTTTGGCAGGGGGAGGCAAAGAAGTCAGGGTTTTAAAGAACATTTAAAGGCTTGCAGAGTCAGGGCATGGATAGGGTATGAAGTCTGTCTGTCCTTCAGATTGTATAGAGTGGGCAGAAATGATGGGAGAGAGGATGTAATGGGTAGTTTAATGGGGAAAAAGGAATAGGTAGAAGAAGCACAAGCAAGACAACACTTGAATAATAGTAATTTGAGTCCAAGGCAGAAAAGTAATTTGAGAAAGCATCTCAGACTTGACCCTCTCTAGTTCTCATCAAGATAAGGTGAAGATGACAATGAAACTCTTTCAGATTTGCAAGATTCTGTTACTTTAACCTTACAATAGAAGTAATATTAGCATTCATAACATTGGTTTTTTAGCTAGATCTTACACCATGAAGGCTCTATTGAATTGCACTTAGAAGGTTACTGTAACTGGTGCAGCTTGCATTGCAGAGATGTTACCTAGGCCTATCAAGATGTGACTATCACTGCTTGGACCAGCTGTAGCTTCTAAGGGGTTTTCAAGGGCAGTTCTGTATAGAGCATTTTACAGGTAGTCTACATGTGAGGTAACTAAAGCATGAGTGCTTTGGGAGAAATGACTCCAGGTGTAGCAAAAAAAGCGCAGTTGGCTCAACAGTTGAATGTGTATGAAAGCCTTCCTGCCATCTGCTCACTGAACAAGAGCTATGAGTCTAGCAATAGCAATAGCAATAGGATTTAGACTTATATACCACTTCACAGTGCTTTACAGTCCTCTCTAAGTGGTTTACAGAGTGAGCATATTGCCCCCCAACAATCTGGGTCCTCATTTTACCCATCTTGGAAGGATGGAAGGCTGAGTCAACCTTGACCTGCTCGGAATTGAACTCCTGGATTGAGCACTGAATTAGCCCTGCAGTACTGCATTCTAACCACTGTGCCACCACAGTAAGATGCGACATTGCACACCAATTCTGAATGGAAAAGGGCAACCCATACAGAACCAAAAATACAAAATTGCCAAGACTATGAATTCATGACAACTTCCACCATGTCAGGGTTAACTCCTGAGCCTGTTCTCCTCCATCTGGATCCAAAAAGTCTCCAGGAATTGACACATAATTTACAGCAGCATTGCTTGATCAACCAGGTGTCAGACTGAATATAATAAAATAGTGATAGTACCTTATCCCATCTAGATGGAGGACATCAGCCAGGTCAATATATAGATATTAAATAAAAGACAATAGGAAAATATGGAGAGGTGTTGGTCTATTGGTATGAACTAGATTTCATTTACTTTCCTTTATTTTTTCTTATAGCATGCCCCTCATTTGTTTAGCTTATTGTTTCTGATCCCTTTTTCCTGCTTTACATAACATTGCTCTCATTGAACTGGAATACAATAATGGATATGTACGATGAAAGGACAAAATACTGAATGCTGTGTTTTGGTCTTTCTTCTGCGTCCCCAGTCTAATGCTATACCGTGTTTCCCCGAAAATAAGATCCTGTCTTATATTTTTTTGGACCCCAAAATAAGCGCTTGGCCTTATTTTCACGGAGGTCTTATTATTTTGGAGAGTGTGGAGGAAACCAGAGGAAATGGTGGGGACCGGCTGCGCATGCATTTAAATATTTTCGGGGAGGGCTTATTTTCAGGGGGGGCATATTTTAGTGCATGCGCTCAAAAACCCGATTGGGCTTATTATCAGGGGATGTCTTATTTTAGGGGAAACAGGGTACTAGCCATCTTGGTTTTTGGTTTCCTGACAAATAAGACAAATCTCATTTTGATCCAAGCAACTGAAACTACTTGAACTACAAAAAGGCTAACTTAAAAAAGGTTTATTCTTGCATGTCCAGTAAACACGTGGAAGCGTGATAAAAATGACCAAGTGTAGGCAGGTTCACTAAGAGGCAGCTAACATCTCTCTTCCCAAACCTTCAGCTATCTGAGTCCTTCAAAGTGATATTGGAATTAGGCAACATTTTTCTGTTTGAATGTAATGTCATCATAACACCACACCCCAGTTAGCAGCCATGCCTCTATATTTTAAACCAAATGAAGGTTCTGGACACTGTTTTAAAGAATGAATTGCAACATCTTGAAGGGTTTCTCATTAAAACCACACATTCTACATAGGGCGGCAATCTTTCCCAATGATACTTCTGAACCCCACTCGTTTCATTTCATTATTTATTTATTTTTGTTTATTTATTTGTTTGTTCGTTTGTTTTATTTTATTTTATTTTTAAAAATTTGATTTATATGCCGCCCTTCTCCGGAGACTCAGGGCGGCTTACAATGCGTTAAGCAATAGCCTTCATACTTTTTGTATATTTTTTATACAAAGTCAGCTTATTGCCCCCACCATCTGGGTCCTCATTTCACCTACCTTAGAAAAGGATGGAAGGCTGAGTCAACCTTGAGCCTGGTGGGATTTGAACTCGCAGTAATTGCAGGCAGCTGATCTTAATAACAGTTAATGACACTGCTTTAGTCTGCTGAGCCACCAGAGCTTATTTATTTATTTATTTATCAACAAGTACAAGGAAACAAGTAACAGTATAGACATAGACATGGACACATGAAAAAAAATTGACGAAAATAAAAGGAAATAAATAAGCAAAACATAGCCATAAACACATAAAATACATATAAATGGGAACAGTAGGACAGGGACGGTAGGCACGCTGGTGCACTTATGCACGCCCCCTTAGGGACCTCTTAATAAACATGAAACGTCCATGGTAGACAGTTTAAGGTAAAAGGTATGAGGGTTAGAGAGACTAACAACAGGATCAGGTAGAGTGTTCCAGACATTTACTATTTTATTGCAGAAGTCATATTTCCTATAATCAAGATTAGAGCGAATTACATTGAGTTTGAATCTATTGATAGCCCTTGTGTTGTTACGGTTGAAATTAAAGTACTCATTTACAGGCAGGACGTTTCGGTAAATAATCTTATGAACTAAGCTTAGGTCGGAACGTAGACGATGTAGTTCGAGGCTATCCAGGACTAAAATTTCAAGCCTGGTGGTATAGGGAATTTTATTTCGAGCAGAGGATTTGAGTACTCTTCTAGTAAAATATCTCTGGACCCTCTCTAATATATTGATGTCATTGGGAAAGAAGAACGCCAATGTGTGGCCCCTTTGTTTCTCCATTGAAAGCAACCTGAAATAGGCTTCGTGTTTTTCGAAATGATTGTCTTACAGCTGTTTGGATTCCTTTTTAATGTCCCCCCCCCCCGCCCCCATAGGGCAAAAAGAGAGAGAGAAAGAATCTTGACATAAATCGTATTGAGTTCTAGGCACCCAAGTCCCAAGGAATAGATCTTTACCCAGCCATGGATCTTTACCCAGCAATCCACTCTTAATGGTCCTATTTGAAAAAAGACATTAAAAATAGCAAGGCTCCATCCTGTAGCACATTGACTACTGGCATTATAATATATGCTACAGAAGCCCTGAATGTAAATGCAGGATGTTTAATTTCCCAGACGTCTGTATGTGTCACGTAACATTTCTTTTTGCATATATATGCACCTAGCAATAATCACTATAATTCACTCAGTTGCTATAATTCATCTGTCCACTTCTCTGTGTTTTATTTCACCTCTGAAATTGCTGGGCCTTTGATGGAAAATGTAAAGTGGCTCCTAGCATGCCTGAGTATAGGTGTTTCTTCTTAATGAATGCTTGGCTGTGATTAACAAATAATAAATTATACACGTTTTGTACAATATAATGTTTAGGAAGAGAGGGAGGGAAAACACAGGGAAATGTTTTTATAGATTTTTTTCCCCCAGCTTCTGTCACTTAAGTTCTTTTCTTTTTACAGACTTTCGATATATTTCTGAGATCTACCGTATTGTAGTAGGAGCCATGTCTTTTTTAATTTTAATAACTCTCACCTGGTTTAAAAATGATGCTTGCCTGGGAAAAAAAAATGCCAACAATGCTCCAACTTCTAAATATATTTTGTTTTAATGAAGCCACTCTATAAATTTTGCACTATTTTTGGTTATTAATTGCCAAGTCTGAAAAAGGCTAAATTCAGAGCAACTCTCTGTTCCAAGGAAGATCTAATTGCCAAGGACTGAGCCTTAATATTAACTAGGATAATTATTATGCAAAGCATACCCACCCAGAATGTTTGCATAGCTATCACAAGCGCTTTCATAAATGATGCTTTAATTAGTCTTAATTAGAATTTGTTTAAGTCAGCAGGGAATGCAGAGCCCGTGAAATGATGTATGTAATAAGCATCAGGCTCACTTTTTACTTGGGGAATAGAGCTGACAAAATCACATCACGTTAAATTGATTCAGTCAGAATTAAAATTCTTATGGTATTAATTAAATGGGGGATCTCATTAGCAGGCTGCAGGGTGACGGAGAGACTCTTTGGCGACCAGATGTGAAGGAAGCAGCACTGAACAAGAGCACCATTAGACCAAAAAGTCACCCAGCTCAGTCACAGAAACGTGGCATTAAGATTTGATGCAAAGTGCTACAACCGTTCTATTAAGTTCTCAGAAAAATCCAGGGCTCCTTTTAGCTAATTTGGAGCCCTTCAGCTGATTCAAGTCTGAGGTTTGTTCAACAATTGACTATTTTAAGAAAAAAGCCGAGTGATGTCGCATGGGTAGAACTGCAGAGCGGAAGCAGCAGAGACGCAAGGGTTCAACGTTTAATATGAATCAACTGGTACAGGTATAGTCCTCGACTTACAACCACAATTGACCTCAACACTTCTGTTGCTAAGCGAGACAATTGTTAAATCAGTTTCGCCCCATTTTATGACCTTCCTTGCCACACTTGTTAAGTGAATCACTGCAGTGGTTAAGTGAGTAACACGGTTGTTAAGTGAATCTGGCTTTCCCATAGGCTTTGCTTGTCAGAAGGGCGCAAAAGGTGATCACATGACTCCGGGACGCAGCAACCATCATAAATAAGAACCAGTTGCCAAGCATCCAAAGTATGATCACGTGACTATTGAGATGCTGCAGTGGTAAGTATGAAAAATGGTTGTAAGTCACTTTTTCAGTGCTATTGTAAATTTGAATGATCATTAAACGAATGGTTGTAAGTCAAGGACTACTTATATAGATCTGTTTGCCTTAGGTAAAACAAAGAAATCAACAGACTTGCAATTTGAACAAACATTTTTTTCCAAAATGAAAAGGCTGATTTTTCTAATGTCTTAACCTGCAGAACATCCTATCTCAGCTATTTCCTCCAAGTAAACAATCAATGTATGAAAAGAACATTTTGCATCTGGAATTCTTTTTTCCACTCCCCCCCCTCCCCTAGCATGGACTTAACGGTGAAATACATTAACTTGTTATTAATTGAATCATAGTTTACTAAATTAATCCAATTGACTGGGCTTGTCTTACGCTGTAAATATAGCCATGATCTATGTTTAATGTGTAGTATGAACAGGGCCATTGTCTTGGTAATCAATGTTTTTTTTAAGAAAAGAAAAAGGGATACTGGCTAGATCTTAAGAGCAACTTGGATTTTGATTTGGATTGCTAAAAATAAAATGTATAATAAAACTTATTTCTGAGTCTGTCTCTGTTTGCCTCTGCATCTGAGTATGTATTTCCAAAAGATGCTGTCTGGCTGTCTTGTGATAGAAGGAAGAATTGTTCTGCTCAATCAACAATTGGTGGATTGATTTGATATGTTTGAAAAAAATAAAATAAAAAATAAAAAACTTAAAAAAAACAATTGGTGGATTAATTCAAAGTCTCCCTTCTCCTGTTATGTACAGCCCATCCCAAGAGAATGGATAACCTACTGTTCAGTTGAGTTGCGTTCTTTTTCAATCTTTATGCTTGTACATGATGATGTGCTAGATTTTATCTTGAACAAAACAGCAAATTTTATGGGAATGCTGATGTAGATTCAGGCATCTAGCTTCTTCATTCATTTAAGGAAGAGCGAACCACGTTAGATGGCATTATACAGCAGGAAGTAACTTTCTCATTAAGCCTCTATTCAACTTGGGGAAGAAATCAGTTCTAGTTCTTCAACAAGTATAGGCTGCATGTTGGCAAGCATATATTTGCCGTGTTCACACATTACACTTACAATATTGCACACGTGTTTATTTGTATTTAATTGTGTAACGTTCTACCTTTGGCAGTATTGGATTGGAGGTTTCACAAAATGCTATTTAATGAGAAAAACTGCCCCTGTAGCCAGAATGAATTTGAGACCTTAGCACACAGATTTCTTCTGTGAAAACATATGTGGAGGGATCTTTGGTGCTCTCTGAGCATCATTGTTTTCTTTCAGACATTTCATTACTCAAACTAGGTAGCATCATTAGAGAGCACCAAGAACCTCTCCTGTGCTGCAAATATTCTCCTTTATTGGAACTTGACCTCTGATTGTTGTGGCCCGCCAGCGGCCTGTGCAGCTGGTAGCTGATTTTGACAGCAAGGAGGCTGGTGTGATGATTTGCCAGCAGCCTGTGCAACGGGCACCCGAGTCAGACAATGAGGAGGCTGGAGAAGATTTGGTGCCAGAGGCGGGGATTCAGCCAGGGCCTTCAGAACTTCCAGAAGCTCCCATAAGTGAAGAGGAAGAAGAGGAGGAGCCTCTCCTCAATGCACGGGTGTGCAGAGCTGCCAAAAGGCAGGAATGGCTCCTCAGGAGGAGGTTTCCTCAAGAGTAAGCCTTGGGGCTAATTGGCCACTCCCCTAGCCTATTTAAGGAATGATGACTGAGACAATTTGCAGAAAACAACTTTGTTCATATTCCTTTGCGTATTGGCTCCAGAAACGTCTGATCAGCTCTTGCTTCTTTGTCATTTTTTCCTGCAAATTGCTTCTGGGCATTCTGCCAACCACAGTAAGCTTACGGTTATCTGAAAGACTGTGCCTCAGAATTAAGTTATTATTCCTTGGACTCTTGTCGGCTGTTAATGAAGTTAAATTAACAGCCCTTGTTCAGAAAAGACTGATTTAAACTGTACTTGTGTTTGAACAACTACTAAGAAAGCTCATTAGTAGTCCTTAATTAGTAAACTAAGGTTTGTACGGACTTTGTGTGTGCTGCATTCTTTGTGGACCGTAACTGGGGCAGAACACTGATATACAGGTAGTCTTCAACTTACAAAGGTTCACTTAGTGACCTTTCGAAATTACAAGGGCCCTGAAAAAAAGTGACTGATGACCGTTTTTCACACTTATGACCATTGCAGCATCTCCATGCTTCATGTGTTTTTCACATGATCAAAATTCAGATGTTTGGCAACTGACTGATATTTATGACAGTTGCAATGTCCCGGGATCATGGGACTCCCTTTTGCAACTTTATGTCAAGCCAAGTCAGTGGGGAAGCCAGGTTCACTTAACAACCGTGTTACTAACTTAACAACTGCAGTGATTCACTTAAAACTGTGGCAAGAAAGATCGTTAAATGGGGCAAAACTCACTTAACAAATGTCTCACTTAGCAACAGAAATTGTGGTAGTAAACCAAGGATTAACTGTACATGTACCACCTCCTGGTGGAGATCAACTCTTTAATGAGGGAGAGGTTTCAGACTGAAACCTGCTACCTATTACAGGCAGACTGACCAAGTTTTTATCAGCAGCATAAGAAGATTCAGATGTTTTAATCATGGAATGATGTCACCAAGAAGCCTTTTTCTTCTTTTATCTTATTTTTTTTTACCTACTTTGTTTGTTTTTATCCATTCTCTTATTCTCAGAGGCATAAATTTTAATTGGCAAGTCTATATGGTGGTTTGATTGCTTGAATTATATTTGAGCCTGCTTTTATGTAGGGTTGTAGTGTTACAGCAACTTTGCTGATCACCTGACCATAAATAAATAAACATGAAAATGAAAAATACGTATTTAATTTAGATTTATAAAATCACATGGCTTGTTGTCCAGAGTCAAATACGAGATATGTCAAAAATTCTTTTGCGGAAAGAGAAATGATGGATCCACAGTGGAGTTTTAGGTCAACATTAGGTAAGTAGGACCTGAACATATACTAAAGAGCATTTAATTTATATTGTGGCTGGGAGGTGATGTTAAGGGTATATTGGAGGCAGTTTTTAATGAAAGCTTTATGGTTTTCTACTTTATGGCAGAAACTGCCAAAAGTCCATGTGGAATTGGCAATGTACAAATAATGTAATCAATCAATAAATCTAATTATAAAGCTGGTAATGTTTCTGAATATTTTGAGTTCTTCTGTCCCTACCATTCTATGATCTAATTTGGGATTAAGAAATAATGGTTGGTTTGCTTGTTGACGTGTTTTTTATAGATGTAGCTATTTATGATACTAAAGGGTAGAGATAAAGCCTCCTTGGTTTATTACATTTATTTCTTTTCCATACATAACTCATAATACATAACTTACTCATTCCTCTAGAACAGGAGGGTCAAACTCAAGGTCTGTGGGCCGGATCCAGCCCGTAGGGTATTTAGACCTGGCCCGCGGGGCTGCCCTTGATACAGTGAAGGACTGGTCCGTGGTGCCTCTGCTAGTGAAAACTGAGCTCCATTTTTGCTGGCAGAGCACTGCAGGAGGCCCCTGGAGGTGCCCCTGACACAAGTGAGGTTGAGTTGGCCACGCCCACACTGGCCATGCCCACCCAGCCCCCGAGGTCAAACACAACCCTGATATGCCAACCTCAATGAAATCAAGTTTGACACCCCTGCTCTAGAACTTGAACTAATAATCATAATCATAAGTTTATTTGTTAAGCATATATAACAGGTAAAAGTATAAACATAATTTGAATACATGAAAAGAGTAAGTAAAAAGGAATATTAGGACAGGGATGGTAGGCACACTGGTGCACTTATGCACACCCCTTACAGAACTCTTAGGAATGGGGTGAGGTCAACAGTAGACAGTTTAAGGTTAAAGTTTTGGGGGTTTGGGGAAGAAACTACAGAGTCAGGTAGTGCATTCCAGGTATTGACCACTCTGTTACTGAAGTCATATTTTCTGCAATCGAGTTTGGAATGGTTTACCTTGAGTTTGTATCTATTGTTTGCTCATGTATTGTTGTGGTTGAAGCTGAAGTAGTCATTGACATTGACAGGAAGGACATTGTAGTTTTTCCGTTTTAGGGAAAGACATAATAGTTTCTCCTAAAGCAACAAGTGTAAAGCCCCTTTTTCAGGTAGTTCATCTGAATAATAAAAGTGGCGGCCTTGTGCATACATACATACTGAGGAGTGAAGCAAGTTGCATAATGTTTGGATATCAAACTAAGATCATGAGTGAGGTTAATTTTACTCAGCCAGGAGGGTTAGAGTTAGGAACCGGGGATCGGAAGTTAGCAAACGGGCTGTTTTCAGCCTCTGGAGGGCCTCCAGGATGTGTGTGTGTGGGAAAGGCCGTTTTCGCCCTCCCCAGACTCCTAGAAAGGCTCTGGAGCCTGGGGGGAGAGAAAAATAGGCCCCCCCACCCTGAGGCCCTCCGGAGGCAGGAAACAGCCTGTTTCCCTACTTCTGGTGGGCCCAGAAGGCCCAAAAATCAGCTGGCCAGTACGTGCATGCGTGCCGGAGCTGAGCTCACATGTCCACCAATATGGCCACGCGTGCCACCTGTGGCACACGTGCCATAGGTTTGCCATCATGGATCTAGCCTTTTGCTTCTACCTAGTGATAATCCAGATTCCCCCCCACCCCCCAACCCAGATATGGTGGCTCAGAGAACAACCCTTTGTACCCATTGGGGATGATGATGGTGGGATATTCTCCAAGCTTATAAAAATAACAAAGGAAAAACAGCTCCAAATGTAGATGAGAAAACTTCTTTCTGGATCAAAAGAAACATTAAAGTATGCATTTTTAGAACCCGGGCTGAAGATGAACACTTTCAGCCATTGTCAAAGGAACTCAGATGCTTTGCAAGTGGGCTATAGATGAATATATCATCAAATTTTCTGGATATTATATTCACCCAGGAATGTTCCTGCACCTCTTTAATTAAGACAGCTGAAATAAAGAACAGAAAAGCCCTTCTCCCAAACTTTCAATGGAAATAAGTTTTGATTTAGAACCCGTTTCAGTTTTTGAATTTATAGTAATACTATTAAAGTTTCAGGTTGGACAATAATGCATATAAATAGCACCGCCGTAACCTCATGATAGTTCCCCAAGCCTTTAAAATGCATGTTTAAACGAAATTGGTGTCTGCAAACTGCTACCACAATGAAATTCTCCTGAGAGGGGCTAGTCAGAGAAGATTGATTGTAAAAAAAAAAAAAAAAAAAAAGTAAGCGAATACTATATGTGGAACATGTGTATGCAATAAACCTTCATTTGAAAGCTTTTCTGAGCACAGGGAGCAGAGCCCAGGAGCTGTGTTTGCATTGGCTTGGTGGTGAGAATGAAAGAACTTTAATTGTAAGAACAAGGACATCACAGCTCTATGAACAAGGCTCTAATTCTCCATGGAAATAAAGAAGATTGATGGCATCTGCTGGGGTTTCCGATGGAAATGAAATGTTGAACCTGAGCCCAGATGTTAGAAGGCAAATCTCGAAGAAATCTCTTATGGAAGCTGTCCCTTTCCGTAAACTGCAGAAGGATTGTCAGGATTCCTGATGGTAAAACATCATGGCTTCGTCAAACATCCAGTGTTGGTCACCGCATTACAAAAAAAGATGTTGAGGCTTTGCAGAGGAGAGCAACTAAGTTGATTAAAGGCCTGGAGATAAAAAAATATGAAGAACAGTTGCAGGAGCCGGGTATGGCTAGTCTAGAGAAAAGAAGGACTACGGGGTGAGATGATAGTGGTATTCCAGTATTGGAGGGGCTGCCACAAAGAAGGGTTAACCTATTCTCTGAAGCACCAGAAGGCAAGACGAGAAACAGTCAAGGAGAGAAGCAACTTGGAATTAAGAAGAAACTTCTTAACACCGAAAACAATTAACCGGCTTGCCTTCAGAAGTTGTGGGTGCTTCATCATTGGAGGTTTGTAAGAAGAGACTGGACAGCCACTTCCCTCAAATTATAATCTCCTGCTTGAGCAAGGGGTTGGACTAAAAGACCTCCAAGGTCCTTTCTAACTCTCTACTGATTGATTGACGTTTCATAGGAAAGAAATTCCTATTGCAGTGAAAATGGAAGCAGAGGGAGCATTCAATGGATAGAAATAGGCAGTCAGTTGGGACAATCAATGGAGCTCTCTGCTAATGGATTAAACCAGATTCTGTTTGAGGAGACAGGAATCTGTTGGGGACTAAAGAATGACTCTTCTTGTGTGGCTCTGACAGTTCTTTGCACGTCTATTCAGAACAATGTTATAAGCTTAATATATTATATGCATTATTTTACACATACAGTAACTGATGTGTAAAATACACATATTTTAACTGATCAGGTGAAAGCATGCTAGTAAGTCCTGCCTAGATAAAATTTAAGAGTCAGTTTAGGAATAAAATTCAAGGATCAAGACAGAGCAAACGGTGTAAATAATTTTGCGTTCTTTCATAGAGTTTCAGAAATAGTCATCTTGATCCCGTATCTAAAGGCAAGCTCTGAATACATTTCATGTAATCGAAGAATGAGAATGAAACTAAAACAAATCCTTAAAGGTAAAGCAAACACTCCTATGGATAGACTGAATACATTTCTGAGGTTTTCTTGCCAAAAACATGGAAGTGATTTGACATTAATTTCTTGCAAGATGTTTTTATAAATTGCCCAGTCGACAATCAGATCTGGTTTTGGTCACCCGTGTACTAACCAGGTTAATCTATGCTTAACAAGGTCCTCCAGATACTGGCAACTGCTCTAACCAAGGAATAGGTAGGCTTCGTAACCAAGTGGGACTTCTCCCTACCAGCTAAATTTTAAACACAGACAATTTTAAATATCAGAATTATCTATACCATCAGTGCAGCACAGTGATTGGTGAGCACCTCAAATAAAGTTAGTATATTAGGCTTGTATGATTATCAGATGGGAAATAAGTAGTGTTATCTTAATTGTGTAGAGCTCAACTCCATAGCATGTCCAATTACAATTGCAATACTCAACTAGGGAATGTTAAGACCACTCCCAACAACACTGACAGGCAAGCCACTAGACTAGTATATAAACACAGAGCAAACCCCAGTCCCTCCTAGCATCGATGATGTTACCTTGTTTAGTAATAAAACATCTGCAAGAAGACAACCAAGCCCAGAGAGGATCCCATAGACACCCCTGTGTTGATCAGTTAGAAAGACCAAGAGTAAGCACTGATCAATACATGCTGCTCAGCAAGAAAACAAGACTCACAAATGTAGACCAGCACATATGAATGCCAGCAGAGAGTTGCAAACAGTAAGATGTTTGAAGATTAGGTTCAAACAGTTGCTGGAAGGATTGGGACATTCATTGGAAAGAATGGAATAAAGAATGGCCTTAAGAAATTCTGAATAGTTTCCTGAATATTGTGTCTTGATAGAATGAAAGACAGAGAACTCTTCAGGAAGCCCTAGAGCACAACAGCTTCACGGACTTAACATTTTCATATTTGAATGCCCTTTATTTTTTATTTTTTGAATTTGCTGCATTGCCCTTATACGTAACTCTAACAAAGAAGGATCAGCCATGTAAGGTTAACAATTGTCTTGTGTTGTTTGGTTTATGTTATGTCTAAGACTTCAAATTAACTCTGGATCAGTTCTAATATAAGGAAGGCAGGGATGGGCTTCAAAAATTTTAGCAAGGGGTTCTCTGCCTGGTTGGTGGGTGGGCGTGGCCATGGTGGGTGTGGCCTAGTTGGCCTCCTGCACCATGGCTGTGTGTGTGTGTGTTTTTGCACTCCCCGGGCTCCGGAGGCTTTCCTCAAGCCTCCAGGAGGGCGAAAACAGCCTCCCCATGCTCCAGAGGCCCTCTGGAAGCTGAAAACAGGCCTGTTTCTGGTCTTCCCGAACTTCCAGTAGGCCCATTTTTTGCCCTCCCTGAGCCTCCGTGTGTGCCCTTCACTTACCTGCATCCAAAACAGGCCGCATGGGGACTCCTGAGAGGGGTGGGGTGGGGTGGGCCCAGCCAGGAGTGGGATTTGGGGGTTCTCTGAACTGCACAGAATCTTAGCTAGAGGTTCTCCCGAACCCTTGCGAACCCCCAGCAGCCCACCCCTGAGTACATGCCATGCATGTGGCATGCCCCAGATCCAATCTTTGGGGAAGAGAGAGCGAAGAATGAAGTGGTTACATCTTCCGTACTATTCTAATAATAAAGGAATGGTGTCTGATTTTTTTATTACTCCACCTTTACATCTATCCGAGATGCTGATATGATTATTAGAAAGCCTTGGTTGTTATTTTGCATAGGCAGTAGTATTATCTTCTGCTTGTCTGGCCTGTTTAACGTATCTTTTAGTAGGAAGAGCAAAAGCCAGGACACCTGAACATTTCCAAAAGCAAACAGAATCGCCGTGCAAAACCAAGCAGTTCCTATTGTCGACGAACGAACTGTTTCCTAAATGACAAACTGCCAAGAGGCATAAAAACCATGGTAAGCTTCATGCCAGTGTGTTTTACGCTAATGAAAATGGAACCAGCCACGAGCCTTTCTGGTTTAGGTACTCTGAGATATTAAAACCTTGGGAATGGATTTGCTCTCTAAAAAGTTTCTACCCCTTATTGCAATTGCACAAATTAAAAGTATATTGAATTGTTTTCCATTCATTACAAACCACGCAAGACAGCTTCTAATGCACAAGGCAATTGCCTACCGGTCCAGTCAACTGTTTCACCCTTGGCGTAGCTCTCCTTTGTCATTTGAGAAGGCCCACATGTACCAACTGAGGAATGAAAAAGGCCAATTGGAACGCTGGAGAGTAGACTTGATCTAACTCAACCTTTTCAAATTACTACACTAATTTTCAACGTATGAATTTAACTGTGGTGTTTGCCCCTCCATAAACAGGATAAATAAACACTATATCATTTTTACACTTGAACTGTGTTATGATTTTAATGCCAGCTTAGGTGAGATGAGGTCAGAGGATACAATTAAATGGATATGGTACCATCTGGATATTAGGGCCTCTTTAACCATGCTTGAGTGATTTATCCATCAGCAACTCATGTACTGCTCCATAAAAATTGATATCTGTTTTGTTTAAAGGTATTAAAATACAGTGTACTTTTAAAATTAAAGGCTAAAATATTGCATTGTTGCCAGCAGGTAGTTTTATACCTTATTCACGGAAACAGACATTTCTTATGTAGGGCTACAACTGTTACAGGACATTTAATCTCGTTGTTGATGTATACGCAAACACAGGCCCTGTAAAAGAAAGACCTATTGCACGATAAATCATGATATCATCTCTGTGAGAAAATAATTTAATACTATTACCTTCCTTGTTAAAGGGCTATATATCTGTTACACCTTTTAGCACAATTAGATTTGTCTGTGCAAAGCTGCTAAGGAAATGCTGCATAAACCCGTTTAATAAAAAGAACACAAAGCTACAAGGCTGCCACATTTTTTTTATTACAAGTTTGCTACTAATACTTTATGGCATTATATTGAATGTATTCCGTAATCAAACTAAATTGATACAGAATCAAATATTTCAACTGCCACTGGTAAAGGCAAATAAATAGCAGGGAGAGCAGATCTCTGAAAAAAAAATCATTCATCAATATGCCTACAGACAAAGAAAAGGAAAGGAAAGGAAACAAAAGTTAAAGGACTGCCTATTTTAAAAAGTAACATTTGATTGCACATTTCCAGAAAAAGAAGAAAAGAAATAAGAATATCTAGCAAAAAGTCAACAATACTTCTGGACAGTAATTTATACAGTTTAGTAATTTTTCTGTCAATAGGATACAAATAGCACTAATATATTACTATAATTCTTCATTTTCATTAAGACATCTGCCAAGTTCTCAAACCCTTTTTTCCATTTCGGACTTGACTTATAATTGCATAATCCCTTGGGGGAATGTCAATATTATTTTAATCAATTTTAACCACAATACACTATGGATGATTACATTGCAATATCATTTCCAAAGTTACCTCCTCCTATTCCTCATTTGCAAAGGGAGAGAATACAATGAAGGTTGGTAAATCGCATTTCCAAAAAAGGAGCCAACTACAGCTGATTAGCAATCTCCCATTCTGAACTGTCACAGGAAAATACAGATATATTACATATTTACTCTCCTATCAAAGGACAAAAGAATGATCATTTTGATTGATTACTTGTTTGTAAAATATACTCTAGCTGGTCCATAGATTTGGACAACTTCCTGTACACACTCATATGAAAACAGATTGATACTTTCTTGTGTGGAGAGACATACAATTACTTGTATGGCTAATCCCTTGGCCAATGAAGAATATTCTATTCTATTCTATTCTATTCTATTCTATTCTATTCTATTCTATTCTATTCTATTCTATTCTATTCTATTCTAGTCTAGTCTAGTCTAGTCTAGTCTAGTCTAGTCTATTCCATTCCATTCCATTCCATTCCATTCCATTCCATTCCATTCCAT
>WNWU01000006.1:22089285-22125762 GCA_012654045.1 Ptyas mucosa
TCCATTCCATTCCATTCCATTCCATTCCATTCCATTCCATTCCATTCTATTCTATTCTATTCTATTCTATTCTATTCTATTCTATTCTATTCGGAGCCTTGGTGGCGCAGCAGACTAAAACTGCTGTTAAAGTAGCACTTAGCTGCCAGCTGCCTGCAATTACTGCGAGTTCAGTTCTCACGAAGCTCAAGGTTGACTCAGCCTTCCATCCTTTCGAGGTAGGTAAAATAAAGACCCAGTTTGTGGGGGCAATAAGTGACTTTATATAAAATAGAACACTATTCTATTCTCATGGGGGCCCAAAAAGCCCTACTAAGCAGGTATATACAAAAGTATGAAGGCTATTGCTTAATGCATTGTAAGCCGCCCTGAGTCTCCAGAGAAGGGCGGCATATAAATTGAACTAATAAATAAATGAATAAATAATAAATAAATATTCCATTCCATTCCATTCCATTCCATTCCATTCCATGAAATCTGAATTCCTATGGACATCTGTTTCTCCAGAAATGATGACCATTTTGAACTTCCAAAGGTGGGATAAGTAAAATGTAAACATGACATAATCAGCCAAGCTAGCAGCGTCCAGTTCTTTTGAGCTGTAGGCACATTTGAAATATTGAAAACAATTGTGCGTAATCACATAAAACAACTTGGAAAGGTTGTCAGTAACTGTCCCAGTGAACATAGCCAGTCCCGAAGTATCCATTTCAGCATTGTCCAAAGCACCCAAGAAAAATATTTTACCCCAAACTTAAAAAGTAACACTGAAATCTGGTCTTCAAAATCCCAGTCTTTGAATGTCTGGGTTTTTTAAAAATTCTGAATTCAAAATTATTAATTCCACAAAATTGTTAAGTTAGTATTCTTATCTCTAAAACTACAACTGAATGCTCATTTCATGAAAGGTAATTGCTCAGATAAACGCATGAGTACTTTAGGGAAATATCCCCACATCAACACAAAAACACAAAGGGTTCCCTAGGTAAAACATCTTCCACCCACCAAACCAAGCTAGATTGCATACTCCAAATAAAGGGCAAAGCAAAAGGCCCTGTTGTCTCTTTCCCCATTAAATCCTGCTTTAAACAATCTTCAGCAGCCTCACTCATCATCTAGTTCAGGGGTCCCCAAATGTGGCAGCTTTAAGACATTCTCCATAGCTGGCTGGAGAATTCTGGGAGTTGAAGTCTACAGGTCTTAAAGCTGCCAAGTTTGAAGACCTCTGGTCTAGTTGAAAAAACTGAGAAAACAACATACAACTCTACAGTATGCAAACACCAAATTGGGACAAGAAGATAACCTTCCAGGGAACTTCTTTAGCACAGATCCAAAATCCCAAGTGCTGGACTGACTACCTTGTGCCATCTCTGAAGTTTCATCAGTGGTACCTTTTAAACCCAAGAGTCCTACCTCAACCAAAGTTTTCTATAGTTTCATTCCAGGGCATTGATATAACATTTTAAACATGTCAACCTATCATTTCTGACCTTGCCACAAAGACATCAATCTCTCTCTCTACCCCCCCACCCCACTCAAATCTCATTTGCCTGATAGACTTCATGTTGGCCTTCACAACAGGGTTACAGGTCATAAAATGTTACAATATTAATGTGGCACAAACCTATGGGCCAGCCAAACTAAAGAACTGCTCCTACCACATTCTAGTGTGAAAGAGTCCTTTTGTTAGTAGTTACAGAACAGCGAAATGCAACTATACATGAGGATGTAAAGAAAGCTGACAATAGCTAACCTTTTCCATGTGGCACTCATGGAGCATTTATTCTATTACAGGGACAGTCCTGCTGTTGGGGATTGCAAAGTGGCCTATCTCAGAGGATTGTCAGCATTAAGCCATAGGCAGTGTTGAGGTTGGAGTCCCTGCCTCAGCTAAAGAGCTGAGTCACACTCAGGAAGACTTGTTGCATCAGCAAGGTCGTAGCCTACCAAGAAATCTTGATTGGGCCTTCTGACCAAAGTGTTATCTTAGCATAACTGAGCAACTCTAGAACCCCAGAATATTTCACTTGACAGCAATGCAAGAACTCAATTTGTCTTTTCTCAACACAGCACAGAAAGGACAGGTTTGAGATCAGGTGGTACCAGAAGGTGGTACCAGAAGGAGGAGATGGACAAAGTTTTGATGATAGCAATTCACATAATGGGGGAATTGAAGGGGAATATGCAGGTTCAGGGAAGAAAGTACCTTCTCCACAACCTTCTCACACTTATTGTGTCACTATTTGCTATGTCCATGAAGTGGGACTGAATGTTTCAGGCCAGCAGTTTCCAACCTAGGCACCAATCTGTGAAAGTTTTAAAATGTTTATAGTATTTTTACATTTTGCTCATTTGCTTTGCTCCGTAACCAAAGGTAATTTTTTGTGCAAGGGATAAGAAACCTATATAGCCTGCTGGAGATTGCTACATTAAGGGGTTTTCAAAATGTGCTGTGCAAAACTCCAAAGTTTCACAAGGACTTGATGGGGTTCCGGGAGAGATTAAGGAGGGAAAGAACGGTCATTAGAGAAGATTTCACCTTCACTATGTTTATGTGTTGGTCTCATTTTATCTAGGGTTTTTTCGTCGTTGTAGTTGTTGTTAACTTTTATTCTTGACAATCATTAATGGTTTTCATAGTTTTACATTGTGGTTGTAAGATACCCCGAGTCACTTAATATTGAGATGGATGGCATATAAATTTAATAAATATATAAATTTGAATACAGTCATTTTTTTGTCCACGCCTCTTGAGTGGGTTTTTTTTAAAACTAACAGATTCCTTGGCCTAAAAAAGTTTGAAAAATCTTCACTTAACTTACTTTTCTCCAGTTTTCACTACCCATCAGGCCAATGGGGAGTTACCGTATATATCAGGAAGATAGATATAGATATAGATATAGATATAGATATAGATATAGATATAGATATAGATATAGATATAGATATAGATATAGATATAGATATAGATATAGATATGGGGTGAAATCCAGCAGGTTCTAACAGGTTCTGGAGAACCGGTAGCGGAAATTTTGAATAGTTCGGAGAAATGGCAAATACCACCTCTGGCTGGCCCCAGAGTAGGGTGGGAATGGAGATTTTGCAGCATCCTTCCCCTGGAGTGGGGTGGGAATGAAGATTTTGCAATATCCTTCCCCTGCCACGCCCACCAAACCATGCCCACAGAACTGGTAGGGAAAAAAATTGGATTTCACCCCTGATATAAATATAGATATTAAAAAGGTCATTAGTTTACCATTTGAGCCAGAGTCAGATCTGAGTGTGACAACCATGGAGTAAGTGAAGGGAAGGTTTCTATTAAGCTTTGACCAACTTATTGTTTACAGGCAAGAAAGAGAAGATAATAGGATGGGAATAATGGCAAAAAGCAAGGAAGGTTTAGAGGCGAAGAAATAGGGATGGATACCAAAACTAAGCAGTAAGATTTATTAGTCCATGAAAAATTAGGGACAATGTTTGGTTATCCAAGGTACATATTTCCTGCACATATTTAACATAGCAGCTCTTACATCCCCCCAAACGCCTTTAGATACTGACCTTGGCAATATTGCAGGCGTAATATTTTCCCAAGGCTGACTCCTTCCTGAACTGAGTCTCCAATATATTCTGAACAAACAAGCTTCCCTCACCAACAGGCATACAGTAGCTATCTTCTTTCCCCACCTGCTTTTTCTTGAATGAGCAGATTTCTTGTATATTTTAGGCCTTTCAAATGTGATGTGTTGGGCACACACAATCCTGCTTAAAGAAACTATAAACCATTTGTTAATCATTGCTAGCAAGACAGGTGCATTTTCTTTACAAATTGCAGTGCAAAAGAAGCACGGTGCTAGCATGGGGGTAATTTAAAGCTGTGTGTTTAAAATGCTCGACATATTTGGGGTTATTATTACACATGGTTTGTGCTACAGAGTCAAGAAATGGCTGGGAAGGCTGCGGACTTGATTCTACCCATCGGTGGAATAAATCCTTGAATTAGTACGGCATTTAATCGACTTAAATAAATAGGCCAGTTGGGATATCAATCTCAGGTGGGGGTTATGAAGACCCATTGAACACGATGCTCCTTCACAGATGCAAATTGTTCATCTTTGGGTTTCCATTTCGTTGTTCAGCAGCACCAATGCATTTTACATTTCAGTATAAGCTGCTGGAAAAATTGGAGATAATTTCTAACGAATCGACCTCTACCTTAGAATTACAGAATAACTAGCAATACAGTACAGGTAATCCTTGAATTACAACCAAAATTGAGCCTGTCCATCACTGTCATAACCTGTGATGTTTGTCAACTGGGCTGGTTATGTGACCAACCAACCCAATTTTATGACCCTTTTTGCAGTGATTATTAAGCAGACCAATGATTTGTTTGGGGCTGGTTTGGTGAAAAGCAGAGTTTTGGCAACACCATCATAAAATGCAGTCATATGACAGTGAGAATGCTGCAAATGCCTGTAAATGCAGTCCAATTGCTGAGTCATGTGTCTGGGGGGGAGGGAGACTGTCAGAATGTTGAATACAGGTTGTGTCAAGCTCCCCAGTGATCTAATCAGATCTAATACAGTAAGGAATTTAAAAAAGAAACTTTTTCAGGCAGATGTGCAAACTTCCACTTCTAAACAAACACTTGGCTATAGCCATCAATCTCTATTTGCTATGAATGCCTCTAAGGTCTATGTGGAAGTCAGGTCAGCCCTATAAAGAAGACAAGACTACAAAATCAATGCCATATAACCTTGATGGCAAACATATGGCCCATGTGCCCGAAGTGGCATGTCACCTGGCACGCACGGCAGCGCCCGTTCGTCTTCCAGGTTTCTGGCATGCATACACGGGCGGCAATCAGTTAGCCTTTTTGCGTGTGGCAGTGCCGGAAACTGGAAGAGCTGGTCTTCCGTTTTCCTTCATGAGCATGTGTGCGGACCAGCTGACTGTCGCACGTGCATACATGCCTGAAACCCAGAAGACTAGCAGCCCAGACGAGTGTGCGCGCATTCCCTTTTCGGCACTCGGTGCCGAAAAAGTTCACCGTCACTGCCATATAACATGGCTGGCTAAGGAATTCCAGGCGTTGAAGTTCACAAGTCTTTCTTATTTTAGAAAAGTTTTTTATTTTTTTTTCACACAGACAAACAAACAATACATTTTTTTTTTGAACAAAGTATTGGCCGAGTCAAAATTTGTACAGCTTTTAGTTTTCTCCAACACAATTTATATATTTCACTTTTTGCCATAATATTCTTTCTCTCTAATTTTTTATTTTATTTTCCTTCTGATATATAATCAATATTACCATTCGCCCTAATCTCTAATCTTGGTCAATTTTTCTTTTCCCCGTCCTTATTACTTTTTCCAAATTGAAACCCTTTAATTTAAAGTCAATCGTTTTTCTAAAACCTAACCCTAACTCTAAATCATCTTATTCAAATATCTTCCCGTTGCTCCCTTTTCACAACAGAATATAGTTTCAAATATTTCCCCTAGATTTCATTATTCCAATTATAGCTATTAGTATTCATACAATTTTACATATATAACCCATTTCCTTCCCTCTTTTCCATTTCTTTCCTTTATCAGTTTATCCAAATACTACAATCAAATATATTGCTACAATTCACTTAAGTATGTAAGATTAAAGTCATTCATTTCTATTTCTCAATTCCAATTGTTTTTTAAAATAAACCCACTTTTCCATTGCTTTTTCAAATATATACACTATCTAGACCTCTTCATAATAAATAAGTCTTAAAGTTGCCAAGTTTGGAGACCCCTTGCCATGTAGGTCTAAAACTATATTTATTGGAACAGTACAGTGACTGCATCTTGCAAGTTTGACTCTGTTCTACCATCCTTTCCTTTATCTTTGTGTGAACTGGGCTTGTTTGAGGTATTTTTTCAAATTAGTTTCTTGGATAGGACAACACAACCTAATGTAATGTAGTAAAATCTTTGCCTTGTTTATTTAAATTGCTGATTTTGTAAAAAAGAAAGAAAAAGAAATGACCATTTCAAACCATTAACCCTAACCCTAACGTCACAAGCATAAATCAGTAGATGCTTTTTTTTTTTGCGGTCATTATTTATTAAACTTCTATGCTGCTCATCTCATCCAGAGGTGACTCTAGACAGCTTACAAACAATAAAAACAAGATAAAACATTAAAACAATATTAACTCTAAAACTGATTTAAAAATTGACAAAGGAAGGAAGGGAACAAGATACACATTGAGAGGAGTGGGGTTTAAGCTTAATAACCAGGGTAAAATTGGCTATAAAATTCGATCTAGTTACCCGATGACTCACTTAACAACCATAGTGCTTAGTGACTGAAATTCTGGTCCCAATTGTGGTCAAGTCAAGGAGTTTCTACAAGACCACCGCATACTGAGGGAATATTCTCCTCAGGGAGGAGCTTATAGATGCTTTCTACAAATCAGTAGATGCTTTTTACAAATGCTATCTCCCGATCTGTGTGGCACTGGGTGGCTATTTAAACAGTGAAAATAATTCCAAATTGCTGCACTGCTTTTAGAAATTTGCAGCTTGTCTTCTCTTCCTGGGACTCTTTTCTGATTTTTTTGGCCTTGTACCAGAGGTGAAATCCAGCAGGTTCTGACAGATTCTGGAGAACTGGTAGCGGAAATTTTGAGTAGTTCAGAGAACCGGTAGTGGAAAATTTGAGTAGTTCGGAGAACTGGCAAATACCACCTCTGGCTGGTTCCAGAGTAGGGTGGGAATGGAGATTTTGCAATATCCTTCCCCCAGGAGTGGGGTGGAAATGGAGATTTTGTGGTATCCTTGCCCTGCCACGCCCACTGAGCCACACCATGCCCACCAAGCCATGCCCACAGAACCGGTAGTAAAAAATTTGTATTTCACCACTGCCTTGTATGTAGAAAGTGGAATCTCCTAGAGTTACCCCTAAAAGGATGGAGTACAATTGCTGTTTTAACAAATAAAGTGAGCCTTAGTTTAACTTGAAACTGAGCATGCTTTAATAAAAGTAGGAGTCGGGAGCGATTTCTGGAGAAAAAGTGATCGAAAGAACTTTACTGAACAAGAGGCTTTTCCAGTTGACCAAAATCTCTCAGGCCAGAAGAGTTTAATTGAGATATCATTAAAAGGGTTAAAGAAATTCTGACTATTTTACTACATGAAGCCTTTCAGTGAGATGCACTTAGAATTTCCGTTTAAAAACATGTAATTGCTTCAGATTCTTTATATTATCATAACTCTTCAAAATTGATTGGTTTTTAGGTTTATGGAAAAATATGCAAATGTGCAGAGAAATATGAGGCACATTTCTCATAGTGGAAATAAAAGTAGTTGGCTGAGAATCCATTTGATTGCATTTGATTACAGAACAAAATGTAATTATTTAAGGTACATGTCTTGAGGCTTCTAGAAGGGCACACAATACAAGAGAAGTATTTAGTATACTTGATTTTTGTTTGCCCGCATTTGAGCAGTCTGTTCACATATATTTTGACAGGCCGAAATATTACATGAAGTTGCTATAAGAGTACTTTGTACTTGGACCGAATCAAATATTATTCAGTGAATATTTTCATTGAGAAAAAGGGATGCTTCTGGGACAGATCCTTCCATGTATCTTTTTGCTCAATTTCTGGATATGTACTGTATATCTGACTGATTGCAGCCTTGTTATCATTTTAATATTTAAATCCCCTCTTTCTGAGGGGTAAAATGTCTTCCTACAGAGAATCAAAACTGACTGTATAATCAAGGGTGGGCTTCAAAAATTTTAGCAGGGGGTTCTTTGCCTGGTTGCTGGGTGGGCGTGGCCATGGTGGGTGTGGCCTAATTGGCCTCCTGCATCACAGTGGGGAAGGATGTTTTTGCCTTCCCTGGGCTCAGGAGGCTTTCCTCAAGCCTCCGGGAGGGTGAAAATGGCCTCCCCAGGCTCTGGAGGCCCTCTGGAGGCTGGAAACGGGCCCATTTTTGGCCTTCCCAAACTTTGGTAGGCCTGTTTTTCACCCTCCATGCATGCCCTGCACTTACCTGCATCTAAAACAGGCCATGTGGGGACTCCTGGGAGGGGAGGGGTGGCCGGGGTCAGCCAGGAGTGGGATTTGGGGGTTCTCCAAACTGCACAGAATCTTAGCTAGAGGTTCTCCTGAACCCCTGCGAACCCCCAGCAGCCCACCCCTGTGTATAATGATGAAACAGATCACAAACTGTTCAAATGCAAGTACCAGATTAAACTAAAGAAGCAAAAGGAAGCCAGTCAGTTTCCACAATATGATCTTGAGCATATACAAACCGTTTTCAAGCAGAACATCAGAAATGACTCTGAGGTCCTCAACCTCACCGATAGTAAAATCAGAGGAACGAAATTATGGAAACTTTAGCAATGAATGGAAAAGACACTGCCAGCAAAAATGAAAAAAGAAAAAAAACAGGAGAAAGCAAACCGAATACCAGACTAAATCATGGAAATTGCAAAGCCGAGAAGAGGCGTCAAAGCTAAGAGACAAAAATCTTGGGAAACAAGTTAACAATGGTTGTGTTGATCTTCATTTACATAGTGCTATCATCATACTACAATGTAATAGTTACATACCTGGTTAATGAAACAAGTTTCTTTGGAATGTATTTTTATCATTATTTTATTTTATTTTATTTTATTTTACTTTATTTTATTTACTTTACTTTACTTTACTTTACTTTACTTTACTTTACTTTACTTTACTTTACTTTACTTTACTTTACTTTATTTGACATAGCAGAGAACAAATGATAAAAGATGTCTTTAAGTCAAACTCATCTCCTAATGAGAGGATGAATCCAAGCATCCAATTTCAGTAGGGCACAGTAGTAGTTGCCATTATCTATTTCACTGTTTAAATAAAACCCTACATCAGTGGCCCCCAACCTTTTTGGCTAGATAGACTGGTGGTGGAAGTTATGGGGAGGATAGTTTACTATGTGCAATCTATACATCAGGGGTGTCAAACTCAAGGCCCAAGGGCCAGATCCAGCCTTCAGAGTGCTAAGATCTGGCCGTGGGGCCGTCCTGGAAACAGCAAAGGACTGGCCCACGGTGCCTCTGCCAGTGAAAATGGAGCCTGGGATGGCTGTGTGTGGTCTTCCAGAGCTCTGTTTTTGTTGGCAGAGGGTTGCAGGAGGCTGTCGCAGCTGCAAACAGAGCTCAGGAGCCCGTTTTTGCTGGCAGAGCGCTCGGGCCTCCACTGGTGCCCCTGACATGAGTGATGTCAAGCTGACCGTGCCCACTCTGACCACACCCATCCTGCCCCCCCCCCCCCCCGAGGTCAAATACAACCCTGATGTGGCCCTCAATGAAATCGATTTTGACACCCTTGCTATAGAACCTGCGCAGGCGCAAATGAAGCTTCAAGCACTGACCTGATGGTTACATAGCCTGGTTCTCAACAGGACGCAAACCGGTCCCGGTCCGCAGATTCAGGGTGGGAACCCCCGCCCTACATGGATGTGCCCATCATGTCACCAGGATTTAAGCCTGAGCTGAAAGAACTTTTACTTAATGCAAAGGAGGGGAGGTTGTGTTATGTGCATCCATACTGTTAGGATTTGTGTTTTTCACATGCACAGCTAATGCTGTTGAGATTATGCAAACATTACTACAGTAGTGTAACGGAGATTGCATAAATTTGTTGAGTTGCTGTTATACTGTACAATTTTATATCTTCTTGTTAAAACAATGCTTTTCATACAGTTAGGAAACAGAGGGAAATGAACGGGGTTTTTGAGGCTTCTGCCAATTAGCCAAATCTGATGCTTGATTTTGCTGATTTTATGAGATGATTCAGTCAAGAAGCACGCCTAGGAGTACTAGTTCTAATCTTCATTGTAAAGTTACATTAACAGAATCTTGCAAGTCTGAAAGTGCATCTCTTTCCCCCTCACTTTTACTGTTCAAGAAACTAGGGAGGGTTTCTTCTGAGGTGTTTACCATATCCCCATTCCTTCTGCGGACTCAGCTACCTCTTATCTGACTGTTGCTTAGTCTGTGGCACTTTCTCTTGTCTCCCAAGGTCTTCCCTATATATCATGACAGATTTTACAAAAAACACCTATGAAAGCATCTGAGCAAGAGGATGATTTAATTAAAAAAAACCTTAAGGGAATTTCATAAAACTAGAAGAAATGCAGTTTGCTTGTTTATCTTCAAACTATAATAAATTCTAGTTTAAAGGGTTGTTAAAGAAATTCATTCTTCTTTCTGTTTATGTGTTGGCTCAGAACTTAATTAAGAATTGAAAAGTTTTCTTTGTGTAAGGCTGTGGGTTAGAGCAGAGCTCAGTTTTTAATTCCTTTAAGGTTTTCAAATACATATATTTGAAAATACTGTATGTACTGTATGCTGCTATGAATTGCTATCACATCTACTTTTGTAAACCTGAAAGGAAAAACAAAAGAGATATTTATTTTTAAATTATGCCTACAATATTCAAGTTGATTTGAATTCTTTTGGAACAGAATGTGACATATTTTGATGGTAAGTTTAAAGCTTGGTCCTTTTTTACAAGTTTGAAATGAATCACAATTTTCATTGCATAATCACCCCTTCTGAATAATATTGAAGAAGTATTGTTTATAATTCTTAGAATCAGATCAAGACCATTAACTGAAAGGGTTTGAGGCTTTGCAATAGTTATTATTATTATAACATTAATTTTGCATGGATGTCTGATTGTCAAAAATTGATATATTGTAAAATATAAATCCAATTTATCAACACATCAAGCAAATTCAGAGACTTCATGAATGAAGAAAACAAAGAATATTATTATTATGCAACTGTAGTATTAGTTCACACATGAGATGCAACAGCAATCTGTTGATATGTAGCTTTTGTTAATATTTCAAATGGATGTTATGATAGAACAAAAAAAAAGGACTGTCAATTTGTCAAATTTGTTTCAATAGTTCTCTTTAGAATTACATATAAATATGTATTTTAAAAAACCTTATTTGCTAGATTTTAAATATAATAAAATGGATTATTTAATTAAATGTAATGTATGTGATGACATACAGCCACCAGTTTCAAGAATTATGTGGCATTGTAATAGGGAAGTTACTGTAAAGAATCAATCTTTGCTGGTGCTGCTTTAATTGAATCCATCCACCTTGCTATTAGTCTCCCTTCTCTTTCCTTCAACCCTCTCCAACATTATGGACTTCTCAAGGAGCTAGGGCTTCATATAACAAGTTCAAAATATGATAATTGGAACTTGGTGATTTGGGCCATAAATGAGAACTCTGGATTGATTTGTTCTATAATCTGTTTGTTTGTTGGCTAACTATCTTATTCTCCAAACTCTTTGAGCCAGCATTCAATATCCAAATTAATAAACTTATTTATGTTTTAGATTGTACAGTTCCTACCATGTGCCAGTTTGTTTTGGGAGTTGTCCATGGGTTCATTCCTAAAGTCCACCATCTGACAAGAAGAAAGAATAAAACAGTATGTTTTTTTTTATAAATAAGAAAACCCAACAAGTTGGCTTAAAGATGAATAATTTGCGCTAAGATGTATAGGTTAGAAAAGAGCATTCATGGAGTCTCCATGAGTAGTGCAGGATACATAGTGAATACTCTGATGTGGGAATTAATATATAAAACATTCTCTTCTATCAGATTAAAGGACCACTTAACCAATGTCCTGTTTCTTCAGGACCTGTGCGGACAATTGCAGTGGTTCCCATTCTTCTCTTTAAGCAAGTGGAATTTTGAGACATGCCACCTCTGATTCTGGAGACGACATTTTGCTGAGGAATTTTAAAACAACTCTTAAATAGTTTGCTGTAATTACTTAATCCGCCCTCCTCATAAACAATTATCATTCTTTCCCAATTAGCTACTCAGTTTTCATCTGTAAAATCACTTGCATTAAAATAACCCACATGATTTTCACGGTCTCCTCCCTCAGATGAATACACTCTCTCCCGTACAGCTTCTTTCATTTTCATCAGGTAAATCTGGGCAAGAAATGACTGCATATTTTCTAGGTTGAGTTTGATGGAGAAACAACTGAGATTTGGGGATCTGTACAGAGGTGGGATTCATATAATTTACCTACTGGTTCGCCTAGCACCGAAAATGTGAGCTTTGCTGGTGCATGTGCCTTCCACGCATGTGCCTGGCCTCAAAAACATGCCTAAATCGGACAGCATAGAGCCAGGGAGGGGGGCGGGGTGGCCGGGGGTGGGGCCCACCCACGATTTCCACTACCGGTTCACCTGAAGCAGTCCAAACCGGCTGAATACCACCTCTGGTTCTGTACCATCTACTTCATATTAAGCTGCAGTTTTGAACTGAAAAAATGTGGATTGTTTCTGTGCATAAAAATCCATCTCTAATATCCTTCAAGCCCCTGGGACCCTTGTCTTCAGGGACAGAAAGAAAAACTATTTATAAAACTCTATTCCTTTATTGATCATCTATTGAACAGGGTTGTGTTTCTGCACAGAACAGTCACTGATAGGAGACCCAAGCTAACAGAGATGACAGAGGGACCTGTGGTGAGGAAAATGTTTGCTACTTGGCCAAAGAAGGTGATTAGCCACGATCTCTCCTTTCTCTTGTCCAGAACTCAGACCTATCCAGGCCATCTTGATTTTCTTGTTTTCAGTTATTTATCATCTCCTTCAATATTAGAAGGAATACAAACAAATGTTATACTCTCTTTTCAGGAAGGATTGAGCACTGTTCCAAACATATATTAGATACAAAGTGTTATTAGATATTGGTGTCAAAGCAATGCCTGATGGTCAGATCAGTTTCTAGAGATAACAAGGAGCCATATATACATAAACATAAACGTAAACATATACGTATACATATATGTATACGTATACATACATACATACATACATATGAATATTGATTTGACTTGAAGAGAACCTATACAGAGAATTGCTTTGCCAGGCATTGAATATTTTTACTCTCTCTCTCTTGTTCTCTTACTTCAGCCCTGATATTAATTTTATCCTTCACCGCTTTAAAAACTGAGAAAGAGCTTATTAATGTCTTCCTATTCTCATCCTAGTCTGAAGTAGGATTAACTATGAAATAAGTTTATATTACCACAAATTTTAACTTGTGTTCTATCTGAAAGGATCTGATTAAAGGCAGCAAGCAGAATTCTGAACTGAATGAGTTTCTTTCCCTCTTTTTCAATATGATTGCAACTTGCCCATCATGTTCCACCCTTCCTCCTCTACCTCTTTAAATCCCAGCTATTTGAAAGTATGGAGCTGTGCGTTCATAGGAGATCTCACCAATACAGCAAGGGAGAGCAGGATACAGAAATATCTGAATATGAAACACACTGTTTATTCAAGCCCAATCAAATTAGCTGAACGCATCTTTTTACATGTAAATATGATTGACTGTGCTCTTTTATGGGGATATATTGGAGAGCATTGAAAGGCAGAGAAGTGAACATTCACAATCATATTTGGCCACTAATTATTACAATTGCAAGTGCACTTGATGAGAGTTGAGACTAAGATCATTTTGGATTGAGCCTACTCTACTTTGCTCCCATAGTTATAGTAAACAGTAATCCAACAAAACAAGTAATCAGTAATCCAACAAAACAAGAATACACACACAAACACACTTCTTTAATTTTCACTCAGGGAGTTGGTTTTGTTTTAATGTGAAATGTAAAGTGACCTCACGTGAATAATTCTTCCTTGGCACAAGCCTGTTAGTCTGGTAGTTGCACCGCTATGTTATGAATTTATTAAGTACTTAGGAAAAGGCACTCCATACAATAAAGGATTCTGTTTGCTAGTTTGCAGTGTACAGGCAAGGAGAATTTCCTCGTAGAGAAAGAATGGATATACCGCAAAGCTCTCCAATAAAATAAATTTTGTGTCTGGCAGGCTGTAAAGTGCTCAGGCATCATGAAAGCTATTTCGCAGGATTAAGAATTATTTCCTGAATAGCTTGAACAAACAACCGTAGTTCCAGTCTGAGGCACTTCATATGTTTTGGGGAGAGTGCTAAAATATAAAAATGAGGCCAGGAACACTGAGCTGTGATGTCAATACTTCTGCTCAAGACAAAATATGGAGTATCTGCGCCCCCCCCCCTCCCGGTTTCAAATTCTGTTTCTGAACTTTCAAACTCTGAAGGGATAGTTTCTCTCACATTTATGCCATCCCTGGTTTGGTGTTGGCTTAAAGCAGGGGTGTCAAACTCGATTTTATTGAGGGACACATCAGGGTTGTGTTTAACCTCAGGGGCCGGGGTGGGTGTGGGTGTGGTCAGCTTGAGGTCACTCGTGACTGGGGTAAATGTGGTGGCACAAGCGTTCTGCCAGCAAAAATGGCTCCCAAGCTCTGTTTTAGGCTGCAACAGCCTCCTGCAACCCTCTGCCAGCTAAAACGGAGCTTGGGAGGGCCACACGCAGCCCTCACAAGCTCTGTTTTCACTGCCAGAGGCTGGTCCTTTGCTGTTTCCAGAGCGGCTCCATGGGCCAGATCTCAGCACCCTGTGGCCCGAATCCAGCCCGTGGGCTTTGAGTTTGACACCCCTGGCTTAGAGACTCTTTTGACCATTTGCTCTCCTTCTTTGCTCCCCATGCTCATTTTTTTTTCTCATATAACCACAAGGGTTACATTTTGCCCTTACACAGGGCAGTATGCATAGTTTTCTCACACCTGTTTAGGTTTTTGTTTGCTTTTATGGGTGCAAGACTGTGGCAAAGACAGAAAAAGAAATCAACAAGAAACGAAAATCAATCTATCTTTTAGAAAATCAAATTGCATTTTAAAAAGTAGATCTCATATTGTATAAAAATGCCTCCGAGAACTGGAAAAAAATTGAAGTACAGCACTCTACTACATGCTTCTCGGGTTTCTGCATGTTTCATTAAAAGGGGTAATACTCACTACAAGAAGTATTGCACATCCCTTCCTTACTAAGATTCATGCTATAATTAAACCTTAGAGGAAGAAATTGTGATCATTTGCATAGTGAAGATGTTTGCATGTTGGCTTCTGGCTTCTATGTAAACTTGAACCTGAAGGGATGCTGTGGAAGTAACTTCTGAATTCAGCTTGCTTTCACTGTTCCTTCTATTCTTCAGACCACTTCTTTGAAGGAGCTTCGTTATCTTTTCAAAATTTTGTTTATCAAATGTATATTGCTGTTCATCACGGCAGAAGTGACTCAGAGCACAGTACAACAATCAAATAAAATAATAACATAAAGCAGTCATTATAATCATTGTAAAACATGAACAATCATTATTAAAAATAAAACACGATGGAAAAAGTACAATATACCCACCCTAAACTGAGAGGCCAATCTTGACAGGAAGCCAAGTGACACTGTCCCTCTATTTATCAAGAGTAAAGATGAATGTGGTTTCTAGCATAGCTGATATGCTACCAACTCTAACTTCAGAGGAATGTTATCAGCAAGCTTGATAATTAGCTCTCCAAAACCAGGTCTTGCTAGCAAAGACCAAAATATAGGGTTGCCGGTTACCCGATCTATACACAGCAAGTGAACTGATGAAAAGCAATCATGTTAGGTCGGCTAGATTGAAAGAACCATCCAGTGAGCTTTATGGAATTCAGAACTGAACCGATGGTTGCTGATTCGTATCTGGAATAAACCTCACACTGGGCCTTACCTGAACCACACATACCAACATGGCAGAGTAAACAGAACTGGAGCTGCGTCAGGAACTATCAAACCAAACACTGGCAGTAAGGCTTTGCTGCATCTTTGTCTCTGACACCTGACAGATAAAAAAACCAATTATAGTAGTGAATATGAGATATGAGATGCAGGTTGCTAAGCAGTGGTGGGTTTCAAATTTTTTTACTACCAGTTCTGTGGGCGTGGCATGGCTTGGTGGGCATGGCTTGGTGGGCGTGGCAGGGGAAGGATAATGTAAAATCTCATTCCCTCCAGGGGAAGGTGACTGCAAAATCCCCATTGCCTCTTGATCAGCTGGGACTCGGGAGGCAGAGAATAGATGGGGGCGGGGCCAGTCAGGGGTGGTATTTACCAGTTCTCCGAACTACTCAAAATTTCTACTACCGGTTTTCCAGAACTGGTCAGAACCTGCTGAAACCCACCTCTGTTGCTAAGGCAGTCTTGAGGCCCCTGTTGTAAGAGTCTTCGAGATCTGCATTATGTCTTACCTTCACCTCTTGCCTGCCTTCATCAGTTTAGTTATTTCTTTATAGGTAGTCTTCCACTTACGGCCATTCATATAGTTATGACAGGTGCTAAATAAAATGACTTACAACCAGTCCTCACACTTACAGCTGTTGTGGTGATGTGATCAAAATCTGGGCAGTTGGCAACTGGCAAGTATTTAGTAAATTGCAGCATCCTGGACTCCACGGCCATCATTGTAACCTCTCCTGGAGGCTTCCAAAAAGGATAGTTAATAGGAGAAACTGGTTTCACTTAAGGACTGTGATTTGCTTCAAAACGATGTAATTCACAACAAGGAGCTCTGGTGGTGCAGCAAACTAAAGCACTGTTATTAACATCAGTTGCCTGCAATTACTGCAAGTTCAAATCTCACCAGGCTCAAGGTTGACTCAGCCTTCCATCCTTTCAAAGGTAGGTAAAATGAGGACCCAGATTGTGGGGGCAATAAGCTGACTTTGTATAAATATATACAAAAGTATGAAGGCTATTGCTTAACGCATTGTAAGCCGCCCTGAGTCTCCGGAGAAGGGTGGCATTTAAATCAAATTAAAAAAAAAAAGGATGACCAAAAAGGTCTGAAAATCATCACTTAACAATTGCATCACTTAGCAATGGAAGTTCCATTTCCAATTGTGGTCACAAATTAAGGACTAGGTGAAATGTATTAATTTCATTCATAACCCACTGAATTGACCAAGGACTCTTGGCATTTCTGGAGTACGAGAATATATTGCACTGTAGGATTTCCACAGCTTTTCATTGCGTGTCCTGGCTGTGGTCATGGAAACCACAATTATAGTTAAGGGAAAGCAACGCTATTTCGAATGTTAGGACACATTATTGGCCATTGTCCCACATGTCTCAAAGAAAAGGCCACTTTTATCAATTGATTTGGTTATCACAGCAGGCAGCAAATTACTAGTGATTTATTTAATTCTGCATTTATTACTGCCAGGAAAGGAGAGGATTCTGTAGGATTTTCTCCTTCAATGCCTAAATTTCAGTACTGGGTTCTAGTTTTGCTGAATCCAGTACTTCTAGTTACAACTGTCCTGGAATTTTTCTTGGTTTAGGGTTGGCTGGGAGAGAAAAGGGCTGTGATTTGTTGCTTGCTCCCTAGCAACAATTGACAGCAGGTATGATTTTCAATTTTACAGAAGGCATCTGTTTTTTAGAATATGGGATGCCCTGTCCAGCATAAACAATCAGGTTCTCTTGTACTGGCCTGGTAAAACCACAGATACCATACTATTTCTTTCTGCAGGACCTTTAGCAGACCCAGAAAACCGTTCACTGGAGAAAAGTTGTCACATCCACTGATTAGTCAACATTTCTCCCCCCTTCCTCCCCCAGAGCAGTACCTGTGCCATCTGTGTTTATCACGTATAAAGAACCCTCTTTGCAGCTGCCATACAAATCAGGAGCAGGATGAAGGTCACACTGAAGGGATTTTAGGACAGGGAGAAGATGTTCAGCTGCACCAGGGAAGATGTAACAGCATCCCAACACAAGTTCGCTTAAATCCCAAGCTGTACCTCCCCAGCCTGGAGCTGCTGAGAGTCCACTGGGAAATGTGTATTATGCCTGGGTTAATTTACTGATTAATCTCTAGTCAGTGGTTTGTGCTTTCCCCAGATGGCCAATTAAAATTTACAACTGGCAGAACAGTGTCCTGTTGGCAGACTGCTGGGGGGGCCAAAGCTGGAGGCAGTGACAGAAGGTGGGGGCCTAATTCCTGCCTTAAAAAAAAAAAAGAGGAAAGGAAAGGAAGAAAAAGCTACCACTTTTATTCCGTAGTAGCACATAACCCAGGAAATATGGGCCGGATGGTGTAGTTTCACTGCAGCGCCATTTACTTTCCAGAATTGCAACAGTATTCGAGGCATCATTGGTTTTACCAGCCGCAAACACAATTGACAAAATCAGCCAGGGGGCACAACTGATTTAACAGCTTTTGAAATGTAATAGCCTTCTCCCCCTCCCGACGCTACCGATTTGCGGTCCACGTGGATTGATAGTCTAATATCATTCACTTCCCCACAAATATATAAAACATTCAGAGTTATTTGCGTAAATCAAAGACAAAGTGCCGTGTGTGAAGCTGATAATAAGTAATGCTGTGATACAGATAAAGATAACATATTTTCATGGTGAGGGCACGGGGGGAAAAAAAATAATCCGGCGGCTTCTGCCACTTTGCATTCCTTCCCCAAATGCATTGACACATGAATTTGAGTAAAATATGGCAAAACGGTGTTCCAGATGAATTTCAACCAAGATACTTTTTCTTCCAACTGTGCATTCTGAAGCATGTGCAAATATGTAAAAAAACCACAAACTTAAATATGTACCGGTTATATGGAATGGAACATCCAAGGTAAACTTTTGACTGTGCCTAGATAATTTGCTTTAAAGAAATAGAATGACATTTAATTAAGGCAGTATGCAATTTTAGGGTACATGAAAAATGCTGATAGTACAATGAATCATACCAAACGGCCACAAATATATACTGAAACTCTCTCTGCTATCATGCTGTGCTGTGAGGTCACAATGACTGTGCGCTTCTAATTGGTTGCACAATTTGTCGCACACTATTTTGTTTTAAAGTTGGGTCATGATCATGGATGAAAAACGTAAAAGCCGCAGACCCTGGAAGTATAGTTGACTAGCGTTGCTAGTCAACACCCCTGTTGAGAAACACCGGTGTTTCTCAACTTTGGCCACTTAAAGATGTGTGTGGACTTCAACTCCCAGAATTCCCCAGTCTACAAACAAGGTGAAAAGAATAATTTCCTGGAACACATCTTTTCATACAGATATGAATCTGAGAGCTTTACGACTGAGTTTGGCAAATGATGAGGATGATTGGATTACTCCAAACATAGGCAAAGTGTGATCCCAAGAACATTCTGAAACTCTAGAAACTAATCTGTTGAAGGACTTGGAGCATCTTTCTGGCTCACAGAAGTTATCCAGCCCCAGCAAGCTCACTTCTCACCGGATCACTAATTAACCACTTTGCTAAGCAGTGGCAATTGTGAGAGAAAGTTCTCTGAGAAAGCTTCTCTTCTCTGGCTTTGAAATGTACAAAAGGAATGCGAGGCACCAAATTCCTTTCTAAGGGGAGAGCATTACCAGGTTTCAGTATGGATCTAGAGCAGAGCTTCAAAGTCCCAGCCCACAGGCCAGATGCATCACGTGCTGGCCATGCCTGTCTGGTTTAGTGAAGGGGGGGGGAAGTCCTGATACGTCACGTGACGCCACCATGACGTCGTGAGTTTGACACCCCTGATCTAGAGCAAAGCCTACATCTTAACTATATCACAAAGAGGAAAGGCTTACCATGAGGTGATTTCAGACCTAAATGAGGCTATAACCAAACAAGACAAAACTACAGGTTGTCCATGACTTATAATCATTCATTTAGTGATGGTTCAAAGCTACAACAGCACTGAAAAACAAGGACCTACAATCAGTCCTCGTATTTACAACCACTGCAGCGTCCCCACGATCAGGTGATCAAAATGGGCACTTGACAACAGGCAGTTGTAGCATCATGCTATTGCTATTTGCAACTTTCCTGGCTGGCTTCTCACTAGCAAAATTTATGAGAAGCCAGATTCACTTAACAATTATATGATTAACAACCATGGACGACAAAATTGTAAGATTGGGTGGAACTCGCTTAGCAAGTGCTTTGCTTAACAATGGATATTCTAGCCCCAATTATGGTTGTAACTCGAGGACTACCTGAATAAGAATCAAAGAACCTTCACATTCCTTGTAATACTAGCACAAAACCTGTGGTGTCCGACCTTATTAAGGTATTTTTAAGGGATCCCATAAATTAGTATATTTGAATACTTTCATTTTTTAAATCGTAAGAGGCATATTTTACATTTCTTTCCACTTGCATCAATTGAGTCTCCAAAATTAGATATTCCAGTTTTTTTAAATTCCAAATTTATATGCATAACTAACACTAAATTTCATTCCACTTTTAAAATTCTTCTAACATTGGGTGTTGGTTTCCATTCAAGCACGGCATCTCCTAAGTATTCTAAAAGTGTTGGTACCTTGGAGATTTTCTGGAACATGCTGTTTAGTTAGTACTGTACAAGTTTCAATAAATATTCTCAAGCAAATGTTTTAAATCATTTACAAAATACAATTTCTCCAAGTCTTTAAAGTAACAATTAGTATTCAACTGATTCAAAATACTGATCCCTTGTTTGCCCAAGCATTCAAATAAACATCTTTCCCATTAATTCCAATTAATTGGAATTAGGTTATTCTACAATGCCCATTTTCCATGTGATTCAGTATCAAAATGTTATCACTTATCCATTGTGTCTGGCAGCTTTCAACAATAGAGATAAAGATGTCTAATTAATATGTCTGGATTCTAAAACTTGGCAAGAGTTCAGGCGTATTACACATTGATTCTCATAGAAAGTTCATCCCAAAAGATTTTAGATTTTAAATAAAAGCCTAATGATATACTTGACTATCTGGTAAATTAAAGGCATCACCACCACCAATATCACTATAAGTTGTTTGTTTAAGGATGTTCAAGAAGCTTAATTGTGCCATGAAAAATATTCTTATTATTTTTCTGTGAAAAGTATCTTACAGGGTGTAATATTGGAATCCATGTTAAACTATATATTAATCTTGATATATTATTTATTTAATGGGCAAAAATTAAATTTTATTTTACTTTGATTTAATTAACATTTGATTAAGCTCCAGGTGTGTTTTTAATTTCCGCCCCTTGTTATCACATTAAAAATTATAGTTTGGTAACAAGAGTTGCTCTGGGTGGTCTCTAAATTTGATAAATAAACAAACAATATTTTGAAAGATTCATCATGCCTGCATTCATGATGTTCAGAAATTGTTTGTGCTCCTGGGGCCTCACTTCCATTTATAACCATTATGTTACCGGGCACTAAACTGATCCTTGGAGAGGTGTTTTCAGAAAAGAAGGGAAGAATAAATCCATTTTCTGGAACTGAGTCTGTAAGTGGTATTTAGAGCAATTTTTTTTTGCTCAGAAAGATAATTGCCATCATCAGTTGCCCCAGTAAAACCTTAGGATAGAAATGGAATCTGGATGTCCTTTCTGTTGTATCCATTCACTGACACCTCTTGTACAACAATCCATTGTTGTTTCCTTTCCTTTTCAACAGAAATTTCAACATAGACCCAGTGTGGACTAGTACAGGAGTGTCCAACCTAAGCAACTTTTAAGACCTGTGGAATTCAATTAACAGCTATGCTGGCTGGAGAATTCTGGGAGTTGAAGTCCACAAGTCTGTTGCCAAGGTTTAAATCCCTTGTCTTGTGATTAAAGCATCGGCCTCGAAAGCAGGAGGCTGTGAGTTCAAGTCCCGCCTTAGCCATGAAAGGCAGTTGGGTGACTTTGGGCCAGTCACTTTCTCTTTCTCTCAGCCCAACTCGCCACACAGGGTTGTTGTGGGGAAAATAGGAGGAGGAGGGTGTTTTTGGATATGTTCGCTGCCTTGAGTTATCTGTAATAATAATAATAATAATAATAATAATAATAATAATAATAATAATAATGAAGGCAGAATACAAATAAATAAAATGACTCTTACATTGTCAAGAGAATTTCTGTGATTAGAGGGTTGAAGAAAATAAGGAGAAATGCTGTCATTTTTCTTCTGGAGGATCTTCAGTCTCATGGAAGGGCAACGGAAAGATAAAAACGTGCAACACAAACGCCCGAGACAATATCTAGCAATGTCTGACTAGGAACCTAATGCCAGGTTCCATTTATCACATAGTTCCTTCTGTAGGAAATCTCTCTCAGGCAGAAGAGTATTCTAATTCTTACCTTTCTCTGCAGAACATAACATACCTGACAAAGACAAAGTAGAAGAAAATGGTATGTATGAGACTTTCAGCTGAAAGGTCAGTCTGCATAATGTGAAGGCTTGCTACATGCCTCTGCCACTACTTTCACGGCGATGGCAAGAGTTAAAATAGTTAATCTGATCCTACCTCATTTTTTTTTCTCCTCTTGGTGACCAGTGAAAAATAAAAAGCAGGAAATGCATATATTTGGAAATGCAGTAAGCTGGAAATGCAGTAAGCTGTCAGGAGAAAATGGGGACATCTATATCTATCTATCTATCTATCTATCTATCTATCTATCTATCTATCTATCTATCTATCATCTATCTATTTATCTATCTATCTATCATCTATCTATCTATTTATCTAGCTAGCTAGCTAGCTAGCTATCATCTATCTTCTATCTATCATCTATCTTCTATTTATCTATCTCTTCTATCTATCTTCTATATCTATCTATCTTCTATCTATATCTGTCTATCTATCTATCTATCTATCTATCTATCTATCTATCTATCTATCTATCTATCTATCTATCTATCTCTGTTTTCTAATGCTTTCTCCCCTGTGAGAGACCATAAACGTTTATTCAGATGTGAGTCTCTGCTCATCTAAATGATAAAGCTGCAACTCTGTGTAGGTCCAAGCCTCCCTTCCCTTATTAATTGGCCCACACAGAGACAATGGATTTGTGGTCCTTTCAAAAGCATCACACCTGGAAAAACGACTAATTCCTGAAATGGAATTGTGCTTTAAACCTGGTCCATACAAATACTTTGGGCCAATAAGATCTCCTTGTGACTGAATCTGGAACTGTTGAAAATAAACTGTGGCTTTTTTTTTTTTTTGGTAGAAATAGTTAACACAGAACATATACTCTCTCCGTATCGGTGATATACTTTTCATGTTTTGCATCTGAGTTTGCCAGATACAAGAAATGTTTATTTATTTATTCTGGCATCTCTCTTTCAAGTCCTCTCTCATTTATTGAGAGCAATATGCCCTCAATTAACATTTTTAATTTTTTATCACCGTGGGTCAAAATTTGACCTGTTACAATTGAACCAGAAAGAACTTTTCACCCACCTGGTTAATAAGAGCAAAATCTCAAGAGCTTTCCAGAAACATCCACCACACTCCTATGTTTGTTTGTTTTTGAGCCCCCCTCCCCAAAAGGCAACTCTGCAGTGAAAAGTACAACATAATCTGCATTGTACAACCATGGTATTCTTCATAATTTGGGATGAAAAGCTCCAAAACTCCTACACAAATTATTCACAAACTGACTATTGATCATCACTACTAAGGATAGTCCCAACTCCTTTGGAAACCCTTAAATTTGTGAAATTTACTTTAATTAACTGTTATTCTGATATTTCTGCTACTGCTTTTCATGTAAGATAGCTAGAGTTTATGAAATTGGGGAGAATATAAATTAGGTAAACAAGCAATTAAATATTCACATGGTTCCACGATAACACAAAATGGCTTTGAGGATCACTCAAAAATTTTGAGTATTCTGATCAGTGCAAATATTGTCTCATGTTTTTATCCATAATTTGGATCCTGCTGGAATCATGACTTAAAATTCATTCCAAACTGTCTCATCCTAGAAGGGAGAGCATAAAAAAATATCAGTACTGAAATGGCAAATCAATAAAAAAATCATTTTTGAATAACACTAACTGACATACATGTAGCAATAGCAATAGCACTTAGACTTATATACTGCTTTACAGTGCTTCACAGCCCTCTCTAAGCGGTTTACAGAGTCAGCCCCCAACAATCCGGGTCCTCATTTTACCCACCTCAGAAGGATGGAAGGCTGAGTCAACCTTGAGGCTGGTGAGATTTGAACTGCCAAATTGCAGGCACCCAGCAGTCAGCAGAAGTAGCCAGCAGTATTGCAGTACTGCACTTTAACCAATGAGCCATGGTGGCCACCATGGCTCAGTGATCTTTGTAGATCTTCAACTCAGCCTTTTGATTTGACAGTAGCTATCTTGCCTGTGTACAGTAAGTATGAACCATTTTTAGCATACATTTGGCTGCTTTTGTTTCAGTACTAAACTTAATCCATTCCAGATGATTTAAGTTTTTGGGATATTGCTATGCTTCCCCCTTGCTTTATCTTACCTTCATTTTCAGTGGTATCAGGTATTGCCTCAGTTTCTAAATTGATGCTCTTGGCCTATTCTTAGAGTCAGTTTAGACAGTTAGATGCCAATTGGGGGGAAAAAATCTAGCACTCTGGTTAGAGTTCCAGTTCTGTCCTATTATACTCTGACCAGATTGTGTCAATCCTGTGACTGATTTAGAATATAAGAAAAGATATTCTTTCAAAGGAGGAAAGAATTCTGAAAACCTTCTCACGGGTAGCTCATAGTGGTTAAAGTGCAGTATTGCAGGCAAACTCTGTCCACAGCCTGCAGTTTGATCCTGATGGGGCTGAAGGTTGACTCAACCTTCCATCCTTCCGTAGTCAGTAAAAAAAGATAGTTGGGGGCATTATGCTGATATTGTAAACTATCCAGAGAGTGCTGTAAAGCAATACGGAGCGGTATATAAGTTTAAGTGCTATTGCTATTATAGTGCAGTTGTGAGGCAGCCAAAAGAGGAATGTATGAAAATTGCATCTTTCATGTTATATTCCAGCAGTTTTTAGTCTCCATGCTTCAGGAAGTTATTCTGCTCCATACTTCAGTGGGTTTCCTTCCCATTTTTAAAAAATTCTTCCTGAAAAGATGTTGACCTTGATAAATAGTTGGAGAACTTCTCCCCCCCCCCCCCAGGGAAATGCGTAGAAATTATTTACTAATTTCCCTGTTCACCGATGAACATTTTTAAAAGACAATTGTGCCCAGTTCTGTTTTTCTCTCAAACAGCCATCTTAAGCATATTATTTGATGCTTAGAATGATGGTAATATGACAGATAACTTCTTGGCATGACCATGATATGAGCAAGGGATAAAACAAATATTATTCTCATGCCTACTGAAAATTAATCTTCCAAAATCTAATCACAATGATTAGATAATCCCATGACAACTTTCATTTCTATGACGATGCCTTAGTTCTGTTTGCACTTTCAGGTCATCAAGAAATATTACTTTTTCCAGGGACTAAAAATTACCACATTTCTGCTCACATTCCCATGTATGAGGAGGACTAGTTTTTTTTCTCCTCCAAAACCAATAACCACAATTTTACATTATCCAAGGTGGATAATGACTAATAAAATAATATTTTTTTAAATTTAGATTTATAGATATTTTAATTCACACTGAGATTCTAAATAGTTGTTCTCGTGAGGGTAATGGATCAAGAAAGTAGTGTAATGAATAAGGGAAGAAAACACGTCAAATTAAATTCCAATAATAACAGATAACTGATTTGTAATAAGACAGATCAAGGGAAAAGGTGGATAGCTATTGTTTTGGCCTTGTTTCAAGGTTAGATGCCATTTCCACAGCTGTTAATGATCTTCCAGATGACTTGCAACAAAATATGTTTTGACATATTTTTAAAAAATATTTCCCGACACTAAAGCAAAATAAAAATAAATAAACATCTGATTATTTTTGCTTGACACTGTGTTGTTACTTCCTCCCTTGCCCAATCATATTTGAAGACTGATTTCATTATGATTTTTTAAGCAAAATTAGTTGACTGTAACATGATTAGATCCAGTTCCTGGATTTTCATTCAGCTCTACCACATATTTCTCCTCAGAAGGAGCGGATTGGGAGAGTCAAAGATTACAATACAGAAGACTCAGCATTTTGAAAAATTAATCACGGTTAAAAGTGGAAGATTCCAGTTCTGTACTTCAGAACACAGTGGTTTAATTTGAATTTATATACTTACTTACTGAGTACACATACAAATAATTATGATAGGGAGTCTACACTTAAAATCTAAAAAAAATATATTTTTAAACAAACATTTTAATGAGGCAACTGAACCTGGTATATATACCAATTTAAGCATTTAACCTTCTAAGGCAAACTTTTTCTCCTTTTTCAGAAATCATTGGGAATCCTTCAAATGCAGGTAATCCTCAATTTATGACCACAAGTAAGTTTCCCCCCATTTTAGTACCTTTCTTGCCAGTTGCTAAGTGAATCGCTGCAGCTGTTAAGTTAGTAATAAGGTTGTTAAGTGAATTTGGCTTCCCCATTGACTTTGCTTGTCAGAAGATCACCATCACTGCTTTAGCCTATAGCTTATTATATATTTGGATTGTTATTTTGTAATTTCTTCTTACATTTTTTCAAGTTATGTCAGTTATGCCATATAACTATGTGTTATATTTAGCAACCACTACAAAATGTTTTCCAGTGTATGCTTGCAAGCACAAATATCATTGCTTGTTCTGGTGTAAATTGTATAATATATTAAATTAGATTTTTTTAAAAAAAATTAGTATAATAAATTACAAAATGGAGACAACAAAGTTATGGGAAATTCTGCAATCTATCAGGAATCTAGAATCTTCTAGAATGTTTCCTGGATTCAGTAGGCAGCAGAGTAACTGCTTTGGTTTTGCCACCACTACAAAATTTCATCAGAATGGGGACTCCTGCTGTGGCACATAAGCCCAGGAAAGAAATTGGCAGGTGCCAGTCCCTGTGGTCCCTGGGCTGCTATTGATGCAAAGGTATGATATTAGCAGCTGTGAATAACAATGTGAAGGTGCATGCAAGGAGGCCTCTTTACCTTAAGGTATCATGTTTTACTTGCTGTGATAAGGTTTGAGCAATGGAGAATCAAAGAATCCGTAAAGTTCCCTTGTACCATTCCCTGGGACTGGCATAAGAGGAAATACAGAAGAAACCAAGAGGTATTGTGTAAAGTGATAGGTGCCACACTATGGATATAATAATAATTTGCTGCTAGCTTTTCTTACTCGAATATGGGAAGGAAAAGAATAGGGATATCATCTCCTAGCTCCCATATCATTTTTTGCTGATTACAAACCCATTTACTTAACCCACCAGCCAACCAATGTTGCAACACAGCCGTAGCCTTGTAATTGAACACAAGGTTATCTCTGCTTTCCTTCTCTTTCCTTCTTTTTGTGGGTTTCCTAGTCCAAATTTTTAATGCACTATAAGCTCCTTCGGGCAGAGATTTGTGCTCTGCTACTCTGTACTCATCAATACATCAAAGGCACAATATTATTTTTTTTACTCTTATTGAATAAAAGCTAATTAATCATTTGCAATACAGGCTGTGCCATACCTATTGCATAGATGTAATTTCCTCAAATATTCAATGCCTCGGATTCCATGACAAAATCAAGAGATGAAATATGGGCCTGTGAGTCCATGGATGATAGCCTCCGTTTTTTATTTGCCCTCCATGACAGGCCAACAAGCCCCAGCACATCCTGGAGAGGCGGAACTCAGTCAGCCCTGGAATAGGAAAGGGGCGTGGCCAAAGAAAACGTGTGTTTCCTCCAAGGGAGAACTAGAATGATTTCCAGTAGCGCTCTCTCTCTCTCTCTCTGTGTGTGTCTTTTGAGCCATTTAATTTCTTTTCTCTATAAGAAATGTAGTGAAGTAAAAGGGGAAAAAATTGCCCCATCTCTCATCTCTGCTCCCAATAATTTTTCTCTTATATGTTGTCTGAACTATTACAAATGCATAAATGGTGATTCAAGATTTAAAAACCCCCCAAAATGATAGTTTGTCCTCTCTGAGGATCCGGTGCTCCTTGCTCCTGTTCCCCACATGTGCACAGATCCAATGTAAAGCTTGTTCCCTCTCATTTTGAAGATCCATCACTACCATCAGCCATGGAAAGCTGAAACATCGCTTTCTCGGTCTATCAAAGGGGGGGAAGGATGCCCTATGGTACAGAAATTCCTGTGAAGCACTTTCAAAATATATATTAAAAAGAGCCTAGACATTACAGTCGTTTGATAAAAGAGAAATTAAGCTTCGGTGAAGAAATATTCAACGTAGTCAGCCCGTTCTACCACTCAGCCCCAATGTCTTTATCAGACACAGAACTGCAAGAAAAGAATTCATACATGACATTAATAGGTTTTAGAGCCAAACGTGTGTGTGTGTGTGTGTGTGTGTGTGCATTTTAAATAAAATAAAAATTTGAAACATATATATATATATAAATTTTGGTCTGCACTTTCCAGGTAGGTTGAAAGTAACAAGATGTATCACATGGGCACGTGTGTTATTCCCCCCCCCCCATTTTTTTTTAAAAGAGAAAAAATATGTATCTAGCTGGTTTTTCTCTGCTTCCACCTCCCTCCCCCCCCCCTCCAGCCTAGAATATCAATGCATATTAAGCTCAGCTTTCTGTGAGAACTGGACAATTTATAAATGCTATTCACGTTTAATTAGTAGTCATTTCTTCTCCATAAGCATATTTACTTGGGTCTTTTGTTCCTACGGCAACCCACCGAGAACTCCTGCTACAAGAACAGTCTAGACTAATCTTTTTTTTTAAAGGAAGAACAAGAAAAGAAAAAAAGGGGAAAAAAGGAATGTAGATTAATGAGCAGGCTTGATATTAAGATTATATTGCACGAGCAAGTATTAAGGGACGGTGACAGAGGCATTATAAAGAACCTACAGCCAAAAATCTCTTACATCAAGACGACTATTTATAGCAATTAAGGATTTTATTTATTCAGGTGTGCCTATAGTACACCGAAGTGTGAAAGCGTGCTCATTTAGTACTAAGTTCTCTTTAATTGGCCATCACTCAGGTAGAGTCTTTTTAAGGAAAATAATTGCAATTCATTGCTAACCCAGTTTAAAACATTTATCAGGGGAAAAGCCGAAAAATATTCTATGCATTTCTGTATTTATGGATCCTCCCCTTACACACATATTTTAAAAAGAAGATGGGTACATTTACATACAGCATTAAAGCCAACCTTATAGAAAACAATGGTATGAGTAAAGACATTAAATTGTGCCTAAGGGACCTTTGTGATTTGTGAAATTGTGGTTGAGGTCTTTTGCCTTCAATCTTAAGAATATTTTCAACCAGCCATTTGAGTTAAATAACAGCTATGAATGTAGGAAATAATTTATCCCAGATATTCCTCTGTTCAGATTTAATTTTAATACATTTTTAAAAAGTGCCTAAACGGCATAATAAAATAAACAAAGGTAAAATAATCTCTCATGACAGAACCAAATGCTGTTTTATAAACAAATCGAATATTTTATGAATGAGAAGCAATTTGCTATTTTAAATCTAAAAGGACATGCACTTTTTCTCTTGTTCTTTTTAAAAATGGTAACCATATACCTGTTTAAAAGTAGGTTGAGAGAAGTGGCAGAATGGAGTTTGATGAGAGTAAGCTGAAATATCTAAAATGGCTTCATTTTACAGAAAAGTGTTCATTGTCTTAATCCAATCTGCATCTCTGTGCAGACCTCAAATTTTGTGAGGTTTTGACTTTTAGCTCTTTTATATTTTCATCATTTAAAAGTATTTTTTTTAAAAAAAATATATGATTCTAACTGTTGTCCTATTCTCTGGCTGCCATGTCAAATAGTAAACTTTATTTTGTTCTATTTAATATTTACTGATATTTTCAAGAAAGAATGTGCATTGTTTCCCCGTTCTCTTTCTATTCAGCTTTCTGTCTCTCGCCTCTATCTCTAGTTCTACTCACCATTTATATTACTGGGCAAATCCATAAACCTCTTTAGAACATCCTTCAGCTGGAACAGCAGTGAAGAATAAGGTAATGTTAATTCAGCTACTTTTAACAATATAATTTCTCAATTGAAAACATTCATTCAAACTTCTTAGCGATTCCAGAGAGCTTTTATTTTAAGACTTGACCTTTATTTCAGGAAAGCTCAGTGTAGCTTTCCTTCTTTTTTAAAAGTACTGTGGAGTAAGATGTAAAAAACATTATTTCACACACATTTTGTTTCAGGCACTGGAACTTCATACACTAAATCCATGGTTAGTATGCATACTACAGTAGCACCCACTAGGAATTTTATTTTACAACACAAAAGAGTTCTATTGCTACACATTTAATGAGGCAGATAAAAACATGGAATCATAAGCCCCTAGTTAGATTGTGCTAAATGGCTTTATTTATTATTTATTTATTATTTTATTTATTTAGTTAGTTTGCCAAACATATACGAGATAACAGATATAAGTATAAACATGACTATGAATACATGAAATGGATACGAATAAAAAGGAACATTAGAACAGAGACGGTAGGCATGCTGGTGCGCTTATGCACACCCCTTACAGACCTCTTAGGAATGGGGTGAGGTCGACAGTAGAGAGTCTAAGGTTAAAGTTTTGGGGGTTTGGGGAAGAAACCACAGAGTCAGGTAGTGCATTCCAGGCATTAACAACTCTGTTACTGAAGACGTATTTTCTGCAATCAAGTTTGGAGCGGTTTACCATACGTTTGTATCTATTGTGTGCTCGTGTATTGTTGTGGTTGAAGCTGAAGTATTCATTGACAGGTAGGACATTGTAGCAGATAATTTTATGTACTACGCTTAGACTTGACAAGAGAGGACTGTTGGTAATAGGAGAATTGACTAAATGTATTATTTATTCCATCTGGAGTTCTCCCTTCTTTCATATGTTACATTTTCAGATGTAGACATATACCAAGGCTATGAGATCTGGACTACAGTTAGTGATCATTACTAAAGGACAACAAATGAAATGTTCGGTGAACCTCATTTAGTGACACTTGTCCAGAAAGCTAGACTGGCAACAAATCAAAAACATTTTGTTTGAAACCCTCAATTTTCCACTACAAACTGTAATGTGCAAAAACAGTCTTCACTTAGTACAGTGTTTGACGGAGGGACCTTGGTGGTCGTCTAGTCCAACCTCTATTTCAAGAGATAAACCAACAGTGATCTTCCTACTTTCAACTTACCCAAATCCTTAGGAATCTCTAAGCGTAATTGCAAAAACATATCACATAATATAGAAAATCAACCATTCACACAAGGCTTCTAAGCATGCAAAACCAGAGTATTTTAGGAAAGATAACAATTATTTTAAGATATGGTAGTTACCCCACCCCCTCCCCAACAATCTAAACATAGTTTTTAGGAAGAAATCAAGAAATGAATTAATTTCAGCCAATCACTCCAAGAGGAACTTATTTCCTATGCAACTTGTCCCAGGAACATAACAATTCTGCATGGACTTCTGAGCCTGCGTCATGTACATTTTAATACCAAAGAACACAACAACTTAAATGCCAGCCCCCAGGTTTTATGAAAAAGCAATATAGGAGACTAGATAGGGCAAATATCATCAAGGAGGGACACACCAGTTGAGTCAAACAATAAAATCAAATAATATAACTAAATCCTACCGTAGGAGGCAGTATTTTACTGAAGCTTCCCCAGAGGGTATAGTTTTGGAATAAATAGTTAAATAATGAAACCCATCATAAATAAAAGAATTTCCCCCATTTTTATACCTAAATAATAGTAACAAACATGGATATGTCTCTTCTGGACCCACTCTCAATCATTCCTGTAAAAGGTGAATTTTATATTAGGAGAAGCTTTCTGTGCCATTTTGTGTATCGCAGCAGAGTTATGTTGCCTGGTCTCTTGAGATAATAATTAAATTACTCCCTCTATTAGTACCTTCCTCTGTCCCCCCCCTCCCCACCATCCGTATCTCATTTGAGGGGGAGTAATTAGGAGAAGGAGGAAGAAGAGGAGGAGACATATGGAAAATGATCCCTTGAAATTCCTCCTCAAGAATTGCAAGATTTGTATCCTTTTTTTTTTTTAGGTTAACCTCACAGACTGGCATTGTAATTTATGACCTTCCCGTCAAGCGAGATATAATTTGCCTGCCCTTCTGAAAATCAACATAGTTCTGCATTCGCTAATATTTTTCCCAATGCAAATAACAATACCACTGACTTGTCATTGACTGCATTCGAATCTGATGCACTCAGACTTTTCTACACAAGCTACACAGTTCACTAAGCTTTGCTCTTAAACAGAATGTATGAAGAAAAAAGAAAGAAAGAAAGAAAGAAAGAAAGAAAGAAAGAAAGAAAGAAAGAAAAAGAAAGAAAGAAAGAAAGAAAGAAAGGAAGGAAGGAAGGAAGGAAGGAAGGAAGGCAGGAGGGGAAAAATTGAGATTTGCAGATCTGATAATGAGCCCGTTAATGACATAAATGATACCTCAAGAACCTCACTAAACCATCCAGGTCCTACAATTTAATCTGTAATAAATACTCCTGCATCATTGTGAGATGGCTGCTCATAATGGCAAATGAAATATGCTGGTATGATAGGTACAATAAATCTGGATTTTCCTATGGTTCCCTCAGGCTAGAACAATATGTAACCAGAGTGCGCACTGTCAGGATGAGCAGATCTCAAAGCCATCATAAAATCTAAATGGGGACTAATTAGGAGGCCCTTCCCTTCTAGAGTTACTATTTCTATTGACATTTTCCATGCATGAGCCCCTCCATAATATCATAAGTCACCAAGATAAGAACTCCCTAGATTATAGGGGAAAAGCTTTAATGGAGAAGTTGAACTCAAAGGCGATGCATAAATTTTCCTTTTGATACCACAGGAAGGTCTGTGTTCAGTACTTTCTTTACAAACTTTCATTCTTCGCTCTGGATACTTCTTAATCTTGAGAGGGCTTTCTACTATTCCCTTCTTCTTCTGCACAAAGGCATCATGGATATTATTATGTATTACGTGGAACAATGAGGATATTGTTTATTATTGTTTTAATTAGGGCTGCGAAAAGCTTCCAGATTAAAGGAGGTTCGACCGTATCTTTCTGAGTAAGATTCTTTGAAACAATATGAGATTCCGAATCAAATTGGATGCGTATGAAATGCTTCGGAGATCTCAAGGCAGTTCAGAGGTTAAAAGGACTATCAGGTCTTCTAGAGTCTCCAATTCCGTAGCAGTTTCTGTATTTGGATGAAGCTAAGAAGATGGTTGGGTGGATTTAGTAGTTTGATGGATTATTTGATATTGATATCACTTCAGCAAATCCAATTCATCGCACTGCTTGGGAAAGTGCTGGCATGGTGATTGTATTTCACTTTTCTGTTAGACTTTGTTTAGCGAGGTTTGCTTGAGCAGGGAGGCTCAGAAAATTACTACATAGTCCTTGACTTACGACCAAAATTGACTCCCAAACTGTCTGTTGTTAAGTGTGACATTTGTTAAGTGAGATTTGCCCCATTTTCCGACCTTCCTTGCCACAATTATTAGGTGAATCACTGCAGCTGATAAATTAGCAACCTGGCTGTTAAGTGAATCTGGCTTCCCCATGGACTTTGCTTGTCAGAACATTGCAAAGGGTGACCACATGATCTTGGGACCCGGCAACGGTCATAAGTAGGAACCAGTTGCCAACCATCTGAATTTTGGTCACATGCTACAAATATTGTAACTGTGAAAAAAATGGCCATAAATCACTTTTTTTAAGTACTGTTGTAACTTTGAATGTTCACTAAATGAACTGTTGTAAGTCGAGGACTACCGTATTAAGACGAGGGTGTAAGTCCATCAGCGGAGCAAGATTCACCCACACTGCCTTTTGCTCTGATAGGATTTCTCTTCCTTAAAGCAAACGTGCAATATTTTTTTTATTTTGGTAATGTGCTTTGCTTGAGCAAAGCAGTGGAAGATTCTCCCTATCTCTTCACTGTCACTTTCAGAGTCAGGAAAGGCTTTTTTAATAGATTAACAGAGTTGGAAGGGACCTTTGCAGGTCATCTAGTCCAACCCCTTGCCCAAGCAGGAGACCCTACATCTACATCTACCCAGGATTGAACTCACAACCTCCTGATTGTGAGGCAAGAGTTCTACCTCTAGAAGGCATGTTAGAAAAAGCCGGTAGCACAGCTTTCCACACTGCTTGCCCTAACTTCAGGTGAGCCTTGCTGGAAACAAGTGATTGCTAAAGCATTTGACTCTTTGGGTGCAGTGCAGAGCGGGTTGAATAGCATATTTTCCACCAGTATTCAGCAATGCTTCCCCAGTGCTGATGCAGAAACTGTGTCAAGCAGAGGTTGCAAAATGAGCAAAACGAAATCCTGTTTTCCTTGGCAATTATAAGTGAGGGGGCCAGTCACTTTGCTTTGTGAAACTCATCAGAGAGAGGGTCTCAAAGGTGCTTTTTCAGGGGACAACTGGATTTTCTTGTTTTTCTTTGAAGACGTTTCGTTTCTCATTCTCAAATGGATGAGAAGTGAAACGCCTTCAAAGAAAAACAAGAAAGTCCAGGTGCCTCCTGAAAAAGCACCTTTGAGACAACCATGACCAGATGACTGAGAATCTCCATAGAAATGTGAGAGAGGACTTTGCTCAAGTCAAGTACCTTTATGCAACTAGTCCTCAACATACGACTGTAATGGAGCCAGCCCATTACAGTCAGTAACTGTCATGACTTTGAATCCAGTTTGTAAGTAGCCCCAAGGTAGGTCCATCATCACTTCACACAGTCGCCAAGTGACCAGTCATCAGTTGAGGACTACTTGTTCTTCATTTTCTACAATTGAAACAGGAAAAAAAGTTAGGACATGGGGTGCCCAATGATTGCACTGTGTAGGTGTCAATCTTGGAAGGCATCAGGGGTGAAATCCAGCAGGTTATGGAGAACCGGTAACGGAAATTTTGAGTAGTTTGGAAAACCGGAAAACCGGCGGGAATGGAGATTTTGCAATATCCTTCCCCAGGAGTAGAGATGGAATGGGGATTTTGCAGTATCCTTCCCCTGGAGTGTGGTGGGAATGGAGATTTTGCAGTACCCTTCCCCTGCCACGCCCACCAAGCCACACCACACCATACCCACCAAGCCACACCCACAGAATCGGTAGTAAAAAAAAATTGGATTTCACCACTGGCTAATCTTCATTCTTAGAGCAGAACCTATTTTGAACATTGACACTTAAAAAAAATATTACGGATGCCAAAGGTGCTTTTTCAAGAGGCAACTGGACTTTGTTTTTCCTTGAAGATGTTTTGCTTCCAATCCAAGAAACTTCTTCAGTTCAGAACTGAAGAAGCTTCTTGGAAGAGAAGCAAAACATCTTCAAGGAAAAAAAAACAATAAAAATCCAGTTGCCTTTTGAAAAACCTTTGGGACAACCATGACCTGGATGACTGAGAATCTCCATAGCCATTTCTTAGGAATGTTTCTAATGGACAATTGTGACCTAGGCTTCCTTAGTCATTAAAACACACGAGTAGTCCCAAAAACCTCTTTTATTGCAACAGCTGTGAATTACGTTCATTCACAGCTGAGTCCCAATTAGTTGCAAAAAGTCCTTCCGGAGAAGTCCTTCGAGATAATCACCAACCTTTATCTCCCTTGACACTCTGTCAAAGACCTACTTGGCAAAGCCACACGAAGTCCAGAATCAAAAAGAGATGCCGACTGGGAACAGAATTAACAATGCTGCTTTCCTGCAAAGTGCCCACGTGCCTTTGCTCCTCTTTTAAGCCTTATGGGAGGGGCCAATCATCTCCAGGCCTTACTCCTGAATTGTCCCTTTTGTTTTAACTGTTCGTGCCTTCTGGCAGCTCTGCGCATGCGTGCTCTAGGAACAGGTTCCCCCTGTTCCTCTACCTCTCTGCTGGCTCCGGAGTCTGCACATCACTCCCAGATGGCCCTGGCCGCAGCTCTGCCTCCGATGCAGACCCCTCGTCTGGGCCTTTCCCAGACTCCAGGACTGGCCCATGTTCCTCCCCAGCCTCCTCACTGACCGACTCCGCTGCCAGCCCCGCAGGCAGACCACAACATGGACTAATAATTTCTATTCTCATAGCACAGCTCACTGTCTGAATGACATCTCCTCTAACACACACTGAGGAAGGCTGTTCTCTACTATATCAGACTACATCACTGCAGTCCGTTCTGCAGTGTTTTATTCTGGAACAGATATACTTTAAAAAAGTGACACTCCACGATGATGATGGCTGACCAACAATCTGGATTCAAAGGGCAAGAGTGATTTGAACTGCACACGCCCTGCACGTCACTCCTTCCATGCTTCTTTAAATCAAGCACATGTTATACAAACTCAGCAAAAGATACAACATACTGGCATTTAAGGAACCGCTGACAGAAATGGCACATGTGTCCCAGCATGTGCTGAATCTGTTTCCCCCATGAGTGATGACAGAATAGCCTATTTGAATTTTTGACATAGTTCACGGGTAAAGAGAGAGTGCTTATGTCAGAAGTTGTGAATTCTCCAACACTGGAAGTTTTTAAGAAGAGATTGGACAACCACTTGTCTGAAATTATATAGGCCAGGGTTTCCTGCCTGAGCAGGCGGTTGGACTAGAAGACCTCCAAGGTTCCTTCCAACTCTGTTATTCTATTCT